>OX328272.1:21200000-21768044 GCA_946814005.1 Chamaenerion angustifolium
TTATAAGAACTTATAATTTATTTGGAATGATGATACTACTACACCTATGAGAGGTTCACCCAATGTTTTAAAATTCGTAAGTATCCTCAATCGAAGTCCTTTTATCATGTAATAAACCTCGTTTAAATTTATAATTAAACAAACTAACGTATAAAGTTTGACAAATACTTCATACGGTACTCCTACAAAACCTTATTACATGATCTTGTAATCTTGGTATTTGATTTATTACAACTTATAATTTATGTCGTATAATGCTAGTATATCTATGAGAGGTTCACACGATGTCTTCTAATTCGTAAGTATCATTAGTAGAACTCCGTTTATCATGTAATAAAATTCGTTTAAATTTATAATTAAACAAACTAACGTGTGAAGTTTGACATATACTTCTTACGGTACTCCTACTAAACCTCATTAGATGATCTTGTAATCTCGGTATTTGGTTTATAAGAACTTATAATTTATTTGGAATGATGATACTACTACACCTATGAGAGGTTCACCCAATGTTTTAAAATTCGTAAGTATCCTCAATCGAAGTCCTTTTATCATGTAATAAACGTCGTTTAAATTTATAATTAAACAAACTAACGTATAAAGTTTGACAAATACTTCATACGGTACTCCTACAAAACCTTATTACATGATCTTGTAATCTTGGTATTTGATTTATTACAACTTATAATTTATGTCGTATAATGCTAGTACATCTATGAGAGGTTCACACGATGTCTTTTAATTCGTAAGTATCATTAGTAGAACTCCGTTTATCATGTAATAAAATTCGTTTAAATTTATAATTAAACAAACTAACGTGTGAAGTTTGACATATACTTCTTACGGTACTCCTACTAAACCTCATTAGATGATCTTGTAATCTCGGTATTTGGTTTATAAGAACTTATAATATATTTGGAATGATGATACTACTACACCTATGAGAGGTTCACCCAATGTTTTAAAATTCGTAAGTATCCTCAATCGAAGTCCTTTTATTATGTAATAAACGTCGTTTAAATTTATAATTAAACAAACTAACGTATAAAGTTTGACAAATACTTCATACGGTACTCCTACAAAACCTTATTACATGATCTTGTAATCTTGGTATTTGATTTATTACAACTTATAATTTATGTCGTATAATGCTAGTACATCTATGAGAGGTTCACACGATGTCTTCTAATTCGTAAGTATCATTAGTAGAACTCCGTTTATCATGTAATAAAATTCGTTTAAATTTATAACTAAACAAACTAACGTGTGAAGTTTGACATATACTTCTTACGGTACTCCTACTAAACCTCATTAGATGATCTTGTAATCTAGGTATTTGGATTATAAGAACTTATAATTTATTTGGAATGATGATACTACTACACCTATGAGAGGTTCACCCAATGTTTTAAAATTCGTAAGTATCCTCAATAGAAGTCCTTTTATCATGTGATAAACCTCGTTTAAATTTATAATTAAACAAACTAACGTATAAAGTTTGACAAATACTTCATACGGTACTCCTACAAAACCTTATTACATGATCTTGTAATCTTGGTATTTGATTTATTACAACTTATAATTTATGTCGTATAATGCTAGTACATCTATGAGAGGTTCACACGATGTCTTCTAATTCGTAAGCATCATTAGTAGAACTCCGTTTATCATGTAATAAAATTCGTTTAAATTTATAACTAAACAAACTAACGTGTGAAGTTTGACATATACTTCTTACGGTACTCCTACTAAACCTCATTAGATGATCTTGTAATCTCGGTATTTGGTTTATAAGAACTTATAATTTATTTGGAATGATGATACTACTACACCTATGAGAGGTTCACCCAATGTTTTAAAATTCGTAAGTATCCTCAATCGAAGTCCTTTTATCATGTAATAAACGTCGTTTAAATTTATAATTAAACAAACTAACGTATAAAGTTTGACAAATACTTCATACGGTACTCCTACAAAACCTTATTACATGATCTTGTAATCTTGGTATTTGATTTATTACAACTTATAATTTATGTCGTATAATGCTAGTACATCTATGAGAGGTTCACACGATGTCTTTTAATTCGTAAGTATCATTAGTAGAACTCCGTTTATCATGTAATAAAATTCGTTTAAATTTATAACTAAACAAACTAACGTGTGAAGTTTGACATATACTTCTTACGGTACTCCTACTAAACCTCATTAGATGATCTTGTAATCTCGGTATTTGGTTTATAAGAACTTATAATTTATTTGGAATGATGATACTACTACACCTATGAGAGGTTCACCCAATGTTTTAAAATTCGTAAGTATCCTCAATCGAAGTCCTTTTATCATGTAATAAACGTCGTTTAAATTTATAATTAAACAAACTAACGTATAAAGTTTGAAAAATACTTCATACGGTACTCCTACAAAACCTTATTACATGATCTTGTAATCTTGGTATTTGATTTATTACAACTTATAATTTATGTCGTATAATGCTAGTATATCTATGAGAGGTTCACACGATGTCTTCTAATTCGTAAGTATCATTAGTAGAACTCCGTTTATCATGTAATAAAATTCGTTTAAATTTATAATTAAACAAACTAACGTGTGAAGTTTGACATATACTTCTTACGGTACTCCTACTAAACCTCATTAGATGATCTTGTAATCTCGGTATTTGGTTTATAAGAACTTATAATTTATTTGGAATGATGATACTACTACACCTATGAGAGGTTCACCCAATGTTTTAAAATTCGTAAGTATCCTAAATCGAAGTCCTTTTATCATGTAATAAACGTCGTTTAAATTTATAATTAAACAAACTAACGTATAAAGTTTGACAAATACTTCATACGGTACTCCTACAAAACCTTATTACATGATCTTGTAATCTTGGTATTTGATTTATTACAACTTATAATTTATGTCGTATAATGCTAGTACATCTATGAGAGGTTCACACGATGTCTTTTAATTCGTAAGTATCATTAGTAGAACTCCGTTTATCATGTAATAAAATTCGTTTAAATTTATAACTAAACAAACTAACGTGTGAAGTTTGACATATACTTCTTACGGTACTCCTACTAAACCTCATTAGATGATCTTGTAATCTCGGTATTTGGTTTATAAGAACTTATAATTTATTTGGAATGATGATACTACTACACCTATGAGAGGTTCACCCAATGTTTTAAAATTCGTAAGTATCCTCAATCGAAGTCCTTTTATCATGTAATAAACCTCGTTTAAATTTATAATTAAACAAACTAACGTATAAAGTTTGACAAATACTTCATACGGTACTCCTACAAAACCTTATTACATGATCTTGTAATCTTGGTATTTGATTTATTACAACTTATAATTTATGTCGTATAATGCTAGTATATCTATGAGAGGTTCACACGATGTCTTCTAATTCGTAAGTATCATTAGTAGAACTCCGTTTATCATGTAATAAAATTCGTTTAAATTTATAATTAAACAAACTAACGTGTGAAGTTTGACATATACTTCTTACGGTACTCCTACTAAACCTCATTAGATGATCTTGTAATCTCGGTATTTGGTTTATAAGAACTTATAATTTATTTGGAATGATGATACTACTACACCTATGAGAGGTTCACCCAATGTTTTAAAATTCGTAAGTATCCTCAATCGAAGTCCTTTTATCATGTAATAAACGTCGTTTAAATTTATAATTAAACAAACTAACGTATAAAGTTTGACAAATACTTCATACGGTACTCCTACAAAACCTTATTACATGATCTTGTAATCTTGGTATTTGATTTATTACAACTTATAATTTATGTCGTATAATGCTAGTACATCTATGAGAGGTTCACACGATGTCTTTTAATTCGTAAGTATCATTAGTAGAACTCCGTTTATCATGTAATAAAATTCGTTTAAATTTATAACTAAACAAACTAACGTGTGAAGTTTGACATATACTTCTTACGGTACTCCTACTAAACCTCATTAGATGATCTTGTAATCTCGGTATTTGGTTTATAAGAACTTATAATTTATTTGGAATGATGATACTACTACACCTATGAGAGGTTCACCCAATGTTTTAAAATTCGTAAGTATCCTCAATCGAAGTCCTTTTATCATGTAATAAACCTCGTTTAAATTTATAATTAAACAAACTAACGTATAAAGTTTGACAAATACTTCATACGGTACTCCTACAAAACCTTATTACATGATCTTGTAATCTTGGTATTTGATTTATTACAACTTATAATTTATGTCGTATAATGCTAGTATATCTATGAGAGGTTCACACGATGTCTTCTAATTCGTAAGTATCATTAGTAGAACTCCGTTTATCATGTAATAAAATTCGTTTAAATTTATAATTAAACAAACTAACGTGTGAAGTTTGACATATACTTCTTACGGTACTCCTACTAAACCTCATTAGATGATCTTGTAATCTCGGTATTTGGTTTATAAGAACTTATAATTTATTTGGAATGATGATACTACTACACCTATGAGAGGTTCACCCAATGTTTTAAAATTCGTAAGTATCCTCAATCGAAGTCCTTTTATCATGTAATAAACGTCGTTTAAATTTATAATTAAACAAACTAACGTATAAAGTTTGACAAATACTTCATACGGTACTCCTACAAAACCTTATTACATGATCTTGTAATCTTGGTATTTGATTTATTACAACTTATAATTTATGTCGTATAATGCTAGTACATCTATGAGAGGTTCACACGATGTCTTTTAATTCGTAAGTATCATTAGTAGAACTCCGTTTATCATGTAATAAAATTCGTTTAAATTTATAACTAAACAAACTAACGTGTGAAGTTTGACATATACTTCTTACGGTACTCCTACTAAACCTCATTAGATGATCTTGTAATCTCGGTATTTGGTTTATAAGAACTTATAATTTATTTGGAATGATGATACTACTACACCTATGAGAGGTTCACCCAATGTTTTAAAATTCGTAAGTATCCTCAATCGAAGTCCTTTTATCATGTAATAAACCTCGTTTAAATTTATAATTAAACAAACTAACGTATAAAGTTTGACAAATACTTCATACGGTACTCCTACAAAACCTTATTACATGATCTTGTAATCTTGGTATTTGATTTATTACAACTTATAATTTATGTCGTATAATGCTAGTATATCTATGAGAGGTTCACACGATGTCTTCTAATTCGTAAGTATCATTAGTAGAACTCCGTTTATCATGTAATAAAATTCGTTTAAATTTATAACTAAACAAACTAACGTGTGAAGTTTGACATATACTTCTTACGGTACTCCTACTAAACCTCATTAGATGATCTTGTAATCTAGGTATTTGGATTATAAGAACTTATAATTTATTTGGAATGATGATACTACTACACCTATGAGAGGTTCACCCAATGTTTTAAAATTCGTAAGTATCCTCAATAGAAGTCCTTTTATCATGTGATAAACCTCGTTTAAATTTATAATTAAACAAACTAACGTATAAAGTTTGACAAATACTTCATACGGTACTCCTACAAAACCTTATTACATGATCTTGTAATCTTGGTATTTGATTTATTACAACTTATAATTTATGTCGTATAATGCTAGTACATCTATGAGAGGTTCACACGATGTCTTCTAATTCGTAAGCATCATTAGTAGAACTCCGTTTATCATGTAATAAAATTCGTTTAAATTTATAACTAAACAAACTAACGTGTGAAGTTTGACATATACTTCTTACGGTACTCCTACTAAACCTCATTAGATGATCTTGTAATCTCGGTATTTGGTTTATAAGAACTTATAATTTATTTGGAATGATGATACTACTACACCTATGAGAGGTTCACCCAATGTTTTAAAATTCGTAAGTATCCTCAATCGAAGTCCTTTTATCATGTAATAAACGTCGTTTAAATTTATAATTAAACAAACTAACGTATAAAGTTTGACAAATACTTCATACGGTACTCCTACAAAACCTTATTACATGATCTTGTAATCTTGGTATTTGATTTATTACAACTTATAATTTATGTCGTATAATGCTAGTACATCTATGAGAGGTTCACACGATGTCTTTTAATTCGTAAGTATCATTAGTAGAACTCCGTTTATCATGTAATAAAATTCGTTTAAATTTATAACTAAACAAACTAACGTGTGAAGTTTGACATATACTTCTTACGGTACTCCTACTAAACCTCATTAGATGATCTTGTAATCTCGGTATTTGGTTTATAAGAACTTATAATTTATTTGGAATGATGATACTACTACACCTATGAGAGGTTCACCCAATGTTTTAAAATTCGTAAGTATCCTCAATCGAAGTCCTTTTATCATGTAATAAACGTCGTTTAAATTTATAATTAAACAAACTAACGTATAAAGTTTGAAAAATACTTCATACGGTACTCCTACAAAACCTTATTACATGATCTTGTAATCTTGGTATTTGATTTATTACAACTTATAATTTATGTCGTATAATGCTAGTATATCTATGAGAGGTTCACACGATGTCTTCTAATTCGTAAGTATCATTAGTAGAACTCCGTTTATCATGTAATAAAATTCGTTTAAATTTATAATTAAACAAACTAACGTGTGAAGTTTGACATATACTTCTTACGGTACTCCTACTAAACCTCATTAGATGATCTTGTAATCTCGGTATTTGGTTTATAAGAACTTATAATTTATTTGGAATGATGATACTACTACACCTATGAGAGGTTCACCCAATGTTTTAAAATTCGTAAGTATCCTCAATCGAAGTCCTTTTATCATGTAATAAACCTCGTTTAAATTTATAATTAAACAAACTAACGTATAAAGTTTGACAAATACTTCATACGGTACTCCTACAAAACCTTATTACATGATCTTGTAATCTTGGTATTTGATTTATTACAACTTATAATTTATGTCGTATAATGCTAGTACATCTATGAGAGGTTCACACGATGTCTTTTAATTCGTAAGTATCATTAGTAGAACTCCGTTTATCATGTAATAAAATTCGTTTAAATTTATAACTAAACAAACTAACGTGTGAAGTTTGACATATACTTCTTACGGTACTCCTACTAAACCTCATTAGATGATCTTGTAATCTCGGTATTTGGTTTATAAGAACTTATAATTTATTTGGAATGATGATACTACTACACCTATGAGAGGTTCACCCAATGTTTTAAAATTCGTAAGTATCCTCAATCGAAGTCCTTTTATCATGTAATAAACCTCGTTTAAATTTATAATTAAACAAACTAACGTATAAAGTTTGACAAATACTTCATACGGTACTCCTACAAAACCTTATTACATGATCTTGTAATCTTGGTATTTGATTTATTACAACTTATAATTTATGTCGTATAATGCTAGTATATCTATGAGAGGTTCACACGATGTCTTCTAATTCGTAAGTATCATTAGTAGAACTCCGTTTATCATGTAATAAAATTCGTTTAAATTTATAACTAAACAAACTAACGTGTGAAGTTTGACATATACTTCTTACGGTACTCCTACTAAACCTCATTAGATGATCTTGTAATCTCGGTATTTGGTTTATAAGAACTTATAATTTATTTGGAATGATGATACTACTACACCTATGAGAGGTTCACCCAATGTTTTAAAATTCGTAAGTATCCTCAATCGAAGTCCTTTTATCATGTAATAAACCTCGTTTAAATTTATAATTAAACAAACTAACGTATAAAGTTTGACAAATACTTCATACGGTACTCCTACAAAACCTTATTACATGATCTTGTAATCTTGGTATTTGATTTATTACAACTTATAATTTATGTCGTATAATGCTAGTACATCTATGAGAGGTTCACACGATGTCTTTTAATTCGTAAGTATCATTAGTAGAACTCCGTTTATCATGTAATAAAATTCGTTTAAATTTATAACTAAACAAACTAACGTGTGAAGTTTGACATATACTTCTTACGGTACTCCTACTAAACCTCATTAGATGATCTTGTAATCTCGGTATTTGGTTTATAAGAACTTATAATTTATTTGGAATGATGATACTACTACACCTATGAGAGGTTCACCCAATGTTTTAAAATTCGTAAGTATCCTCAATCGAAGTCCTTTTATCATGTAATAAACCTCGTTTAAATTTATAATTAAACAAACTAACGTATAAAGTTTGACAAATACTTCATACGGTACTCCTACAAAACCTTATTACATGATCTTGTAATCTTGGTATTTGATTTATTACAACTTATAATTTATGTCGTATAATGCTAGTATATCTATGAGAGGTTCACACGATGTCTTCTAATTCGTAAGTATCATTAGTAGAACTCCGTTTATCATGTAATAAAATTCGTTTAAATTTATAACTAAACAAACTAACGTGTGAAGTTTGACATATACTTCTTACGGTACTCCTACTAAACCTCATTAGATGATCTTGTAATCTAGGTATTTGGATTATAAGAACTTATAATTTATTTGGAATGATGATACTACTACACCTATGAGAGGTTCACCCAATGTTTTAAAATTCGTAAGTATCCTCAATAGAAGTCCTTTTATCATGTGATAAACCTCGTTTAAATTTATAATTAAACAAACTTACGTATAAAGTTTGACAAATACTTCATACGGTACTCCTACAAAACCTTATTACATGATCTTGTAATCTTGGTATTTGATTTATTACAACTTATAATTTATGTCGTATAATGCTAGTACATCTATGAGAGGTTCACACGATGTCTTCTAATTCGTAAGCATCATTAGTAGAACTCCGTTTATCATGTAATAAAATTCGTTTAAATTTATAACTAAACAAACTAACGTGTGAAGTTTGACATATACTTCTTACGGTACTCCTACTAAACCTCATTAGATGATCTTGTAATCTCGGTATTTGGTTTATAAGAACTTATAATTTATTTGGAATGATGATACTACTACACCTATGAGAGGTTCACCCAATGTTTTAAAATTCGTAACTATCCTCAATCGAAGTCCTTTTATCATGTAATAAACGTCGTTTAAATTTATAATTAAACAAACTAACGTATAAAGTTTGACAAATACTTCATACGGTACTCCTACAAAACCTTATTACATGATCTTGTAATCTTGGTATTTGATTTATTACAACTTATAATTTATGTCGTATAATTCTAGTACATCTATGAGAGGTTCACACGATGTCTTCTAATTCGTAAGTATCATTACTAGAACTCCGTTTATCATGTAATAAAATTCGTTTAAATTTATAATTAAACAAACTAACGTGTGAAGTTTGACATATACTTCTTACGGTACTCCTACTAAACCTCATTAGATGATCTTGTAATCTCGGTATTTGGTTTATAAGAACTTATAATATATTTGGAATGATGATACTACTACACCTATGAGAGGTTCACCCAATGTTTTAAAATTCGTAAGTATCCTCAATCGAAGTCCTTTTATTATGTAATAAACGTCGTTTAAATTTATAATTAAACAAACTAACGTATAAAGTTTGACAAATACTTCATACGGTACTCCTACAAAACCTTATTACATGATCTTGTAATCTTGGTATTTGATTTATTACAACTTATAATTTATGTCGTATAATGCTAGTACATCTATGAGAGGTTCACACGATGTCTTCTAATTCGTAAGTATCATTAGTAGAACTCCGTTTATCATGTAATAAAATTCGTTTAAATTTATAACTAAACAAACTAACGTGTGAAGTTTGACATATACTTCTTACGGTACTCCTACTAAACCTCATTAGATGATCTTGTAATCTAGGTATTTGGATTATAAGAACTTATAATTTATTTGGAATGATGATACTACTACACCTATGAGAGGTTCACCCAATGTTTTAAAATTCGTAAGTATCCTCAATAGAAGTCCTTTTATCATGTGATAAACCTCGTTTAAATTTATAATTAAACAAACTAACGTATAAAGTTTGACAAATACTTCATACGGTACTCCTACAAAACCTTATTACATGATCTTGTAATCTTGGTATTTGATTTATTACAACTTATAATTTATGTCGTATAATGCTAGTACATCTATGAGAGGTTCACACGATGTCTTCTAATTCGTAAGCATCATTAGTAGAACTCCGTTTATCATGTAATAAAATTCGTTTAAATTTATAACTAAACAAACTAACGTGTGAAGTTTGACATATACTTCTTACGGTACTCCTACTAAACCTCATTAGATGATCTTGTAATCTCGGTATTTGGTTTATAAGAACTTATAATTTATTTGGAATGATGATACTACTACACCTATGAGAGGTTCACCCAATGTTTTAAAATTCGTAAGTATCCTCAATCGAAGTCCTTTTATCATGTAATAAACGTCGTTTAAATTTATAATTAAACAAACTAACGTATAAAGTTTGACAAATACTTCATACGGTACTCCTACAAAACCTTATTACATGATCTTGTAATCTTGGTATTTGATTTATTACAACTTATAATTTATGTCGTATAATTCTAGTACATCTATGAGAGGTTCACACGATGTCTTCTAATTCGTAAGTATCATTACTAGAACTCCGTTTATCATGTAATAAAATTCGTTTAAATTTATAATTAAACAAACTAACGTGTGAAGTTTGACATATACTTCTTACGGTACTCCTACTAAACCTCATTAGATGATCTTGTAATCTCGGTATTTGGTTTATAAGAACTTATAATATATTTGGAATGATGATACTACTACACCTATGAGAGGTTCACCCAATGTTTTAAAATTCGTAAGTATCCTCAATCGAAGTCCTTTTATTATGTAATAAACGTCGTTTAAATTTATAATTAAACAAACTAACGTATAAAGTTTGACAAATACTTCATACGGTACTCCTACAAAACCTTATTACATGATCTTGTAATCTTGGTATTTGATTTATTACAACTTATAATTTATGTCGTATAATGCTAGTACATCTATGAGAGGTTCACACGATGTCTTCTAATTCGTAAGTATCATTAGTAGAACTCCGTTTATCATGTAATAAAATTCGTTTAAATTTATAACTAAACAAACTAACGTGTGAAGTTTGACATATACTTCTTACGGTACTCCTACTAAACCTCATTAGATGATCTTGTAATCTCGGTATTTGGTTTATAAGAACTTATAATTTATTTGGAATGATGATACTACTACACCTATGAGAGGTTCACCCAATGTTTGAAAATTCGTAAGTATCCTCAATCGAAGTCCTTTTATCATGTAATAAACGTCGTTTAAATTTATAATTAAACAAACTAACGTATAAAGTTTGACAAATACTTCATACGGTACTCCTACAAAACCTTATTACATGATCTTGTAATCTTGGTATTTGATTTATACAACTTATAATTTATGTCGTATAATGCTAGTACATCTATGAGAGGTTCACATGATGTCTTCTAATTCGTAAGTATCATTAGTAGAACTCCGTTTATCATATAATAAAATTCGTTTAAATTTATAATTAAACAAACTAACGTGTGAAGTTTGACATATACTTCTTACGGTACTCCTACTAAACCTCATTAGATGATCTTGTAATCTCGGTATTTGGTTTATAAGAACTTATAATATATTTGGAATGATGATACTACTACACCTATGAGAGGTTCACCCAATGTTTTAAAATTCGTAAGTATCCTCAATCGAAGTCCTTTTATTATGTAATAAACGTCGTTTAAATTTATAATTAAACAAACTAACGTATAAAGTTTGACAAATACTTCATACGGTACTCCTACAAAACCTTATTACATGATCTTGTAATCTTGGTATTTGATTTATTACAACTTATAATTTATGTCGTATAATGCTAGTACATCTATGAGAGGTTCACACGATGTCTTCTAATTCGTAAGTATCATTAGTAGAACTCCGTTTATCATGTAATAAAATTCGTTTAAATTTATAACTAAACAAACTAACGTGTGAAGTTTGACATATACTTCTTACGGTACTCCTACTAAACCTCATTAGATGATCTTGTAATCTCGGTATTTGGTTTATAAGAACTTATAATTTATTTGGAATGATGATACTACTACACCTATGAGAGGTTCACCCAATGTTTGAAAATTCGTAAGTATCCTCAATCGAAGTCCTTTTATCATGTAATAAACGTCGTTTAAATTTATAATTAAACAAACTAACGTATAAAGTTTGACAAATACTTCATACGGTACTCCTACAAAACCTTATTACATGATCTTGTAATCTTGGTATTTGATTTATACAACTTATAATTTATGTCGTATAATGCTAGTACATCTATGAGAGGTTCACATGATGTCTTCTAATTCGTAAGTATCATTAGTAGAACTCCGTTTATCATGTAATAAAATTCGTTTAAATTTATAATTAAACAAACTAACGTGTGAAGTTTGACATATACTTCTTACGGTACTCCTACTAAACCTCATTAGATGATCTTGTAATCTCGGTATTTGGTTTCTAAGAACTTATAATTTATTTGGAATGATGATACTACTACACCTATGAGAGGTTCACCCAATGTTTTAAAATTCGTAAGTATCCTCAATCGAAGTCCTTTTATCATGTAATAAACGTCGTTTAAATTTATAATTAAACAAACTAACGTATAAAGTTTGACAAATACTTCATACGGTACTCCTACAAAACCTTATTACCTGATCTTGTAATCTTGGTATTTGATTTATTACAACTTATAATTTATGTCGTATAATGCTAGTACATCTATGAGAGGTTCACACGATGTCTTCTAATTCGTAAGTATCATTAGTAGAACTCCGTTTATCATGTAATAAAATTCGTTTAAATTTATAATTAAACAAACTAACGTGTGAAGTTTGACATATACTTCTTACGGTACTCCTACTAAACCTCATTAGATGATCTTGTAATCTCGGTATTTGGTTTATAAGAACTTATAATTTATTTGGAATGATGATACTACTACACCTATGAGAGGTTCACCCAATGTTTTAAAATTCGTAAGTATCCTCAATCGAAGTCCTTTTATCATGTAATAAACCTCGTTTAAATTTATAATTAAACAAACTAACGTATAAAGTTTGACAAATACTTCATACGGTACTCCTACAAAACCTTATTACATGATCTTGTAATCTTGGTACTTGATTTATTACAACTTATAATTTATGTCGTATAATGCTAGTACATCTATGAGAGGTTCACACGATGTCTTCTAATTCGTAAGTATCATTAGCAGAACTCCGTTTATCATGTAATATAATTCGTTTAAATTTATAACTGAACAAACTAACGTGTGAAGTTTGACATATACTTCTTACGGTACTCCTACTAAACCTCATTAGATGATCTTGTAATCTCGGTATTTGGTTTATAAGAACTTATAATTTATTTGGAATGATGATACTACTACACCTATGAGAGGTTCACCCAATGTTTTAAAATTCGTAAGTATCCTCAATCGAAGTCCTTTTATCATGTAATAAACCTCGTTTAAATTTATAATTAAACAAACTAACGTATAAAGTTTGACAAATACTTCATACGGTACTCCTGCAAAACCTTATTACATGATCTTGTAATCTTGGTACTTGATTTATTACAACTTATAATTTCTGTCGTATAATGCTAGTACATCTATGAGAGGTTCACACGATGTCTTCTAATTCGTAAGTATCATTAGCAGAACTCCGTTTATCATGTAATATAATTCGTTTAAATTTATAACTGAACAAACTAACGTGTGAAGTTTGACATATACTTCTTACGGTACTCCTACTAAACCTCATTAGATGATCTTGTAATCTCGGTATTTGGTTTATAAGAACTTATAATTTATTAGGAATGATGATACTACTACACCTATGAGAGGTTCACCCAATGTTTTAAAATTCGTAAGTATCCTCAATCGAAGTCCTTTTATCATGTAATAAACGTCGTTTAAATTTATAATTAAACAAACTAACGTATAAAGTTTGACAAATACTTCATACGGTACTCCTACAAAACCTTATTACATGATCTTGTAATCTTGGTATTTGATTTATTACAACTTATAATTTATGTCGTATAATGCTAGTACATCTATGAGAGGTTCACACGATGTCTTCTAATTCGTAAGTATCATTAGTAGAACTCCGTTTATCATGTAATAAAATTCGTTTAAATTTATAACTAAACAAACTAACGTGTGAAGTTTGACATATACTTCTTACGGTACTCCTACTAAACCTCATTAGATGATCTTGTAATCTCGGTATTTGGTTTATAAGAACTTATAATTTATTTGGAATGATGATACTACTACACCTATGAGAGGTTCACCCAATGTTTTAAAATTCGTAAGTATCCTCAATCGAAGTCCTTTTATCATGTAATAAACCTTGTTTAAATTTATAATTAAACAAACTAACGTATAAAGTTTGACAAATACTTCATACGGTACTCCTACAAAACCTTATTACATGATCTTGTAATCTTGGTATTTGATTTATTACAACTTATAATTTATGTCGTATAATGCTAGTACATCTATGAGAGGTTCACACGATGTCTTTTAATTCGTAAGTATCATTAGTAGAACTCCGTTTATCATGTAATAAAATTCGTTTAAATTTATAACTAAACAAACTAACGTGTGAAGTTTGACATATACTTCTTACGGTACTCCTACTAAACCTCATTAGATGATCTTGTAATCTCGGTATTTGGTTTATAAGAACTTATAATTTATTTGGAATGATGATACTACTACACCTATGAGAGGTTCACCCAATGTTTTAAAATTCGTAAGTATCCTCAATCGAAGTCCTTTTATCATGTAATAAACCTCGTTTCAATTTATAATTAAACAAACTAACGTATAAAGTTTGACAAATACTTCATACGGTACTCCTACAAAACCTTATTACATGATCTTGTAATCTTGGTACTTGATTTATTACAACTTATAATTTATGTCGTATAATGCTAGTACATCTATGAGAGGTTCACACGATGTCTTCTAATTCGTAAGTATCATTAGCAGAACTCCGTTTATCATGTAATATAATTCGTTTAAATTTATAACTGAACAAACTAACGTGTGAAGTTTGACATATACTTCTTACGGTACTCCTACTAAACCTCATTAGATGATCTTGTAATCTCGGTATTTGGTTTATAAGAACTTATAATTTATTTGGAATGATGATACTACTACACCTATGAGAGGTTCACCCAATGTTTTAAAATTCGTAAGTATCCTCAATCGAAGTCCTTTTATCATGTAATAAACCTCGTTTAAATTTATAATTAAACAAACTAACGTATAAAGTTTGACAAATACTTCATACGGTACTCCTGCAAAACCTTATTACATGATCTTGTAATCTTGGTACTTGATTTATTACAACTTATAATTTATGTCGTATAATGCTAGTACATCTATGAGAGGTTCACACGATGTCTTCTAATTCGTAAGTATCATTAGCAGAACTCCGTTTATCATGTAATATAATTCGTTTAAATTTATAACTGAACAAACTAACGTGTGAAGTTTGACATATACTTCTTACGGTACTCCTACTAAACCTCATTAGATGATCTTGTAATCTCGGTATTTGGTTTATAAGAACTTATAATTTATTAGGAATGATGATACTACTACACCTATGAGAGGTTCACCCAATGTTTTAAAATTCGTAAGTATCCTCAATCGAAGTCCTTTTATCATGTAATAAACCTCGTTTAAATTTATAATTAAACAAACTAACGTATAAAGTTTGACAAATACTTCATACGGTACTCCTACAAAACCTTATTACATGATCTTGTAATCTTGGTATTTGATTTATTACAACTTATAATTTATGTCGTATAATGCTAGTACATCTATGAGAGGTTCACCCGATGTCTTCTAATTCGTAAGTATCATTAGTAGAACTCCGTTTATCATGTAATAAAATTCGTTTAAATTTATAACTAAACAAACTAACGTGTGAAGTTTGACATATACTTCTTACGGTACTCCTACTAAACCTCATTAGATGATCTTGTAATCTCGGTATTTGGTTTATAAGAACTTATAATTTATTTGGAATGATGATACTACTACACCTATGAGAGGTTCACCCAATGTTTTAAAATTCGTAAGTATCCTCAATCGAAGTCCTTTTATCATGTAATAAACCTCGTTTAAATTTATAATTAAACAAACTAACGTATAAAGTTTGACAAATACTTCATACGGTACTCCTGCAAAACCTTATTACATGATCTTGTAATCTTGGTACTTGATTTATTACAACTTATAATTTATGTCGTATAATGCTAGTACATCTATGAGAGGTTCACACGATGTCTTCTAATTCGTAAGTATCATTAGCAGAACTCCGTTTATCATGTAATATAATTCGTTTAAATTTATAACTGAACAAACTAACGTGTGAAGTTTGACATATACTTCTTACGGTACTCCTACTAAACCTCATTAGATGATCTTGTAATCTCGGTATTTGGTTTATAAGAACTTATAATTTATTAGGAATGATGATACTACTACACCTATGAGAGGTTCACCCAATGTTTTAAAATTCGTAAGTATCCTCAATCGAAGTCCTTTTATCATGTAATAAACGTCGTTTAAATTTATAATTAAACAAACTAACGTATAAAGTTTGACAAATACTTCATACGGTACTCCTACAAAACCTTATTACATGATCTTGTAATCTTGGTATTTGATTTATTACAACTTATAATTTATGTCGTATAATGCTAGTACATCTATGAGAGGTTCACACGATGTCTTCTAATTCGTAAGTATCATTAGTAGAACTCCGTTTATCATGTAATAAAATTCGTTTAAATTTATAACTAAACAAACTAACGTGTGAAGTTTGACATATACTTCTTACGGTACTCCTACTAAACCTCATTAGATGATCTTGTAATCTCGGTATTTGGTTTATAAGAACTTATAATTTATTTGGAATGATGATACTACTACACCTATGAGAGGTTCACCCAATGTTTTAAAATTCGTAAGTATCCTCAATCGAAGTCCTTTTATCATGTAATAAACGTCGTTTAAATTTATAATTAAACAAACTAACGTATAAAGTTTGACAAATACTTCATACGGTACTCCTACAAAACCTTATTACATGATCTTGTAATCTTGGTATTTGATTTATTACAACTTATAATTTATGTCGTATAATGCTAGTATATCTATGAGAGGTTCACACGATGTCTTCTAATTCGTAAGTATCATTAGTAGAACTCCGTTTATCATGTAATAAAATTCGTTTAAATTTATAATTAAACAAACTAACGTGTGAAGTTTGACATATACTTCTTACGGTACTCCTACTAAACCTCATTAGATGATCTTGTAATCTCGGTATTTGGTTTATAAGAACTTATAATTTATTTGGAATGATGATACTACTACACCTATGAGAGGTTCACCCAATGTTTTAAAATTCGTAAGTATCCTCAATCGAAGTCCTTTTATCATGTAATAAACGTCGTTTAAATTTATAATTAAACAAACTAACGTATAAAGTTTGACAAATACTTCATACGGTACTCCTACAAAACCTTATTACATGATCTTGTAATCTTGGTATTTGATTTATTACAACTTATAATTTATGTCGTATAATGCTAGTACATCTATGAGAGGTTCACACGATGTCTTCTAATTCGTAAGTATCATTAGTAGAACTCCGTTTATCATGTAATAAAATTCGTTTAAATTTATAACTAAACAAACTAACGTGTGAAGTTTGACATATACTTCTTACGGTACTCCTACTAAACCTCATTAGATGATCTTGTAATCTCGGTATTTGGTTTATAAGAACTTATAATTTATTTGGAATGATGATACTACTACACCTATGAGAGGTTCACCCAATGTTTTAAAATTCGTAAGTATCCTCAATCGAAGTCCTTTTATCATGTAATAAACGTCGTTTAAATTTATAATTAAACAAACTAACGTATAAAGTTTGACAAATACTTCATACGGTACTCCTACAAAACCTTATTACATGATCTTGTAATCTTGGTATTTGATTTATTACAACTTATAATTTATGTCGTATAATGCTAGTACATCTATGAGAGGTTCACACGATGTCTTCTAATTCGTAAGTATCATTAGTAGAACTCCGTTTATCATGTAATAAAATTCGTTTAAATTTATAACTAAACAAACTAACGTGTGAAGTTTGACATATACTTCTTACGGTACTCCTACTAAACCTCATTAGATGATCTTGTAATCTCGGTATTTGGTTTATAAGAACTTATAATTTATTTGGAATGATGATACTACTACACCTATGAGAGGTTCACCCAATGTTTTAAAATTCGTAAGTATCCTCAATCGAAGTCCTTTTATCATGTAATAAACCTTGTTTAAATTTATAATTAAACAAACTAACGTATAAAGTTTGACAAATACTTCATACGGTACTCCTACAAAACCTTATTACATGATCTTGTAATCTTGGTATTTGATTTATTACAACTTATAATTTATGTCGTATAATGCTAGTACATCTATGAGAGGTTCACACGATGTCTTTTAATTCGTAAGTATCATTAGTAGAACTCCGTTTATCATGTAATAAAATTCGTTTAAATTTATAACTAAACAAACTAACGTGTGAAGTTTGACATATACTTCTTACGGTACTCCTACTAAACCTCATTAGATGATCTTGTAATCTCGGTATTTGGTTTATAAGAACTTATAATTTATTTGGAATGATGATACTACTACACCTATGAGAGGTTCACCCAATGTTTTAAAATTCGTAAGTATCCTCAATCGAAGTCCTTTTATCATGTAATAAACGTCGTTTAAATTTATAATTAAACAAACTAACGTATAAAGTTTGACAAATACTTCATACGGTACTCCTACAAAACCTTATTACATGATCTTGTAATCTTGGTATTTGATTTATTACAACTTATAATTTATGTCGTATAATGCTAGTATATCTATGAGAGGTTCACACGATGTCTTCTAATTCGTAAGTATCATTAGTAGAACTCCGTTTATCATGTAATAAAATTCGTTTAAATTTATAATTAAACAAACTAACGTGTGAAGTTTGACATATACTTCTTACGGTACTCCTACTAAACCTCATTAGATGATCTTGTAATCTCGGTATTTGGTTTATAAGAACTTATAATTTATTTGGAATGATGATACTACTACACCTATGAGAGGTTCACCCAATGTTTTAAAATTCGTAAGTATCCTCAATCGAAGTCCTTTTATCATGTAATAAACGTCGTTTAAATTTATAATTAAACAAACTAACGTATAAAGTTTGACAAATACTTCATACGGTACTCCTACAAAACCTTATTACATGATCTTGTAATCTTGGTATTTGATTTATTACAACTTATAATTTATGTCGTATAATGCTAGTACATCTATGAGAGGTTCACACGATGTCTTCTAATTCGTAAGTATCATTAGTAGAACTCCGTTTATCATGTAATAAAATTCGTTTAAATTTATAACTAAACAAACTAACGTGTGAAGTTTGACATATACTTCTTACGGTACTCCTACTAAACCTCATTAGATGATCTTGTAATCTCGGTATTTGGTTTATAAGAACTTATAATTTATTTGGAATGATGATAGTACTACACCTATGAGAGGTTCACCCAATGTTTTAAAATTCGTAAGTATCCTCAATCGAAGTCCTTTTATCATGTAATAAACGTCGTTTAAATTTATAATTAAACAAACTAACGTATAAAGTTTGACAAATACTTCATACGGTACTCCTACAATACCTTATTACATGATCTTGTAATCTTGGTATTTGATTTATTACAACTTATAATTTATGTCGTATAATGCTAGTACATCTATGAGAGGTTCACACGATGTCTTCTAATTCGTAAGTATCATTAGTAGAACTCCGTTTATCATGTAATAAAATTCGTTTAAATTTATAATTAAACAAACTAACGTGTGAAGTTTGACATATACTTCTTACGGTACTCCTACTAAACCTCATTAGATGATCTTGTAATCTCGGTATTTGGTTTATAAGAACTTATAATTTATTTGGAATGATGATACTACTACACCTATGAGAGGTTCACCCAATGTTTTAAAATTCGTAAGTATCCTCAATCGAAATCCTTTTATCATGTAATAAACGTCGTTTAAATTTATAATTAAACAAACTAACGTATAAAGTTTGACAAATACTTCATACGGTACTCCTACAAAACCTTATTACATGATCTTGTAATCTTGGTATTTGATTTATTACAACTTATAATTTATGTCGTATAATTCTAGTACATCTATGAGAGGTTCACACGATGTCTTCTAATTCGTAAGTATCATTAGTAGAACTCCGTTTATCATGTAATAAAATTCGTTTAAATTTATAATTAAACAAACTAACGTGTGAAGTTTGACATATACTTCTTACGGTACTCCTACTAAACCTCATTAGATGAACTTGTAATCTCGGTATTTGGTTTATAAGAACTTATAATATATTTGGAATGATGATACTACTACACCTATGAGAGGTTCACCCAATGTTTTAAAATTCGTAAGTATCCTCAATCGAAGTCCTTTTATCATGTAATAAACGTCGTTTAAATTTATAATTAAACAAACTAACGTATAAAGTTTGACAAATACTTCATACGGTACTCCTACAAAACCTTATTACATGATCTTGTAATCTTGGTATTTGATTTATTACAACTTATAATTTATGTCGTATAATGCTAGTACATCTATGAGAGGTTCACACGATGTCTTCTAATTCGTAAGTATCATTAGTAGAACTCCGTTTATCATGTAATAAAATTCGTTTAAATTTATAACTAAACAAACTAACGTGTGAAGTTTGACATGTACTTCTTACGGTACTCCTACTAAACCTCATTAGATGATCTTGTAATCTCGGTATTTGGTTTATAAGAACTTATAATTTATTTGGAATGATGATACTACTACACCTATGAGAGGTTCACCCAATGTTTTAAAATTCGTAAGTATCCTCAATCGAAGTCCTTTTATCATGTAATAAACGTCGTTTAAATTTATAATTAAACAAACTAACGTATAAAGTTTGACAAATACTTCATACGGTACTCCTACAAAACCTTATTACATGATCTTGTAATCTTGGTATTTGATTTATTACAACTTATAATTTATGTCGTATAATGCTAGTACATCTATGAGAGGTTCACACGATGTCTTTTAATTCGTAAGTATCATTAGTAGAACTCCGTTTATCATGTAATAAAATTCGTTTAAATTTATAACTAAACAAACTAACGTGTGAAGTTTGACATATACTTCTTACGGTACTCCTACTAAACCTCATTAGATGATCTTGTAATCTCGGTATTTGGTTTATAAGAACTTATAATTTATTTGGAATGATGATACTACTACACCTATGAGAGGTTCACCCAATGTTTTAAAATTCGTAAGTATCCTCAATCGAAGTCCTTTTATCATGTAATAAACGTCGTTTAAATTTATAATTAAACAAACTAACGTATAAAGTTTGACAAATACTTCATACGGTACTCCTACAAAACCTTATTACATGATCTTGTAATCTTGGTATTTGATTTATTACAACTTATAATTTATGTCGTATAATGCTAGTATATCTATGAGAGGTTCACACGATGTCTTCTAATTCGTAAGAATCATTAGTAGAACTCCGTTTATCATGTAATAAAATTCGTTTAAATTTATAATTAAACAAACTAACGTGTGAAGTTTGACATATACTTCTTACGGTACTCCTACTAAACCTCATTAGATGATCTTGTAATCTCGGTATTTGGTTTATAAGAACTTATAATTTATTTGGAATGATGATACTACTACACCTATGAGAGGTTCACCCAATGTTTTAAAATTCGTAAGTATCCTCAATCGAAGTCCTTTTATCATGTAATAAACGTCGTTTAAATTTATAATTAAACAAACTAACGTATAAAGTTTGACAAATACTTCATACGGTACTCCTACAAAACCTTATTACATGATCTTGTAATCTTGGTATTTGATTTATTACAACTTATAATTTATGTCGTATAATGCTAGTACATCTATGAGAGGTTCACACGATGTCTTCTAATTCGTAAGTATCATTAGTAGAACTCCGTTTATCATGTAATAAAATTCGTTTAAATTTATAACTAAACAAACTAACGTGTGAAGTTTGACATATACTTCTTACGGTACTCCTACTAAACCTCATTAGATGATCTTGTAATCTCGGTATTTGGTTTATAAGAACTTATAATTTATTTGGAATGATGATACTACTACACCTATGAGAGGTTCACCCAATGTTTTAAAATTCGTAAGTATCCTCAATCGAAGTCCTTTTATCATGTAATAAACGTCGTTTAAATTTATAATTAAACAAACTAACGTATAAAGTTTGACAAATACTTCATACGGTACTCCTACAAAACCTTATTACATGATCTTGTAATCTTGGTATTTGATTTATTACAACTTATAATTTATGTCGTATAATGCTAGTACATCTATGAGAGGTTCACACGATGTCTTCTAATTCGTAAGTATCATTAGTAGAACTCCGTTTATCATGTAATAAAATTCGTTTAAATTTATAACTAAACAAACTAACGTGTGAAGTTTGACATATACTTCTTACGGTACTCCTACTAAACCTCATTAGATGATCTTGTAATCTCGGTATTTGGTTTATAAGAACTTATAATTTATTTGGAATGATGATACTACTACACCTATGAGAGGTTCACCCAATGTTTTAAAATTCGTAAGTATCCTCAATCGAAGTCCTTTTATCATGTAATAAACGTCGTTTAAATTTATAATTAAACAAACTAACGTATAAAGTTTGACAAATACTTCATACGGTACTCCTACAAAACCTTATTACATGATCTTGTAATCTTGGTATTTGATTTATTACAACTTATAATTTATGTCGTATAATTCTAGTACATCTATGAGAGGTTCACACGATGTCTTCTAATTCGTAAGTATCATTAGTAGAACTCCGTTTATCATGTAATAAAATTCGTTTAAATTTATAATTAAACAAACTAACGTGTGAAGTTTGACATATACTTCTTACGGTACTCCTACTAAACCTCATTAGATGATCTTGTAATCTCGGTATTTGGTTTATAAGAACTTATAATATATTTGGAATGATGATACTACTACACCTATGAGAGGTTCACCCAATGTTTTAAAATTCGTAAGTATCCTCAATCGAAGTCCTTTTATCATGTAATAAACGTCGTTTAAATTTATAATTAAACAAACTAACGTATAAAGTTTGACAAATACTTCATACGGTACTCCTACAAAACCTTATTACATGATCTTGTAATCTTGGTATTTGATTTATTACAACTTATAATTTATGTCGTATAATGCTAGTACATCTATGAGAGGTTCACACGATGTCTTCTAATTCGTAAGTATCATTAGTAGAACTCCGTTTATCATGTAATAAAATTCGTTTAAATTTATAACTAAACAAACTAACGTGTGAAGTTTGACATATACTTCTTACGGTACTCCTACTAAACCTCATTAGATGATCTTGTAATCTCGGTATTTGGTTTATAAGAACTTATAATTTATTTGGAATGATGATACTACTACACCTATGAGAGGTTCACCCAATGTTTTAAAATTCGTAAGTATCCTCAATAGAAGTCCTTTTATCATGTGATAAACCTCGTTTAAATTTATAATTAAACAAACTTACGTATAAAGTTTGACAAATACTTCATACGGTACTCCTACAAAACCTTATTACATGATCTTGTAATCTTGGTATTTGATTTATTACAACTTATAATTTATGTCGTATAATGCTAGTACATCTATGAGAGGTTCACACGATGTCTTCTAATTCGTAAGTATCATTAGTAGAACTCCGTTTATCATGTAATAAAATTCGTTTAAATTTATAACTAAACAAACTAACGTGTGAAGTTTGACATGTACTTCTTACGGTACTCCTACTAAACCTCATTAGATGATCTTGTAATCTCGGTATTTGGTTTATAAGAACTTATAATTTATTTGGAATGATGATACTACTACACCTATGAGAGGTTCACCCAATGTTTTAAAATTCGTAAGTATCCTCAATCGAAGTCCTTTTATCATGTAATAAACGTCGTTTAAATTTATAATTAAACAAACTGACGTATAAAGTTTGACAAATACTTCATACGGTACTCCTACAAAACCTTATTACATGATCTTGTAATCTTGGTATTTGATTTATTACAACTTATAATTTATGTCGTATAATGCTAGTACATCTATGAGAGGTTCACACGATGTCTTTTAATTCGTAAGTATCATTAGTAGAACTCCGTTTATCATGTAATAAAATTCGTTTAAATTTATAACTAAACAAACTAACGTGTGAAGTTTGACATATACTTCTTACGGTACTCCTACTAAACCTCATTAGATGATCTTGTAATCTCGGTATTTGGTTTATAAGAACTTATAATTTATTTGGAATGATGATACTACTACACCTATGAGAGGTTCACCCAATGTTTTAAAATTCGTAAGTATCCTCAATCGAAGTCCTTTTATCATGTAATAAACGTCGTTTAAATTTATAATTAAACAAACTAACGTATAAAGTTTGACAAATACTTCATACGGTACTCCTACAAAACCTTATTACATGATCTTGTAATCTTGGTATTTGATTTATTACAACTTATAATTTATGTCGTATAATGCTAGTATATCTATGAGAGGTTCACACGATGTCTTCTAATTCGTAAGTATCATTAGTAGAACTCCGTTTATCATGTAATAAAATTCGTTTAAATTTATAATTAAACAAACTAACGTGTGAAGTTTGACATATACTTCTTACGGTACTCCTACTAAACCTCATTAGATGATCTTGTAATCTCGGTATTTGGTTTATAAGAACTTATAATTTATTTGGAATGATGATACTACTACACCTATGAGAGGTTCACCCAATGTTTTAAAATTCGTAAGTATCCTCAATCGAAGTCCTTTTATCATGTAATAAACGTCGTTTAAATTTATAATTAAACAAACTAACGTATAAAGTTTGACAAATACTTCATACGGTACTCCTACAAAACCTTATTACATGATCTTGTAATCTTGGTATTTGATTTATTACAACTTATAATTTATGTCGTATAATGCTAGTACATCTATGAGAGGTTCACACGATGTCTTCTAATTCGTAAGTATCATTAGTAGAACTCCGTTTATCATGTAATAAAATTCGTTTAAATTTATAACTAAACAAACTAACGTGTGAAGTTTGACATATACTTCTTACGGTACTCCTACTAAACCTCATTAGATGATCTTGTAATCTCGGTATTTGGTTTATAAGAACTTATAATTTATTTGGAATGATGATACTACTACACCTATGAGAGGTTCACCCAATGTTTTAAAATTCGTAAGTATCCTCAATCGAAGTCCTTTTATCATGTAATAAACGTCGTTTAAATTTATAATTAAACAAACTAACGTATAAAGTTTGACAAATACTTCATACGGTACTCCTACAAAACCTTATTACATGATCTTGTAATCTTGGTATTTGATTTATTACAACTTATAATTTATGTCGTATAATGCTAGTACATCTATGAGAGGTTCACACGATGTCTTCTAATTCGTAAGTATCATTAGTAGAACTCCGTTTATCATGTAATAAAATTCGTTTAAATTTATAACTAAACAAACTAACGTGTGAAGTTTGACATATACTTCTTACGGTACTCCTACTAAACCTCATTAGATGATCTTGTAATCTCGGTATTTGGTTTATAAGAACTTATAATTTATTTGGAATGATGATACTACTACACCTATGAGAGGTTCACCCAATGTTTTAAAATTCGTAAGTATCCTCAATCGAAGTCCTTTTATCATGTAATAAACGTCGTTTAAATTTATAATTAAACAAACTAACGTATAAAGTTTGACAAATACTTCATACGGTACTCCTACAAAACCTTATTACATGATCTTGTAATCTTGGTATTTGATTTATTACAACTTATAATTTATGTCGTATAATTCTAGTACATCTATGAGAGGTTCACACGATGTCTTCTAATTCGTAAGTATCATTAGTAGAACTCCGTTTATCATGTAATAAAATTCGTTTAAATTTATAATTAAACAAACTAACGTGTGAAGTTTGACATATACTTCTTACGGTACTCCTACTAAACCTCATTAGATGATCTTGTAATCTCGGTATTTGGTTTATAAGAACTTATAATATATTTGGAATGATGATACTACTACACCTATGAGAGGTTCACCCAATGTTTTAAAATTCGTAAGTATCCTCAATCGAAGTCCTTTTATCATGTAATAAACGTCGTTTAAATTTATAATTAAACAAACTAACGTATAAAGTTTGACAAATACTTCATACGGTACTCCTACAAAACCTTATTACATGATCTTGTAATCTTGGTATTTGATTTATTACAACTTATAATTTATGTCGTATAATGCTAGTACATCTATGAGAGGTTCACACGATGTCTTCTAATTCGTAAGTATCATTAGTAGAACTCCGTTTATCATGTAATAAAATTCGTTTAAATTAATAACTAAACAAACTAACGTGTGAAGTTTGACATATACTTCTTACGGTACTCCTACTAAACCTCATTAGATGATCTTGTAATCTCGGTATTTGGTTTATAAGAACTTATAATTTATTTGGAATGATGATACTACTACACCTATGAGAGGTTCACCCAATGTTTTAAAATTCGTAAGTATCCTCAATAGAAGTCCTTTTATCATGTGATAAACCTCGTTTAAATTTATAATTAAACAAACTTACGTATAAAGTTTGACAAATACTTCATACGGTACTCCTACAAAACCTTATTACATGATCTTGTAATCTTGGTATTTGATTTATTACAACTTATAATTTATGTCGTATAATGCTAGTACATCTATGAGAGGTTCACACGATGTCTTCTAATTCGTAAGTATCATTAGTAGAACTCCGTTTATCATGTAATAAAATTCGTTTAAATTTATAACTAAACAAACTAACGTGTGAAGTTTGACATGTACTTCTTACGGTACTCCTACTAAACCTCATTAGATGATCTTGTAATCTCGGTATTTGGTTTATAAGAACTTATAATTTATTTGGAATGATGATACTACTACACCTATGAGAGGTTCACCCAATGTTTTAAAATTCGTAAGTATCCTCAATCGAAGTCCTTTTATCATGTAATAAACGTCGTTTAAATTTATAATTAAACAAACTGACGTATAAAGTTTGACAAATACTTCATACGGTACTCCTACAAAACCTTATTACATGATCTTGTAATCTTGGTATTTGATTTATTACAACTTATAATTTATGTCGTATAATGCTAGTACATCTATGAGAGGTTCACACGATGTCTTTTAATTCGTAAGTATCATTAGTAGAACTCCGTTTATCATGTAATAAAATTCGTTTAAATTTATAACTAAACAAACTAACGTGTGAAGTTTGACATATACTTCTTACGGTACTCCTACTAAACCTCATTAGATGATCTTGTAATCTCGGTATTTGGTTTATAAGAACTTATAATTTATTTGGAATGATGATACTACTACACCTATGAGAGGTTCACCCAATGTTTTAAAATTCGTAAGTATCCTCAATCGAAGTCCTTTTATCATGTAATAAACGTCGTTTAAATTTATAATTAAACAAACTAACGTATAAAGTTTGACAAATACTTCATACGGTACTCCTACAAAACCTTATTACATGATCTTGTAATCTTGGTATTTGATTTATTACAACTTATAATTTATGTCGTATAATGCTAGTATATCTATGAGAGGTTCACACGATGTCTTCTAATTCGTAAGTATCATTAGTAGAACTCCGTTTATCATGTAATAAAATTCGTTTAAATTTATAATTAAACAAACTAACGTGTGAAGTTTGACATATACTTCTTACGGTACTCCTACTAAACCTCATTAGATGATCTTGTAATCTCGGTATTTGGTTTATAAGAACTTATAATTTATTTGGAATGATGATACTACTACACCTATGAGAGGTTCACCCAATGTTTTAAAATTCGTAAGTATCCTCAATCGAAGTCCTTTTATCATGTAATAAACGTCGTTTAAATTTATAATTAAACAAACTAACGTATAAAGTTTGACAAATACTTCATACGGTACTCCTACAAAACCTTATTACATGATCTTGTAATCTTGGTATTTGATTTATTACAACTTATAATTTATGTCGTATAATGCTAGTACATCTATGAGAGGTTCACACGATGTCTTCTAATTCGTAAGTATCATTAGTAGAACTCCGTTTATCATGTAATAAAATTCGTTTAAATTTATAACTAAACAAACTAACGTGTGAAGTTTGACATATACTTCTTACGGTACTCCTACTAAACCTCATTAGATGATCTTGTAATCTCGGTATTTGGTTTATAAGAACTTATAATTTATTTGGAATGATGATACTACTACACCTATGAGAGGTTCACCCAATGTTTTAAAATTCGTAAGTATCCTCAATCGAAGTCCTTTTATCATGTAATAAACGTCGTTTAAATTTATAATTAAACAAACTAACGTATAAAGTTTGACAAATACTTCATACGGTACTCCTACAAAACCTTATTACATGATCTTGTAATCTTGGTATTTGATTTATTACAACTTATAATTTATGTCGTATAATGCTAGTACATCTATGAGAGGTTCACACGATGTCTTCTAATTCGTAAGTATCATTAGTAGAACTCCGTTTATCATGTAATAAAATTCGTTTAAATTTATAACTAAACAAACTAACGTGTGAAGTTTGACATATACTTCTTACGGTACTCCTACTAAACCTCATTAGATGATCTTGTAATCTCGGTATTTGGTTTATAAGAACTTATAATTTATTTGGAATGATGATACTACTACACCTATGAGAGGTTCACCCAATGTTTTAAAATTCGTAAGTATCCTCAATCGAAGTCCTTTTATCATGTAATAAACGTCGTTTAAATTTATAATTAAACAAACTAACGTATAAAGTTTGACAAATACTTCATACGGTACTCCTACAAAACCTTATTACATGATCTTGTAATCTTGGTATTTGATTTATTACAACTTATAATTTATGTCGTATAATTCTAGTACATCTATGAGAGGTTCACACGATGTCTTCTAATTCGTAAGTATCATTAGTAGAACTCCGTTTATCATGTAATAAAATTCGTTTAAATTTATAATTAAACAAACTAACGTGTGAAGTTTGACATATACTTCTTACGGTACTCCTACTAAACCTCATTAGATGATCTTGTAATCTCGGTATTTGGTTTATAAGAACTTATAATATATTTGGAATGATGATACTACTACACCTATGAGAGGTTCACCCAATGTTTTAAAATTCGTAAGTATCCTCAATCGAAGTCCTTTTATCATGTAATAAACGTCGTTTAAATTTATAATTAAACAAACTAACGTATAAAGTTTGACAAATACTTCATACGGTACTCCTACAAAACCTTATTACATGATCTTGTAATCTTGGTATTTGATTTATTACAACTTATAATTTATGTCGTATAATGCTAGTACATCTATGAGAGGTTCACACGATGTCTTCTAATTCGTAAGTATCATTAGTAGAACTCCGTTTATCATGTAATAAAATTCGTTTAAATTTATAACTAAACAAACTAACGTGTGAAGTTTGACATATACTTCTTACGGTACTCCTACTAAACCTCATTAGATGATCTTGTAATCTCGGTATTTGGTTTATAAGAACTTATAATTTATTTGGAATGATGATACTACTACACCTATGAGAGGTTCACCCAATGTTTTAAAATTCGTAAGTATCCTCAATCGAAGTCCTTTTATCATGTAATAAACGTCGTTTAAATTTATAATTAAACAAACTAACGTATAAAGTTTGACAAATACTTCATACGGTACTCCTACAAAACCTTATTACATGATCTTGTAATCTTGGTATTTGATTTATTACAACTTATAATTTATGTCGTATAATGCTAGTACATCTATGAGAGGTTCACACGATGTCTTCTAATTCGTAAGTATCATTAGTAGAACTCCGTTTATCATGTAATAAAATTCGTTTAAATTTATAACTAAACAAACTAACGTGTGAAGTTTGACATATACTTCTTACGGTACTCCTACTAAACCTCATTAGATGATCTTGTAATCTCGGTATTTGGTTTATAAGAACTTATAATTTATTTGGAATGATGATACTACTACACCTATGAGAGGTTCACCCAATGTTTTAAAATTCGTAAGTATCCTCAATCGAAGTCCTTTTATCATGTAATAAACGTCGTTTAAATTTATAATTAAACAAACTAACGTATAAAGTTTGACAAATACTTCATACGGTACTCCTACAAAACCTTATTACATGATCTTGTAATCTTGGTATTTGATTTATTACAACTTATAATTTATGTCGTATAATTCTAGTACATCTATGAGAGGTTCACACGATGTCTTCTAATTCGTAAGTATCATTAGTAGAACTCCGTTTATCATGTAATAAAATTCGTTTAAATTTATAATTAAACAAACTAACGTGTGAAGTTTGACATATACTTCTTACGGTACTCCTACTAAACCTCATTAGATGATCTTGTAATCTCGGTATTTGGTTTATAAGAACTTATAATATATTTGGAATGATGATACTACTACACCTATGAGAGGTTCACCCAATGTTTTAAAATTCGTAAGTATCCTCAATCGAAGTCCTTTTATCATGTAATAAACGTCGTTTAAATTTATAATTAAACAAACTAACGTATAAAGTTTGACAAATACTTCATACGGTACTCCTACAAAACCTTATTACATGATCTTGTAATCTTGGTATTTGATTTATTACAACTTATAATTTATGTCGTATAATGCTAGTACATCTATGAGAGGTTCACACGATGTCTTCTAATTCGTAAGTATCATTAGTAGAACTCCGTTTATCATGTAATAAAATTCGTTTAAATTTATAACTAAACAAACTAACGTGTGAAGTTTGACATATACTTCTTACGGTACTCCTACTAAACCTCATTAGATGATCTTGTAATCTCGGTATTTGGTTTATAAGAACTTATAATTTATTTGGAATGATGATACTACTACACCTATGAGAGGTTCACCCAATGTTTTAAAATTCGTAAGTATCCTCAATCGAAGTCCTTTTATCATGTAATAAACGTCGTTTAAATTTATAATTAAACAAACTAACGTATAAAGTTTGACAAATACTTCATACGGTACTCCTACAAAACCTTATTACATGATCTTGTAATCTTGGTATTTGATTTATTACAACTTATAATTTATGTCGTATAATGCTACTACATCTATGAGAGGTTCACACGATGTCTTCTAATACGTAAGTATCTTTAGTAGAACTCCGTTTATCATGTAATAAAACTCGTTTAAATTTATAATTAAACAAACTAACGTGTGAAGTTTGACGTATACTTCTTACGGTACTCCTACTAAACCTCATTAGATGATCTTGTAATCTCGGTATTTGGTTTATAAGAACTTATAATTTATTTGGAATGATGATACTACTACACCTATGAGAGGTTCACCCAATGTTTTAAAATTCGTAAGTATCCTCAATCGAAGTCCTTTTATCATGTAATAAACGTCGTTTAAATTTATAATTAAACAAACTAACGTATAAAGTTTGACAAATACTTCATACGGTACTCCTACAAAACCTTATTACATGATCTTGTAATCTTGGTATTTGATTTATTACAACTTATAATTTATGTCGTATAATGCTAGTACATCTATGAGAGGTTCACACAATGTCTTTTAATTCGTAAGTATCATTAGTAGAACTCCGTTTATCATGTAATAAAATTCGTTTAAATTTATAACTAAACAAACTAACGTGTGAAGTTTGACATATACTTCTTACGGTACTCCTACTAAACCTCATTAGATGATCTTGTAATCTCGGTATTTGGTTTATAAGAACTTATAATTTATTTGGAATGATGATACTACTACACCTATGAGAGGTTCACCCAATGTTTTAAAATTCGTAAGTATCCTCAATCGAAGTCCTTTTATCATGTAATAAACGTCGTTTAAATTTATAATTAAACAAACTAACGTATAAAGTTTGACAAATACTTCATACGGTACTCCTACAAAACCTTATTACATGATCTTGTAATCTTGGTATTTGATTTATTACAACTTATAATTTATGTCGTATAATGCTAGTATATCTATGAGAGGTTCACACGATGTCTTCTAATTCGTAAGTATCATTAGTAGAACTCCGTTTATCATGTAATAAAATTCGTTTAAATTTATAATTAAACAAACTAACGTGTGAAGTTTGACATATACTTCTTACGGTACTCCTACTAAACCTCATTAGATGATCTTGTAATCTCGGTATTTGGTTTATAAGAACTTATAATTTATTTGGAATGATGATACTACTACACCTATGAGAGGTTCACCCAATGTTTTAAAATTCGTAAGTATCCTCAATCGAAGTCCTTTTATCATGTAATAAACGTCGTTTAAATTTATAATTAAACAAACTAACGTATAAAGTTTGACAAATACTTCATACGGTACTCCTACAAAACCTTATTACATGATCTTGTAATCTTGGTATTTGATTTATTACAACTTATAATTTATGTCGTATAATGCTAGTACATCTATGAGAGGTTCACACGATGTCTTCTAATTCGTAAGTATCATTAGTAGAACTCCGTTTATCATGTAATAAAATTCGTTTAAATTTATAACTAAACAAACTAACGTGTGAAGTTTGACATATACTTCTTACGGTACTCCTACTAAACCTCATTAGATGATCTTGTAATCTCGGTATTTGGTTTATAAGAACTTATAATTTATTTGGAATGATGATACTACTACACCTATGAGAGGTTCACCCAATGTTTTAAAATTCGTAAGTATCCTCAATCGAAGTCCTTTTATCATGTAATAAACGTCGTTTAAATTTATAATTAAACAAACTAACGTATAAAGTTTGACAAATACTTCATACGGTACTCCTACAAAACCTTATTACATGATCTTGTAATCTTGGTATTTGATTTATTACAACTTATAATTTATGTCGTATAATGCTAGTACATCTATGAGAGGTTCACACGATGTCTTCTAATTCGTAAGTATCATTAGTAGAACTCCGTTTATCATGTAATAAAATTCGTTTAAATTTATAACTAAACAAACTAACGTGTGAAGTTTGACATATACTTCTTACGGTACTCCTACTAAACCTCATTAGATGATCTTGTAATCTCGGTATTTGGTTTATAAGAACTTATAATTTATTTGGAATGATGATACTACTACACCTATGAGAGGTTCACCCAATGTTTTAAAATTCGTAAGTATCCTCAATCGAAGTCCTTTTATCATGTAATAAACGTCGTTTAAATTTATAATTAAACAAACTAACGTATAAAGTTTGACAAATACTTCATACGGTACTCCTACAAAACCTTATTACATGATCTTGTAATCTTGGTATTTGATTTATTACAACTTATAATTTATGTCGTATAATGCTAGTATATCTATGAGAGGTTCACACGATGTCTTCTAATTCGTAAGTATCATTAGTAGAACTCCGTTTATCATGTAATAAAATTCGTTTAAATTTATAATTAAACAAACTAACGTGTGAAGTTTGACATATACTTCTTACGGTACTCCTACTAAACCTCATTAGATGATCTTGTAATCTCGGTATTTGGTTTATAAGAACTTATAATTTATTTGGAATGATGATACTACTACACCTATGAGAGGTTCACCCAATGTTTTAAAATTCGTAAGTATCCTCAATCGAAGTCCTTTTATCATGTAATAAACGTCGTTTAAATTTATAATTAAACAAACTAACGTATAAAGTTTGACAAATACTTCATACGGTACTCCTACAAAACCTTATTACATGATCTTGTAATCTTGGTATTTGATTTATTACAACTTATAATTTATGTCGTATAATGCTAGTACATCTATGAGAGGTTCACACGATGTCTTCTAATTCGTAAGTATCATTAGTAGAACTCCGTTTATCATGTAATAAAATTCGTTTAAATTTATAACTAAACAAACTAACGTGTGAAGTTTGACATATACTTCTTACGGTACTCCTACTAAACCTCATTAGATGATCTTGTAATCTCGGTATTTGGTTTATAAGAACTTATAATTTATTTGGAATGATGATACTACTACACCTATGAGAGGTTCACCCAATGTTTTAAAATTCGTAAGTATCCTCAATCGAAGTCCTTTTATCATGTAATAAACGTCGTTTAAATTTATAATTAAACAAACTAACGTATAAAGTTTGACAAATACTTCATACGGTACTCCTACAAAACCTTATTACATGATCTTGTAATCTTGGTATTTGATTTATTACAACTTATAATTTATGTCGTATAATGCTAGTACATCTATGAGAGGTTCACACGATGTCTTCTAATTCGTAAGTATCATTAGTAGAACTCCGTTTATCATGTAATAAAATTCGTTTAAATTTATAACTAAACAAACTAACGTGTGAAGTTTGACATATACTTCTTACGGTACTCCTACTAAACCTCATTAGATGATCTTGTAATCTCGGTATTTGGTTTATAAGAACTTATAATTTATTTGGAATGATGATACTACTACACCTATGAGAGGTTCACCCAATGTTTTAAAATTCGTAAGTATCCTCAATCGAAGTCCTTTTATCATGTAATAAACGTCGTTTAAATTTATAATTAAACAAACTAACGTATAAAGTTTGACAAATACTTCATACGGTACTCCTACAAAACCTTATTACATGATCTTGTAATCTTGGTATTTGATTTATTACAACTTATAATTTATGTCGTATAATTCTAGTACATCTATGAGAGGTTCACACGATGTCTTCTAATTCGTAAGTATCATTAGTAGAACTCCGTTTATCATGTAATAAAATTCGTTTAAATTTATAATTAAACAAACTAACGTGTGAAGTTTGACATATACTTCTTACGGTACTCCTACTAAACCTCATTAGATGATCTTGTAATCTCGGTATTTGGTTTATAAGAACTTATAATATATTTGGAATGATGATACTACTACACCTATGAGAGGTTCACCCAATGTTTTAAAATTCGTAAGTATCCTCAATCGAAGTCCTTTTATCATGTAATAAACGTCGTTTAAATTTATAATTAAACAAACTAACGTATAAAGTTTGACAAATACTTCATACGGTACTCCTACAAAACCTTATTACATGATCTTGTAATCTTGGTATTTGATTTATTACAACTTATAATTTATGTCGTATAATGCTAGTACATCTATGAGAGGTTCACACGATGTCTTCTAATTCGTAAGTATCATTAGTAGAACTCCGTTTATCATGTAATAAAATTCGTTTAAATTTATAACTAAACAAACTAACGTGTGAAGTTTGACATATACTTCTTACGGTACTCCTACTAAACCTCATTAGATGATCTTGTAATCTCGGTATTTGGTTTATAAGAACTTATAATTTATTTGGAATGATGATACTACTACACCTATGAGAGGTTCACCCAATGTTTTAAAATTCGTAAGTATCCTCAATCGAAGTCCTTTTATCATGTAATAAACGTCGTTTAAATTTATAATTAAACAAACTAACGTATAAAGTTTGACAAATACTTCATACGGTACTCCTACAAAACCTTATTACATGATCTTGTAATCTTGGTATTTGATTTATTACAACTTATAATTTATGTCGTATAATTCTAGTACATCTATGAGAGGTTCACACGATGTCTTCTAATTCGTAAGTATCATTAGTAGAACTCCGTTTATCATGTAATAAAATTCGTTTAAATTTATAATTAAACAAACTAACGTGTGAAGTTTGACATATACTTCTTACGGTACTCCTACTAAACCTCATTAGATGATCTTGTAATCTCGGTATTTGGTTTATAAGAACTTATAATATATTTGGAATGATGATACTACTACACCTATGAGAGGTTCACCCAATGTTTTAAAATTCGTAAGTATCCTCAATCGAAGTCCTTTTATCATGTAATAAACGTCGTTTAAATTTATAATTAAACAAACTAACGTATAAAGTTTGACAAATACTTCATACGGTACTCCTACAAAACCTTATTACATGATCTTGTAATCTTGGTATTTGATTTATTACAACTTATAATTTATGTCGTATAATGCTAGTACATCTATGAGAGGTTCACACGATGTCTTCTAATTCGTAAGTATCATTAGTAGAACTCCGTTTATCATGTAATAAAATTCGTTTAAATTTATAACTAAACAAACTAACGTGTGAAGTTTGACATATACTTCTTACGGTACTCCTACTAAACCTCATTAGATGATCTTGTAATCTCGGTATTTGGTTTATAAGAACTTATAATTTATTTGGAATGATGATACTACTACACCTATGAGAGGTTCACCCAATGTTTTAAAATTCGTAAGTATCCTCAATCGAAGTCCTTTTATCATGTAATAAACGTCGTTTAAATTTATAATTAAACAAACTAACGTATAAAGTTTGACAAATACTTCATACGGTACTCCTACAAAACCTTATTACATGATCTTGTAATCTTGGTATTTGATTTATTACAACTTATAATTTATGTCGTATAATTCTAGTACATCTATGAGAGGTTCACACGATGTCTTCTAATTCGTAAGTATCATTAGTAGAACTCCGTTTATCATGTCATAAAATTCGTTTAAATTTATAATTAAACAAACTAACGTGTGAAGTTTGACATATACTTCTTACGGTACTCCTACTAAACCTCATTAGATGATCTTGTAATCTCGGTATTTGGTTTATAAGAACTTATAATATATTTGGAATGATGATACTACTACACCTATGAGAGGTTCACCCAATGTTTTAAAATTCGTAAGTATCCTCAATCGAAGTCCTTTTATCATGTAATAAACGTCGTTTAAATTTATAATTAAACAAACTAACGTATAAAGTTTGACAAATACTTCATACGGTACTCCTACAAAACCTTATTACATGATCTTGTAATCTTGGTATTTGATTTATTACAACTTATAATTTATGTCGTATAATGCTAGTACATCTATGAGAGGTTCACACGATGTCTTCTAATTCGTAAGTATCATTAGTAGAACTCCGTTTATCATGTAATAAAATTCGTTTAAATTTATAACTAAACAAACTAACGTGTGAAGTTTGACATGTACTTCTTACGGTACTCCTACTAAACCTCATTAGATGATCTTGTAATCTCGGTATTTGGTTTATAAGAACTTATAATTTATTTGGAATGATGATACTACTACACCTATGAGAGGTTCACCCAATGTTTTAAAATTCGTAAGTATCCTCAATCGAAGTCCTTTTATCATGTAATAAACGTCGTTTAAATTTATAATTAAACAAACTAACGTATAAAGTTTGACAAATACTTCATACGGTACTCCTACAAAACCTTATTACATGATCTTGTAATCTTGGTATTTGATTTATTACAACTTATAATTTATGTCGTATAATGCTAGTACATCTATGAGAGGTTCACACGATGTCTTCTAATTCGTAAGTATCATTAGTAGAACTCCGTTTATCATGTAATAAAATTCGTTTAAATTTATAACTAAACAAACTAACGTGTGAAGTTTGACATATACTTCTTACGGTACTCCTACTAAACCTCATTAGATGATCTTGTAATCTCGGTATTTGGTTTATAAGAACTTATAATTTATTTGGAATGATGATACTACTACACCTATGAGAGGTTCACCCAATGTTTTAAAATTCGTAAGTATCCTCAATCGAAGTCCTTTTATCATGTAATAAACGTCGTTTAAATTTATAATTAAACAAACTAACGTATAAAGTTTGACAAATACTTCATACGGTACTCCTACAAAACCTTATTACATGATCTTGTAATCTTGGTATTTGATTTATTACAACTTATAATTTATGTCGTATAATGCTAGTACATCTATGAGAGGTTCACACGATGTCTTCTAATTCGTAAGTATCATTAGTAGAACTCCGTTTATCATGTAATAAAATTCGTTTAAATTTATAACTAAACAAACTAACGTGTGAAGTTTGACATATACTTCTTACGGTACTCCTACTAAACCTCATTAGATGATCTTGTAATCTCGGTATTTGGTTTATAAGAACTTATAATTTATTTGGAATGATGATACTACTACACCTATGAGAGGTTCACCCAATGTTTTAAAATTCGTAAGTATCCTCAATCGAAGTCCTTTTATCATGTAATAAACGTCGTTTAAATTTATAATTAAACAAACTAACGTATAAAGTTTGACAAATACTTCATACGGTATTCCTACAAAACCTTATTACATGATCTTGTAATCTTGGTATTTGATTTATTACAACTTATAATTTATGTCGTATAATTCTAGTACATCTATGAGAGGTTCACACGATGTCTTCTAATTCGTAAGTATCATTAGTAGAACTCCGTTTATCATGTCATAAAATTCGTTTAAATTTATAATTAAACAAACTAACGTGTGAAGTTTGACATATACTTCTTACGGTACTCCTACTAAACCTCATTAGATGATCTTGTAATCTCGGTATTTGGTTTATAAGAACTTATAATATATTTGGAATGATGATACTACTACACCTATGAGAGGTTCACCCAATGTTTTAAAATTCGTAAGTATCCTCAATCGAAGTCCTTTTATCATGTAATAAACGTCGTTTAAATTTATAATTAAACAAACTAACGTATAAAGTTTGACAAATACTTCATACGGTACTCCTACAAAACCTTATTACATGATCTTGTAATCTTGGTATTTGATTTATTACAACTTATAATTTATGTCGTATAATGCTAGTACATCTATGAGAGGTTCACACGATGTCTTCTAATTCGTAAGTATCATTAGTAGAACTCCGTTTATCATGTAATAAAATTCGTTTAAATTTATAACTAAACAAACTAACGTGTGAAGTTTGACATGTACTTCTTACGGTACTCCTACTAAACCTCATTAGATGATCTTGTAATCTCGGTATTTGGTTTATAAGAACTTATAATTTATTTGGAATGATGATACTACTACACCTATGAGAGGTTCACCCAATGTTTTAAAATTCGTAAGTATCCTCAATCGAAGTCCTTTTATCATGTAATAAACGTCGTTTAAATTTATAATTAAACAAACTAACGTATAAAGTTTGACAAATACTTCATACGGTACTCCTACAAAACCTTATTACATGATCTTGTAATCTTGGTATTTGATTTATTACAACTTATAATTTATGTCGTATAATGCTAGTACATCTATGAGAGGTTCACACGATGTCTTCTAATTCGTAAGTATCATTAGTAGAACTCCGTTTATCATGTAATAACATTCGTTTAAATTTATAACTAAACAAACTAACGTGTGAAGTTTGACATATACTTCTTACGGTACTCCTACTAAACCTCATTAGATGATCTTGTAATCTCGGTATTTGGTTTATAAGAACTTATAATTTATTTGGAATGATGATACTACTACACCTATGAGAGGTTCACCCAATGTTTTAAAATTCGTAAGTATCCTCAATCGAAGTCCTTTCATCATGTAATAAACGTCGTTTAAATTTATAATTAAACAAACTAACGTATAAAGTTTGACAAATACTTCATACGGTACTCCTACAAAACCTTATTACATGATCTTGTAATCTTGGTATTTGATTTATACAACTTATAATTTATGTCGTATAATGCTAGTACATCTATGAGAGGTTCACATGATGTCTTCTAATTCGTAAGTATCATTAGTAGAACTCCGTTTATCATGTAATAAAATTCGTTTAAATTTATAATTAAACAAACTAACGTGTGAAGTTTGACATATACTTCTTACGGTACTCCTACTAAACCTCATTAGATGATCTTGTAATCTCGGTATTTGGTTTATAAGAACTTATAATTTATTTGGAATGATGATACTACTACACCTATGAGAGGTTCACCCAATGTTTTAAAATTCGTAAGTATCCTCAATCGAAGTCCTTTTATCATGTAATAAACCTCGTTTAAATTTATAATTAAACAAACTAACGTATAAAGTTTGACAAATACTTCATACGGTACTCCTACAAAACCTTATTACATGATCTTGTAATCTTGGTATTTGATTTATTACAACTTATAATTTATGTCGTATAATGCTAGTATATCTATGAGAGGTTCACACGATGTCTTCTAATTCGTAAGTATCATTAGTAGAACTCCGTTTATCATGTAATAAAATTCGTTTAAATTTATAATTAAACAAACTAACGTGTGAAGTTTGACATATACTTCTTACGGTACTCCTACTAAACCTCATTAGATGATCTTGTAATCTCGGTATTTGGTTTATAAGAACTTATAATTTATTTGGAATGATGATACTACTACACCTATGAGAGGTTCACCCAATGTTTTAAAATTCGTAAGTATCCTCAATCGAAGTCCTTTTATCATGTAATAAACGTCGTTTAAATTTATAATTAAACAAACTAACGTATAAAGTTTGACAAATACTTCATACGGTACTCCTACAAAACCTTATTACATGATCTTGTAATCTTGGTATTTGATTTATTACAACTTATAATTTATGTCGTATAATGCTAGTACATCTATGAGAGGTTCACACGATGTCTTCTAATTCGTAAGTATCATTAGTAGAACTCCGTTTATCATGTAATAAAATTCGTTTAAATTTATAACTAAACAAACTAACGTGTGAAGTTTGACATATACTTCTTACGGTACTCCTACTAAACCTCATTAGATGATCTTGTAATCTCGGTATTTGGTTTATAAGAACTTATAATTTATTTGGAATGATGATACTACTACACCTATGAGAGGTTCACCCAATGTTTTAAAATTCGTAAGTATCCTCAATCGAAGTCCTTTTATCATGTAATAAACCTCGTTTAAATTTATAATTAAACAAACTAACGTATAAAGTTTGACAAATACTTCATACGGTACTCCTACAAAACCTTATTACATGATCTTGTAATCTTGGTACTTGATTTATTACAACTTATAATTTATGTCGTATAATGCTAGTACATCTATGAGAGGTTCACACGATGTCTTCTAATTCGTAAGTATCATTAGCAGAACTCCGTTTATCATGTAATAAAATTCGTTTAAATTTATAACTGAACAAACTAACGTGTGAAGTTTGACATATACTTCTTACGGTACTCCTACTAAACCTCATTAGATGATCTTGTAATCTCGGTATTTGGTTTATAAGAACTTATAATTTATTTGGAATGATGATACTACTACACCTATGAGAGGTTCACACAATGTTTTAAAATTCGTAAGTATCCTCAATCGAAGTCCTTTTATCATGTAATAAACGTCGTTTAAATTTATAATTAAACAAACTAACGTATAAAGTTTGACAAATACTTCATACGGTACTCCTACAAAACCTTATTACATGATCTTGTAATCTTGGTATTTGATTTATACAACTTATAATTTATGTCGTATAATGCTAGTACATCTATGAGAGGTTCACACGATGTCTTCTAATTCGTAAGTATCATTAGTAGAACTCCGTTTATCATGTAATAAAATTCGTTTAAATTTATAACTAAACAAACTAACGTGTGAAGTTTGACATATACTTCTTACGGTACTCCTACTAAACCTCATTAGATGATCTTGTAATCTCGGTATTTGGTTTATAAGAACTTATAATTTATTTGGAATGATGATACTACTACACCTATGAGAGGTTCACCCAATGTTTTAAAATTCGTAAGTATCCTCAATCGAAGTCCTTTTATCATGTAATAAACGTCGTTTAAATTTATAATTAAACAAACTAACGTATAAAGTTTGACAAATACTTCATACGGTACTCCTACAAAACCTTATTACATGATCTTGTAATCTTGGTATTTGATTTATACAACTTATAATTTATGTCGTATAATGCTAGTACATCTATGAGAGGTTCACATGATGTCTTCTAATTCGTAAGTATCATTAGTAGAACTCCGTTTATCATGTAATAAAATTCGTTTAAATTTATAATTAAACAAACTAACGTGTGAAGTTTGACATATACTTCTTACGGTACTCCTACTAAACCTCATTAGATGATCTTGTAATCTCGGTATTTGGTTTATAAGAACTTATAATTTATTTGGAATGATGATACTACTACACCTATGAGAGGTTCACCCAATGTTTTAAAATTCGTAAGTATCCTCAATCGAAGTCCTTTTATCATGTAATAAACGTCGTTTAAATTTATAATTAAACAAACTAACGTATAAAGTTTGACAAATACTTCATACGGTACTCCTACAAAACCTTATTACATGATCTTGTAATCTTGGTATTTGATTTATTACAACTTATAATTTATGTCGTATAATGCTAGTACATCTATGAGAGGTTCACACGATGTCTTCTAATTCGTAAGTATCATTAGTAGAACTCCGTTTATCATGTAATAAAATTCGTTTAAATTTATAATTAAACAAACTAACGTGTGAAGTTTGACATATACTTCTTACGGTACTCCTACTAAACCTCATTAGATGATCTTGTAATCTCGGTATTTGGTTTATAAGAACTTATAATTTATTTGGAATGATGATACTACTACACCTATGAGAGGTTCACCCAATGTTTTAAAATTCGTAAGTATCCTCAATCGAAGTCCTTTTATCATGTAATAAACCTCGTTTAAATTTATAATTAAACAAACTAACGTATAAAGTTTGACAAATACTTCATACGGTACTCCTACAAAACCTTATTACATGATCTTGTAATCTTGGTACTTGATTTATTACAACTTATAATTTATGTCGTATAATGCTAGTACATCTATGAGAGGTTCACACGATGTCTTCTAATTCGTAAGTATCATTAGCAGAACTCCGTTTATCATGTAATAAAATTCGTTTAAATTTATAACTGAACAAACTAACGTGTGAAGTTTGACATATACTTCTTACGGTACTCCTACTAAACCTCATTAGATGATCTTGTAATCTCGGTATTTGGTTTATAAGAACTTATAATTTATTTGGAATGATGATACTACTACACCTATGAGAGGTTCACCCAATGTTTTAAAATTCGTAAGTATCCTCAATCGAAGTCCTTTTATCATGTAATAAACCTCGTTTAAATTTATAATTAAACAAACTAACGTATAAAGTTTGACAAATACTTCATACGGTACTCCTACAAAACCTTATTACCTGATCTTGTAATCTTGGTATTTGATTTATTACAACTTATAATTTATGTCGTATAATGCTAGTACATCTATGAGAGGTTCACACGATGTCTTCTAATTCGTAAGTATCATTAGTAGAACTCCGTTTATCATGTAATAAAATTCGTTTAAATTTATAATTAAACAAACTAACGTGTGAAGTTTGACATATACTTCTTACGGTACTCCTACTAAACCTCATTAGATGATCTTGTAATCTCGGTATTTGGTTTATAAGAACTTATAATTTATTTGGAATGATGATACTACTACACCTATGAGAGGTTCACCCAATGTTTTAAAATTCGTAAGTATCCTCAATCGAAGTCCTTTTATCATGTAATAAACCTCGTTTAAATTTATAATTAAACAAACTAACGTATAAAGTTTGACAAATACTTCATACGGTACTCCTACAAAACCTTATTACATGATCTTGTAATCTTGGTACTTGATTTATTACAACTTATAATTTATGTCGTATAATGCTAGTACATCTATGAGAGGTTCACACGATGTCTTCTAATTCGTAAGTATCATTAGCAGAACTCCGTTTATCATGTAATAAAATTCGTTTAAATTTATAACTGAACAAACTAACGTGTGAAGTTTGACATATACTTCTTACGGTACTCCTACTAAACCTCATTAGATGATCTTGTAATCTCGGTATTTGGTTTATAAGAACTTATAATTTATTTGGAATGATGATACTACTACACCTATGAGAGGTTCACCCAATGTTTTAAAATTCGTAAGTATCCTCAATCGAAGTCCTTTTATCATGTAATAAACGTCGTTTAAATTTATAATTAAACAAACTAACGTATAAAGTTTGACAAATACTTCATACGGTACTCCTACAAAACCTAATTACATGATCTTGTAATCTTGGTATTTGATTTATTACAACTTATAATTTATGTCGTATAATGCTAGTACATCTATGAGAGGTTCACACGATGTCTTCTAATTCGTAAGTATCATTAGTAGAACTCCGTTTATCATGTAATAAAATTCGTTTAAATTTATAACTAAACAAACTAACGTGTGAAGTTTGACATATACTTCTTACGGTACTCCTACTAAACCTCATTAGATGATCTTGTAATCTCGGTATTTGGTTTATAAGAACTTATAATTTATTTGGAATGATGATACTACTACACCTATGAGAGGTTCACCCAATGTTTTAAAATTCGTAAGTATCCTCAATCGAAGTCCTTTTATCATGTAATAAACCTCGTTTAAATTTATAATTAAACAAACTAACGTATAAAGTTTGACAAATACTTCATACGGTACTCCTACAAAACCTTATTACATGATCTTGTAATCTTGGTACTTGATTTATTACAACTTATAATTTATGTCGTATAATGCTAGTACATCTATGAGAGGTTCACACGATGTCTTCTAATTCGTAAGTATCATTAGCAGAACTCCGTTTATCATGTAATAAAATTCGTTTAAATTTATAACTGAACAAACTAACGTGTGAAGTTTGACATATACTTCTTACGGTACTCCTACTAAACCTCATTAGATGATCTTGTAATCTCGGTATTTGGTTTATAAGAACTTATAATTTATTTGGAATGATGATACTACTACACCTATGAGAGGTTCACCCAATGTTTTAAAATTCGTAAGTATCCTCAATCGAAGTCCTTTTATCATGTAATAAACGTCGTTTAAATTTATAATTAAACAAACTAACGTATAAAGTTTGACAAATACTTCATACGGTACTCCTACAAAACCTTATTACCTGATCTTGTAATCTTGGTATTTGATTTATTACAACTTATAATTTATGTCGTATAATGCTAGTACATCTATGAGAGGTTCACACGATGTCTTCTAATTCGTAAGTATCATTAGTAGAACTCCGTTTATCATGTAATAAAATTCGTTTAAATTTATAATTAAACAAACTAACGTGTGAAGTTTGACATATACTTCTTACGGTACTCCTACTAAACCTCATTAGATGATCTTGTAATCGCGGTATTTGGTTTATAAGAACTTATAATTTATTTGGAATGATGATACTACTACACCTATGAGAGGTTCACCCAATGTTTTAAAATTCGTAAGTATCCTCAATCGAAGTCCTTTTATCATGTAATAAACCTCGTTTAAATTTATAATTAAACAAACTAACGTATAAAGTTTGACAAATACTTCATACGGTACTCCTACAAAACCTTATTACATGATCTTGTAATCTTGGTACTTGATTTATTACAACTTATAATTTATGTCGTATAATGCTAGTACATCTATGAGAGGTTCACACGATGTCTTCTAATTCGTAAGTATCATTAGCAGAACTCCGTTTATCATGTAATAAAATTCGTTTAAATTTATAACTGAACAAACTAACGTGTGAAGTTTGACATATACTTCTTACGGTACTCCTACTAAACCTCATTAGATGATCTTGTAATCTCGGTATTTGGTTTATAAGAACTTATAATTTATTTGGAATGATGATACTACTACACCTATGAGAGGTTCACCCAATGTTTTAAAATTCGTAAGTATCCTCAATCGAAGTCCTTTTATCATGTAATAAACGTCGTTTAAATTTATAATTAAACAAACTAACGTATAAAGTTTGACAAATACTTCATACGGTACTCCTACAAAACCTTATTACATGATCTTGTAATCTTGGTATTTGATTTATACAACTTATAATTTATGTCGTATAATGCTAGTACATCTATGAGAGGTTCACACGATGTCTTCTAATTCGTAAGTATCAGTAGTAGAACTCCGTTTATCATGTAATAAAATTCGTTTAAATTTATAAGTAAACAAACTAACGTGTGAAGTTTGACATATACTTCTTACGGTACTCCTACTAAACCTCATTAGATGATCTTGTAATCTCGGTATTTGGTTTATAAGAACTTATAATTTATTTGGAATGATGATACTACTACACCTATGAGAGGTTCACCCAATGTTTTAAAATTCGTAAGTATCCTCAATCGAAGTCCTTTTATCATGTAATAAACGTCGTTTAAATTTATAATTAAACAAACTAACGTATAAAGTTTGACAAATACTTCATACGGTACTCCTACAAAACCTTATTACCTGATCTTGTAATCTTGGTATTTGATTTATTACAACTTATAATTTATGTCGTATAATGCTAGTACATCTATGAGAGGTTCACACGATGTCTTCTAATTCGTAAGTATCATTAGTAGAACTCCGTTTATCATGTAATAAAATTCGTTTAAATTTATAATTAAACAAACTAACGTGTGAAGTTTGACATATACTTCTTACGGTACTCCTACTAAACCTCATTAGATGATCTTGTAATCTCGGTATTTGGTTTATAAGAACTTATAATTTATTTGGAATGATGATACTACTACACCTATGAGAGGTTCACCCAATGTTTTAAAATTCGTAAGTATCCTCAATCGAAGTCCTTTTATCATGTAATAAACCTCGTTTAAATTTATAATTAAACAAACTAACGTATAAAGTTTGACAAATACTTCATACGGTACTCCTACAAAACCTTATTACATGATCTTGTAATCTTGGTACTTGATTTATTACAACTTATAATTTATGTCGTATAATGCTAGTACATCTATGAGAGGTTCACACGATGTCTTCTAATTCGTAAGTATCATTAGTAGAACTCCGTTTATCATGTAATAAAATTCGTTTAAATTTATAATTAAACAAACTAACGTGTGAAGTTTGACATATACTTCTTACGGTACTCCTACTAAACCTCATTAGATGATCTTGTAATCTCGGTATTTGGTTTATAAGAACTTATAATTTATTTGGAATGATGATACTACTACACCTATGAGAGGTTCACCCAATGTTTTAAAATTCGTAAGTATCCTCAATCGAAGTCCTTTTATCATGTAATAAACCTCGTTTAAATTTATAATTAAACAAACTAACGTATAAAGTTTGACAAATACTTCATACGGTACTCCTACAAAACCTTATTACATGATCTTGTAATCTTGGTACTTGATTTATTACAACTTATAATTTATGTCGTATAATGCTAGTACATCTATGAGAGGTTCACACGATGTCTTCTAATTCGTAAGTATCATTAGCAGAACTCCGTTTATCATGTAATAAAATTCGTTTAAATTTATAACTGAACAAACTAACGTGTGAAGTTTGACATATACTTCTTACGGTACTCCTACTAAACCTCATTAGATGATCTTGTAATCTCGGTATTTGGTTTATAAGAACTTATAATTTATTTGGAATGATGATACTACTACACCTATGAGAGGTTCACCCAATGTTTTAAAATTCGTAAGTATCCTCAATCGAAGTCCTTTTATCATGTAATAAACGTCGTTTAAATTTATAATTAAACAAACTAACGTATAAAGTTTGACAAATACTTCATACGGTACTCCTACAAAACCTTATTACATGATCTTGTAATCTTGGTATTTGATTTATTACAACTTATAATTTATGTCGTATAATGCTAGTACATCTATGAGAGGTTCACACGATGTCTTCTAATTCGTAAGTATCATTAGTAGAACTCCGTTTATCATGTAATAAAATTCGTTTAAATTTATAACTAAACAAACTAACGTGTGAAGTTTGACATATACTTCTTACGGTACTCCTACTAAACCTCATTAGATGATCTTGTAATCTCGGTATTTGGTTTATAAGAACTTATAATTTATTTGGAATGATGATACTACTACACCTATGAGAGGTTCACCCAATGTTTTAAAATTCGTAAGTATCCTCAATCGAAGTCCTTTTATCATGTAATAAACCTCGTTTAAATTTATAATTAAACAAACTAACGTATAAAGTTTGACAAATACTTCATACGGTACTCCTACAAAACCTTATTACATGATCTTGTAATCTTGGTACTTGATTTATTACAACTTATAATTTATGTCGTATAATGCTAGTACATCTGTGAGAGGTTCACACGATGTCTTCTAATTCGTAAGTATCATTAGCAGAACTCCGTTTATCATGTAATAAAATTCGTTTAAATTTATAACTGAACAAACTAACGTGTGAAGTTTGACATATACTTCTTACGGTACTCCTACTAAACCTCATTAGATGATCTTGTAATCTCGGTATTTGGTTTATAAGAACTTATAATTTATTTGGAATGATGATACTACTACACCTATGAGAGGTTCACCCAATGTTTTAAAATTCGTAAGTATCCTCAATCGAAGTCCTTTTATCATGTAATAAACGTCGTTTAAATTTATAATTAAACAAACTAACGTATAAAGTTTGACAAATACTTCATACGGTACTCCTACAAAACCTTATTACCTGATCTTGTAATCTTGGTATTTGATTTATTACAACTTATAATTTATGTCGTATAATGCTAGTACATCTATGAGAGGTTCACACGATGTCTTCTAATTCGTAAGTATCATTAGTAGAACTCCGTTTATCATGTAATAAAATTCGTTTAAATTTATAATTAAACAAACTAACGTGTGAAGTTTGACATATACTTCTTACGGTACTCCTACTAAACCTCATTAGATGATCTTGTAATCTCGGTATTTGGTTTATAAGAACTTATAATTTATTTGGAATGATGATACTACTACACCTATGAGAGGTTCACCCAATGTTTTAAAATTCGTAAGTATCCTCAATCGAAGTCCTTTTATCATGTAATAAACCTCGTTTAAATTTATAATTAAACAAACTAACGTATAAAGTTTGACAAATACTTCATACGGTACTCCTACAAAACCTTATTACATGATCTTGTAATCTTGGTACTTGATTTATTACAACTTATAATTTATGTCGTATAATGCTAGTACATCTATGAGAGGTTCACACGATGTCTTCTAATTCGTAAGTATCATTAGCAGAACTCCGTTTATCATGTAATAAAATTCGTTTAAATTTATAACTGAACAAACTAACGTGTGAAGTTTGACATATACTTCTTACGGTACTCCTACTAAACCTCATTAGATGATCTTGTAATCTCGGTATTTGGTTTATAAGAACTTATAATTTATTTGGAATGATGATACTACTACACCTATGAGAGGTTCACCCAATGTTTTAAAATTCGTAAGTATCCTCAATCGAAGTCCTTTTATCATGTAATAAACGTCGTTTAAATTTATAATTAAACAAACTAACGTATAAAGTTTGACAAATACTTCATACGGTACTCCTACAAAACCTTATTACATGATCTTGTAATCTTGTTATTTGATTTATACAACTTATAATTTATGTCGTATAATGCTAGTACATCTATGAGAGGTTCACACGATGTCTTCTAATTCGTAAGTATCAGTAGTAGAACTCCGTTTATCATGTAATAAAATTCGTTTAAATTTATAAGTAAACAAACTAACGTGTGAAGTTTGACATATACTTCTTACGGTACTCCTACTAAACCTCATTAGATGATCTTGTAATCTCGGTATTTGGTTTCTAAGAACTTATAATTTATTTGGAATGATGATACTACTACACCTATGAGAGGTTCACCCAATGTTTTAAAATTCGTAAGTATCCTCAATCGAAGTCCTTTTATCATGTAATAAACCTCGTTTAAATTTATAATTAAACAAACTAACGTATAAAGTTTGACAAATACTTCATACGGTACTCCTACAAAACCTTATTACATGATCTTGTAATCTTGGTACTTGATTTATTACAACTTATAATTTATGTCGTATAATGCTAGTACATCTATGAGAGGTTCACACGATGTCTTCTAATTCGTAAGTATCATTAGCAGAACTCCGTTTATCATGTAATAAAATTCGTTTAAATTTATAACTGAACAAACTAACGTGTGAAGTTTGACATATACTTCTTACGGTACTCCTACTAAACCTCATTAGATGATCTTGTAATCTCGGTATTTGGTTTATAAGAACTTATAATTTATTTGGAATGATGATACTACTACACCTATGAGAGGTTCACCCAATGTTTTAAAATTCGTAAGTATCCTCAATCGAAGTCCTTTTATCATGTAATAAACGTCGTTTAAATTTATAATTAAACAAACTAACGTATAAAGTTTGACAAATACTTCATACGGTACTCCTACAAAACCTTATTACATGATCTTGTAATCTTGTTATTTGATTTATACAACTTATAATTTATGTCGTATAATGCTAGTACATCTATGAGAGGTTCACACGATGTCTTCTAATTCGTAAGTATCAGTAGTAGAACTCCGTTTATCATGTAATAAAATTCGTTTAAATTTATAAGTAAACAAACTAACGTGTGAAGTTTGACATATACTTCTTACGGTACTCCTACTAAACCTCATTAGATGATCTTGTAATCTCGGTATTTGGTTTCTAAGAACTTATAATTTATTTGGAATGATGATACTACTACACCTATGAGAGGTTCACCCAATGTTTTAAAATTCGTAAGTATCCTCAATCGAAGTCCTTTTATCATGTAATAAACGTCGTTTAAATTTATAATTAAACAAACTAACGTATAAAGTTTGACAAATACTTCATACGGTACTCCTACAAAACCTTATTACCTGATCTTGTAATCTTGGTATTTGATTTATTACAACTTATAATTTATGTCGTATAATGCTAGTACATCTATGAGAGGTTCACACGATGTCTTCTAATTCGTAAGTATCATTAGTAGAACTCCATTTATCATGTAATAAAATTCGTTTAAATTTATAATTAAACAAACTAACGTGTGAAGTTTGACATATACTTCTTACGGTACTCCTACTAAACCTCATTAGATGATCTTGTAATCTCGGTATTTGGTTTATAAGAACTTATAATTTATTTGGAATGATGATACTACTACACCTATGAGAGGTTCACCCAATGTTTTAAAATTCGTAAGTATCCTCAATCGAAGTCCTTTTATCATGTAATAAACCTCGTTTAAATTTATAATTAAACAAACTAACGTATAAAGTTTGACAAATACTTCATACGGTACTCCTACAAAACCTTATTACATGATCTTGTAATCTTGGTACTTGATTTATTACAACTTATAATTTATGTCGTATAATGCTAGTACATCTATGAGAGGTTCACACGATGTCTTCTAATTCGTAAGTATCATTAGCAGAACTCCGTTTATCATGTAATAAAATTCGTTTAAATTTATAACTGAACAAACTAACGTGTGAAGTTTGACATATACTTCTTACGGTACTCCTACTAAACCTCATTAGATGATCTTGTAATCTCGGTATTTGGTTTATAAGAACTTATAATTTATTTGGAATGATGATACTACTACACCTATGAGAGGTTCACCCAATGTTTTAAAATTCGTAAGTATCCTCAATCGAAGTCCTTTTATCATGTAATAAACGTCGTTTAAATTTATAATTAAACAAACTAACGTATAAAGTTTGACAAATACTTCATACGGTACTCCTACAAAACCTTATTACATGATCTTGTAATCTTGGTATTTGATTTATACAACTTATAATTTATGTCGTATAATGCTAGTACATCTATGAGAGGTTCACATGATGTCTTCTAATTCGTAAGTATCAGTAGTAGAACTCCGTTTATCATGTAATAAAATTCGTTTAAATTTATAATTAAACAAACTAACGTGTGAAGTTTGACATATACTTCTTACGGTACTCCTACTAAACCTCATTAGATGATCTTGTAATCTCGGTATTTGGTTTCTAAGAACTTATAATTTATTTGGAATGATGATACTACTACACCTATGAGAGGTTCACCCAATGTTTTAAAATTCGTAAGTATCCTCAATCGAAGTCCTTTTATCATGTAATAAACGTCGTTTAAATTTATAATTAAACAAACTAACGTATAAAGTTTGACAAATACTTCATACGGTACTCCTACAAAACCTTATTACCTGATCTTGTAATCTTGGTATTTGATTTATTACAACTTATAATTTATGTCGTATAATGCTAGTACATCTATGAGAGGTTCACACGATGTCTTCTAATTCGTAAGTATCATTAGTAGAACTCCGTTTATCATGTAATAAAATTCGTTTAAATTTATAACTGAACAAACTAACGTGTGAAGTTTGACATATACTTCTTACGGTACTCCTACTAAACCTCATTAGATGATCTTGTAATCTCGGTATTTGGTTTATAAGAACTTATAATTTATTTGGAATGATGATACTACTACACCTATGAGAGGTTCACCCAATGTTTTAAAATTCGTAAGTATCCTCAATCGAAGTCCTTTTATCATGTAATAAACCTCGTTTAAATTTATAATTAAACAAACTAACGTATAAAGTTTGACAAATACTTCATACGGTACTCCTACAAAACCTTATTACATGATCTTGTAATCTTGGTACTTGATTTATTACAACTTATAATTTATGTCGTATAATGCTAGTACATCTATGAGAGGTTCACACGATGTCTTCTAATTCGTAAGTATCATTAGCAGAACTCCGTTTATCATGTAATAAAATTCGTTTAAATTTATAACTGAACAAACTAACGTGTGAAGTTTGACATATACTTCTTACGGTACTCCTACTAAACCTCATTAGATGATCTTGTAATCTCGGTATTTGGTTTATAAGAACTTATAATTTATTTGGAATGATGATACTACTACACCTATGAGAGGTTCACCCAATGTTTTAAAATTCGTAAGTATCCTCAATCGAAGTCCTTTTATCATGTAATAAACGTCGTTTAAATTTATAATTAAACAAACTAACGTATAAAGTTTGACAAATACTTCATACGGTACTCCTACAAAACCTTATTACATGATCTTGTAATCTTGGTATTTGATTTATTACAACTTATAATTTATGTCGTATAATGCTAGTACATCTATGAGAGGTTCACACGATGTCTTCTAATTCGTAAGTATCATTAGTAGAACTCCGTTTATCATGTAATAAAATTCGTTTAAATTTATAATTAAACAAACTAACGTGTGAAGTTTGACATATACTTCTTACGGTACTCCTACTAAACCTCATTAGATGATCTTGTAATCTCGGTATTTGGTTTATAAGAACTTATAATTTATTTGGAATGATGATACTACTACACCTATGAGAGGTTCACCCAATGTTTTAAAATTCGTAAGTATCCTCAATCGAAGTCCTTTTATCATGTAATAAACGTCGTTTAAATTTATAATTAAACAAACTAACGTATAAAGTTTGACAAATACTTCATACGGTACTCCTACAAAACCTTATTACATGATCTTGTAATCTTGGTATTTGATTTATACAACTTATAATTTATGTCGTATAATGCTAGTACATCTATGAGAGGTTCACACGATGTCTTCTAATTCGTAAGTATCATTAGCAGAACTCCGTTTATCATGTAATAAAATTCGTTTAAATTTATAATTAAACAAACTAACGTGTGAAGTTTGACATATACTTCTTACGGTACTCCTACTAAACCTCATTAGATGATCTTGTAATCTCGGTATTTGGTTTATAAGAACTTATAATTTATTTGGAATGATGATACTACTACACCTATGAGAGGTTCACCCAATGTTTTAAAATTCGTAAGTATCCTCAATCGAAGTCCTTTTATCATGTAATAAACCTCGTTTAAATTTATAATTAAACAAACTAACGTATAAAGTTTGACAAATACTTCATACGGTACTCCTACAAAACCTTATTACATGATCTTGTAATCTTGGTACTTGATTTATTACAACTTATAATTTATGTCGTATAATGCTAGTACATCTATGAGAGGTTCACACGATGTCTTCTAATTCGTAAGTATCATTAGCAGAACTCCGTTTATCATGTAATAAAATTCGTTTAAATTTATAACTGAACAAACTAACGTGTGAAGTTTGACATATACTTCTTACGGTACTCCTACTAAACCTCATTAGATGATCTTGTAATCTCGGTATTTGGTTTATAAGAACTTATAATTTATTTGGAATGATGATACTACTACACCTATGAGAGGTTCACCCAATGTTTTAAAATTCGTAAGTATCCTCAATCGAAGTCCTTTTATCATGTAATAAACGTCGTTTAAATTTATAATTAAACAAACTAACGTATAAAGTTTGACAAATACTTCATACGGTACTCCTACAAAACCTTATTACATGATCTTGTAATCTTGGTATTTGATTTATTACAACTTATAATTTATGTCGTATAATGCTAGTACATCTATGAGAGGTTCACACGATGTCTTCTAATTCGTAAGTATCATTAGTAGAACTCCGTTTATCATGTAATAAAATTCGTTTAAATTTATAACTAAACAAACTAACGTGTGAAGTTTGACATATACTTCTTACGGTACTCCTACTAAACCTCATTAGATGATCTTGTAATCTCGGTATTTGGTTTATAAGAACTTATAATTTATTTGGAATGATGATACTACTACACCTATGAGAGGTTCACCCAATGTTTTAAAATTCGTAAGTATCCTCAATCGAAGTCCTTTTATCATGTAATAAACGTCGTTTAAATTTATAATTAAACAAACTAACGTATAAAGTTTGACAAATACTTCATACGGTACTCCTACAAAACCTTATTACATGATCTTGTAATCTTGGTAGTTGATTTATACAACTTATAATTTATGTCGTATAATGCTAGTACATCTATGAGAGGTTCACACGATGTCTTCTAATTCGTAAGTATCATTAGTAGAACTCCGTTTATCATGTAATAAAATTCGTTTAAATTTATAATTAAACAAACTAACGTGTGAAGTTTGACATATACTTCTGACGGTACTCCTACTAAACCTCATTAGATGATCTTGTAATCTCGGTATTTGGTTTATAAGAACTTATAATTTATTTGGAATGATGATACTACTACACCTATGAGAGGTTCACCCAATGTTTTAAAATTCGTAAGTATCCTCAATCGAAGTCCTTTTATCATGTAATAAACCTCGTTTAAATTTATAATTAAACAAACTAACGTATAAAGTTTGACAAATACTTCATACGGTACTCCTACAAAACCTTATTACATGATCTTGTAATCTTGGTACTTGATTTATTACAACTTATAATTTATGTCGTATAATGCTAGTACATCTATGAGAGGTTCACACGATGTCTTCTAATTCGTAAGTATCATTAGTAGAACTCCGTTTATCATGTAATAAAATTCGTTTAAATTTATAATTAAACAAACTAACGTGTGAAGTTTGACATATACTTCTTACGGTACTCCTACTAAACCTCATTAGATGATCTTGTAATCTCGGTATTTGGTTTATAAGAACTTATAATTTATTTGGAATGATGATACTACTACACCTATGAGAGGTTCACCCAATGTTTTAAAATTCGTAAGTATCCTCAATCGAAGTCCTTTTATCATGTAATAAACGTCGTTTAAATTTATAATTAAACAAACTAACGTATAAAGTTTGACAAATACTTCATACGGTACTCCTACAAAACCTTATTACATGATCTTGTAATCTTGGTATTTGATTTATTACAACTTATAATTTATGTCGTATAATGCTAGTACATCTATGAGAGGTTCACACGATGTCTTCTAATTCGTAAGTATCATTAGTAGAACTCCGTTTATCATGTAATAAAATTCGTTTAAATTTATAACTGAACAAACTAACGTGTGAAGTTTGACATATACTTCTTACGGTACTCCTACTAAACCTCATTAGATGATCTTGTAATCTCGGTATTTGGTTTATAAGAACTTATAATTTATTTGGAATGATGATACTACTACACCTATGAGAGGTTCACCCAATGTTTTAAAATTCGTAAGTATCCTCAATCAAAGTCCTTTTATCATGTAATAAACGTCGTTTAAATTTATAATTAAACAAACTAACGTATAAAGTTTGACAAATACTTCATACGGTACTCCTACAAAACCTTATTACATGATCTTGTAATCTTGGTATTTGATTTATTACAACTTATAATTTATGTCGTATAATGCTAGTACATCTATGAGAGGTTCACACGATGTCTTCTAATTCGTAAGTATCATTAGTAGAACTCCGTTTATCATGTAATAAAATTCGTTTAAATTTATAATTAAACAAACTAACGTGTGAAGTTTGACATATACTTCTTACGGTACTCCTACTAAACCTCATTAGATGATCTTGTAATCTCGGTATTTGGTTTCTAAGAACTTATAATTTATTTGGAATGATGATACTACTACACCTATGAGAGGTTCACCCAATGTTTTAAAATTCGTAAGTATCCTCAGTCGAAGTCCTTTTATCATGTAATAAACGTCGTTTAAATTTATAATTAAACAAACTAACGTATAAAGTTTGACAAATACTTCATACGGTACTCCTACAAAACCTTATTACCTGATCTTGTAATCTTGGTATTTGATTTATTACAACTTATAATTTATGTCGTATAATGCTAGTACATCTATGAGAGGTTCACACGATGTCTTCTAATTCGTAAGTATCATTAGTAGAACTCCGTTTATCATGTAATAAAATTCGTTTAAATTTATAACTAAACAAACTAACGTGTGAAGTTTGACATATACTTCTTACGGTACTCCTACTAAACCTCATTAGATGATCTTGTAATCTCGGTATTTGGTTTATAAGAACTTATAATTTATTTGGAATGATGATACTACTACACCTATGAGAGGTTCACCCAATGTTTTAAAATTCGTAAGTATCCTCAATCGAAGTCCTTTTATCATGTAATAAACGTCGTTTAAATTTATAATTAAACAAACTAACGTATAAAGTTTGACAAATACTTCATACGGTACTCCTACAAAACCTTATTACATGATCTTGTAATCTTGGTATTTGATTTATACAACTTATAATTTATGTCGTATAATGCTAGTACATCTATGAGAGGTTCACACGATGTCTTCTAATTCGTAAGCATCATTAGTAGAACTCCGTTTTTCATGTAATAAAATTCGTTTAAATTTATAATTAAACAAACTAACGTGTGAAGTTTGACATATACTTCTTACGGTACTCCTACTAAACCTCATTAGATGATCTTGTAATCTCGGTATTTGGTTTCTAAGAACTTATAATTTATTTGGAATGATGATACTACTACACCTATGAGAGGTTCACCCAATGTTTTAAAATTCGTAAGTATCCTCAGTCGAAGTCCTTTTATCATGTAATAAACGTCGTTTAAATTTATAATTAAACAAACTAACGTATAAAGTTTGACAAATACTTCATACGGTACTCCTACAAAACCTTATTACCTGATCTTGTAATCTTGGTATTTGATTTATTACAACTTATAATTTATGTCGTATAATGCTAGTACATCTATGAGAGGTTCACACGATGTCTTCTAATTCGTAAGTATCATTAGTAGAACTCCGTTTATCATGTAATAAAATTCGTTTAAATTTATAACTAAACAAACTAACGTGTGAAGTTTGACATATACTTCTTACGGTACTCCTACTAAACCTCATTAGATGATCTTGTAATCTCGGTATTTGGTTTATAAGAACTTATAATTTATTTGGAATGATGATACTACTACACCTATGAGAGGTTCACCCAATGTTTTAAAATTCGTAAGTATCCTCAATCGAAGTCCTTTTATCATGTAATAAACGTCGTTTAAATTTATAATTAAACAAACTAACGTATAAAGTTTGACAAATACTTCATACGGTACTCCTACAAAACCTTATTACATGATCTTGTAATCTTGGTATTTGATTTATACAACTTATAATTTATGTCGTATAATGCTAGTACATCTATGAGAGGTTCACACGATGTCTTCTAATTCGTAAGTATCATTAGTAGAACTCCGTTTATCATGTAATAAAATTCGTTTAAATTTATAATTAAACAAACTAACGTGTGAAGTTTGACATATACTTCTTACGGTACTCCTACTAAACCTCATTAGATGATCTTGTAATCTCGGTATTTGGTTTATAAGAACTTATAATTTATTTGGAATGATGATACTACTACACCTATGAGAGGTTCACCCAATGTTTTAAAATTCGTAAGTATCCTCAATCGAAGTCCTTTTATCATGTAATAAACCTCGTTTAAATTTATAATTAAACAAACTAACGTATAAAGTTTGACAAATACTTCATACGGTACTCCTACAAAACCTTATTACATGATCTTGTAATCTTGGTACTTGATTTATTACAACTTATAATTTATGTCGTATAATGCTAGTACATCTATGAGAGGTTCACACGATGTCTTCTAATTCGTAAGTATCATTAGTAGAACTCCGTTTATCATGTAATAAAATTCGTTTAAATTTATAACTGAACAAACTAACGTGTGAAGTTTGACATATACTTCTTACGGTACTCCTACTAAACCTCATTAGATGATCTTGTAATCTCGGTATTTGGTTTATAAGAACTTATAATTTATTTGGAATGATGATACTACTACACCTATGAGAGGTTCACCCAATGTTTTAAAATTCGTAAGTATCCTCAATCGAAGTCCTTTTATCATGTAATAAACCTCGTTTAAATTTATAATTAAACAAACTAACGTATAAAGTTTGACAAATACTTCATACGGTACTCCTACAAAACCTTATTACATGATCTTGTAATCTTGGTACTTGATTTATTACAACTTATAATTTATGTCGTATAATGCTAGTACATCTATGAGAGGTTCACACGATGTCTTCTAATTCGTAAGTATCATTAGTAGAACTCCGTTTATCATGTAATAAAATTCGTTTAAATTTATAACTGAACAAACTAACGTGTGAAGTTTGACATATACTTCTTACGGTACTCCTACTAAACCTCATTAGATGATCTTGTAATCTCGGTATTTGGTTTATAAGAACTTATAATTTATTTGGAATGATGATACTACTACACCTATGAGAGGTTCACCCAATGTTTTAAAATTCGTAAGTATCCTCAATCGAAGTCCTTTTATCATGTAATAAACCTCGTTTAAATTTATAATTAAACAAACTAACGTATAAAGTTTGACAAATACTTCATACGGTACTCCTACAAAACCTTATTACATGATCTTGTAATCTTGGTATTTGATTTATTACAACTTATAATTTATGTCGTATAATGCTAGTACATCTATGAGAGGTTCACACGATGTCTTCTAATTCGTAAGTATCATTAGTAGAACTCCGTTTATCATGTAATAAAATTCGTTTAAATTTATAATTAAACAAACTAACGTGTGAAGTTTGACATATACTTCTTACGGTACTCCTACTAAACCTCATTAGATGATCTTGTAATCTCGGTATTTGGTTTATAAGAACTTATAATTTATTTGGAATGATGATACTACTACACCTATGAGAGGTTCACCCAATGTTTTAAAATTCGTAAGTATCCTCAATCGAAGTCCTTTTATCATGTAATAAACCTCGTTTAAATTTATAATTAAACAAACTAACGTATAAAGTTTGACAAATACTTCATACGGTACTCCTACAAAACCTTATTACATGATCTTGTAATCCTGGTATTTGATTTATTACAACTTATAATTTATGTCGTATAATGCTAGTACATCTATGAGAGGTTCACACGATGTCTTCTAATTCGTAAGTATCATTAGTAGAACTCCGTTTATCATGTAATAAAATTCGTTTAAATTTATAACTAAACAAACTAACGTGTGAAGTTTGACATATACTTCTTACGGTACTCCTACTAAACCTCATTAGATGATCTTGTAATCTCGGTATTTGGTTTATAAGAACTTATAATTTATTTGGAATGATGATACTACTACACCTATGAGAGGTTCACCCAATGTTTTAAAATTCGTAAGTATCCTCAATCGAAGTCCTTTTATCATGTAATAAACGTCGTTTAAATTTATAATTAAACAAACTAACGTATAAAGTTTGACAAATACTTCATACGGTACTCCTACAAAACCTTTTTACATGATCTTGTAATCTTGGTATTTGATTTATACAACTTATAATTTATGTCGTATAATGCTAGTACATCTATGAGAGGTTCACACGATGTCTTCTAATTCGTAAGTATCATTAGTAGAACTCCGTTTATCATGTAATAAAATTCGTTTAAATTTATAATTAAACAAACTAACGTGTGAAGTTTGACATATACTTCTTACGGTACTCCTACTAAACCTCATTAGATGATCTTGTAATCTCGGTATTTGGTTTATAAGAACTTATAATTTATTTGGAATGATGATACTACTACACCTATGAGAGGTTCACACAATGTTTTAAAATTCGTAAGTATCCTCAATCGAAGTCCTTTTATCATGTAATAAACCTCGTTTAAATTTATAATTAAACAAACTAACGTATAAAGTTTGACAAATACTTCATACGGTACTCCTACAAAACCTTTTTACATGATCTTGTAATCTTGGTATTTGATTTATACAACTTATAATTTATGTCGTATAATGCTAGTACATCTATGAGAGGTTCACACGATGTCTTCTAATTCGTAAGTATCATTAGTAGAACTCCGTTTATCATGTAATAAAATTCGTTTAAATTTATAATTAAACAAACTAACGTGTGAAGTTTGACATATACTTCTTACGGTACTCCTACTAAACCTCATTAGATGATCTTGTAATCTCGGTATTTGGTTTATAAGAACTTATAATTTATTTGGAATGATGATACTACTACACCTATGAGAGGTTCACCCAATGTTTTAAAATTCGTAAGTATCCTCAATCGAAGTCCTTTTATCATGTAATAAACGTCGTTTAAATTTATAATTAAACAAACTAACGTATAAAGTTTGACAAATACTTCATACGGTACTCCTACAAAACCTTATTACATGATCTTGTAATCTTGGTATTTGATTTATTACAACTTATAATTTATGTCGTATAATGCTAGTACATCTATGAGAGGTTCACACGATGTCTTCTAATTCGTAAGTATCATTAGTAGAACTCCGTTTATCATGTAATAAAATTCGTTTAAATTTATAACTGAACAAACTAACGTGTGAAGTTTGACATATACTTCTTACGGTACTCCTACTAAACCTCATTAGATGATCTTGTAATCTCGGTATTTGGTTTATAAGAACTTATAATTTATTTGGAATGATGATACTACTACACCTATGAGAGGTTCACCCAATGTTTTAAAATTCGTAAGTATCCTCAATCAAAGTCCTTTTATCATGTAATAAACGTCGTTTAAATTTATAATTAAACAAACTAACGTATAAAGTTTGACAAATACTTCATACGGTACTCCTACAAAACCTTATTACATGATCTTGTAATCTTGGTATTTGATTTATTACAACTTATAATTTATGTCGTATAATGCTAGTACATCTATGAGAGGTTCACACGATGTCTTCTAATTCGTAAGTATCATTAGTAGAACTCCGTTTATCATGTAATAAAATTCGTTTAAATTTATAATTAAACAAACTAACGTGTGAAGTTTGACATATACTTCTTACGGTACTCCTACTAAACCTCATTAGATGATCTTGTAATCTCGGTATTTGGTTTCTAAGAACTTATAATTTATTTGGAATGATGATACTACTACACCTATGAGAGGTTCACCCAATGTTTTAAAATTCGTAAGTATCCTCAGTCGAAGTCCTTTTATCATGTAATAAACGTCGTTTAAATTTATAATTAAACAAACTAACGTATAAAGTTTGACAAATACTTCATACGGTACTCCTACAAAACCTTATTACCTGATCTTGTAATCTTGGTATTTGATTTATTACAACTTATAATTTATGTCGTATAATGCTAGTACATCTATGAGAGGTTCACACGATGTCTTCTAATTCGTAAGTATCATTAGTAGAACTCCGTTTATCATGTAATAAAATTCGTTTAAATTTATAACTAAACAAACTAACGTGTGAAGTTTGACATATACTTCTTACGGTACTCCTACTAAACCTCATTAGATGATCTTGTAATCTCGGTATTTGGTTTATAAGAACTTATAATTTATTTGGAATGATGATACTACTACACCTATGAGAGGTTCACCCAATGTTTTAAAATTCGTAAGTATCCTCAATCGAAGTCCTTTTATCATGTAATAAACGTCGTTTAAATTTATAATTAAACAAACTAACGTATAAAGTTTGACAAATACTTCATACGGTACTCCTACAAAACCTTATTACATGATCTTGTAATCTTGGTATTTGATTTATACAACTTATAATTTATGTCGTATAATGCTAGTACATCTATGAGAGGTTCACACGATGTCTTCTAATTCGTAAGCATCATTAGTAGAACTCCGTTTTTCATGTAATAAAATTCGTTTAAATTTATAATTAAACAAACTAACGTGTGAAGTTTGACATATACTTCTTACGGTACTCCTACTAAACCTCATTAGATGATCTTGTAATCTCGGTATTTGGTTTCTAAGAACTTATAATTTATTTGGAATGATGATACTACTACACCTATGAGAGGTTCACCCAATGTTTTAAAATTCGTAAGTATCCTCAGTCGAAGTCCTTTTATCATGTAATAAACGTCGTTTAAATTTATAATTAAACAAACTAACGTATAAAGTTTGACAAATACTTCATACGGTACTCCTACAAAACCTTATTACCTGATCTTGTAATCTTGGTATTTGATTTATTACAACTTATAATTTATGTCGTATAATGCTAGTACATCTATGAGAGGTTCACACGATGTCTTCTAATTCGTAAGTATCATTAGTAGAACTCCGTTTATCATGTAATAAAATTCGTTTAAATTTATAACTAAACAAACTAACGTGTGAAGTTTGACATATACTTCTTACGGTACTCCTACTAAACCTCATTAGATGATCTTGTAATCTCGGTATTTGGTTTATAAGAACTTATAATTTATTTGGAATGATGATACTACTACACCTATGAGAGGTTCACCCAATGTTTTAAAATTCGTAAGTATCCTCAATCGAAGTCCTTTTATCATGTAATAAACGTCGTTTAAATTTATAATTAAACAAACTAACGTATAAAGTTTGACAAATACTTCATACGGTACTCCTACAAAACCTTATTACATGATCTTGTAATCTTGGTATTTGATTTATACAACTTATAATTTATGTCGTATAATGCTAGTACATCTATGAGAGGTTCACACGATGTCTTCTAATTCGTAAGTATCATTAGTAGAACTCCGTTTATCATGTAATAAAATTCGTTTAAATTTATAATTAAACAAACTAACGTGTGAAGTTTGACATATACTTCTTACGGTACTCCTACTAAACCTCATTAGATGATCTTGTAATCTCGGTATTTGGTTTATAAGAACTTATAATTTATTTGGAATGATGATACTACTACACCTATGAGAGGTTCACCCAATGTTTTAAAATTCGTAAGTATCCTCAATCGAAGTCCTTTTATCATGTAATAAACCTCGTTTAAATTTATAATTAAACAAACTAACGTATAAAGTTTGACAAATACTTCATACGGTACTCCTACAAAACCTTATTACATGATCTTGTAATCTTGGTACTTGATTTATTACAACTTATAATTTATGTCGTATAATGCTAGTACATCTATGAGAGGTTCACACGATGTCTTCTAATTCGTAAGTATCATTAGTAGAACTCCGTTTATCATGTAATAAAATTCGTTTAAATTTATAACTGAACAAACTAACGTGTGAAGTTTGACATATACTTCTTACGGTACTCCTACTAAACCTCATTAGATGATCTTGTAATCTCGGTATTTGGTTTATAAGAACTTATAATTTATTTGGAATGATGATACTACTACACCTATGAGAGGTTCACCCAATGTTTTAAAATTCGTAAGTATCCTCAATCGAAGTCCTTTTATCATGTAATAAACCTCGTTTAAATTTATAATTAAACAAACTAACGTATAAAGTTTGACAAATACTTCATACGGTACTCCTACAAAACCTTATTACATGATCTTGTAATCTTGGTACTTGATTTATTACAACTTATAATTTATGTCGTATAATGCTAGTACATCTATGAGAGGTTCACACGATGTCTTCTAATTCGTAAGTATCATTAGTAGAACTCCGTTTATCATGTAATAAAATTCGTTTAAATTTATAACTGAACAAACTAACGTGTGAAGTTTGACATATACTTCTTACGGTACTCCTACTAAACCTCATTAGATGATCTTGTAATCTCGGTATTTGGTTTATAAGAACTTATAATTTATTTGGAATGATGATACTACTACACCTATGAGAGGTTCACCCAATGTTTTAAAATTCGTAAGTATCCTCAATCGAAGTCCTTTTATCATGTAATAAACCTCGTTTAAATTTATAATTAAACAAACTAACGTATAAAGTTTGACAAATACTTCATACGGTACTCCTACAAAACCTTATTACATGATCTTGTAATCTTGGTATTTGATTTATTACAACTTATAATTTATGTCGTATAATGCTAGTACATCTATGAGAGGTTCACACGATGTCTTCTAATTCGTAAGTATCATTAGTAGAACTCCGTTTATCATGTAATAAAATTCGTTTAAATTTATAATTAAACAAACTAACGTGTGAAGTTTGACATATACTTCTTACGGTACTCCTACTAAACCTCATTAGATGATCTTGTAATCTCGGTATTTGGTTTATAAGAACTTATAATTTATTTGGAATGATGATACTACTACACCTATGAGAGGTTCACCCAATGTTTTAAAATTCGTAAGTATCCTCAATCGAAGTCCTTTTATCATGTAATAAACCTCGTTTAAATTTATAATTAAACAAACTAACGTATAAAGTTTGACAAATACTTCATACGGTACTCCTACAAAACCTTATTACATGATCTTGTAATCCTGGTATTTGATTTATTACAACTTATAATTTATGTCGTATAATGCTAGTACATCTATGAGAGGTTCACACGATGTCTTCTAATTCGTAAGTATCATTAGTAGAACTCCGTTTATCATGTAATAAAATTCGTTTAAATTTATAACTAAACAAACTAACGTGTGAAGTTTGACATATACTTCTTACGGTACTCCTACTAAACCTCATTAGATGATCTTGTAATCTCGGTATTTGGTTTATAAGAACTTATAATTTATTTGGAATGATGATACTACTACACCTATGAGAGGTTCACCCAATGTTTTAAAATTCGTAAGTATCCTCAATCGAAGTCCTTTTATCATGTAATAAACGTCGTTTAAATTTATAATTAAACAAACTAACGTATAAAGTTTGACAAATACTTCATACGGTACTCCTACAAAACCTTTTTACATGATCTTGTAATCTTGGTATTTGATTTATACAACTTATAATTTATGTCGTATAATGCTAGTACATCTATGAGAGGTTCACACGATGTCTTCTAATTCGTAAGTATCATTAGTAGAACTCCGTTTATCATGTAATAAAATTCGTTTAAATTTATAATTAAACAAACTAACGTGTGAAGTTTGACATATACTTCTTACGGTACTCCTACTAAACCTCATTAGATGATCTTGTAATCTCGGTATTTGGTTTATAAGAACTTATAATTTATTTGGAATGATGATACTACTACATCTATGAGAGGTTCACACGATGTTTTAAAATTCGTAAGTATCCTCAATCGAAGTCCTTTTATCATGTAATAAACCTCGTTTAAATTTATAATTAAACAAACTAACGTATAAAGTTTGACAAATACTTCATACGGTACTCCTACAAAACCTTTTTACATGATCTTGTAATCTTGGTATTTGATTTATACAACTTATAATTTATGTCGTATAATGCTAGTACATCTATGAGAGGTTCACACGATGTCTTCTAATTCGTAAGTATCATTAGTAGAACTCCGTTTATCATGTAATAAAATTCGTTTAAATTTATAATTAAACAAACTAACGTGTGAAGTTTGACATATACTTCTTACGGTACTCCTACTAAACCTCATTAGATGATCTTGTAATCTCGGTATTTGGTTTATATGAACTTATAATTTATTTGGAATGATGATACTACTACACCTATGAGAGGTTCACCCAATGTTTTAAAATTCGTAAGTATCCTCAATCGAAGTCCTTTTATCATGTAATAAACCTCGTTTAAATTTATAATTAAACAAACTAACGTATAAAGTTTGACAAATACTTCATACGGTACTCCTACAAAACCTTTTTACATGATCTTGTAATCTTGGTATTTGATTTATACAACTTATAATTTATGTCGTATAATGCTAGTACATCTATGAGAGGTTCACACGATGTCTTCTAATTCGTAAGTATCATTAGTAGAACTCCGTTTATCATGTAATAAAATTCGTTTAAATTTATAATTGAACAAACTAACGTGTGAAGTTTGACATATACTTCTTACGGTACTCCTACTAAACCTCATTAGATGATCTTGTAATCTCGGTATTTGGTTTATAAGAACTTATAATTTATTTGGAATGATGATACTACTACACCTATGAGAGGTTCACCCAATGTTTTAAAATTCGTAAGTATCCTCAATCGAAGTCCTTTTATCATGTAATAAACCTCGTTTAAATTTATAATTAAACAAACTAACGTATAAAGTTTGACAAATACTTCATACGGTACTCCTACAAAACCTTATTACATGATCTTGTAATCTTGGTACTTGATTTATTACAACTTATAATTTATGTCGTATAATGCTAGTACATCTATGAGAGGTTCACACGATGTCTTCTAATTCGTAAGTATCATTAGTAGAACTCCGTTTATCATGTAATAAAATTCGTTTAAATTTATAACTGAACAAACTAACGTGTGAAGTTTGACATATACTTCTTACGGTACTCCTACTAAACCTCATTAGATGATCTTGTAATCTCGGTATTTGGTTTATAAGAACTTATAATTTATTTGGAATGATGATACTACTACACCTATGAGAGGTTCACCCAATGTTTTAAAATTCGTAAGTATCCTCAATCGAAGTCCTTTTATCATGTAATAAACCTCGTTTAAATTTATAATTAAACAAACTAACGTATAAAGTTTGACAAATACTTCATACGGTACTCCTACAAAACCTTATTACATGATCTTGTAATCCTGGTATTTGATTTATTACAACTTATAATTTATGTCGTATAATGCTAGTACATCTATGAGAGGTTCACACGATGTCTTCTAATTCGTAAGTATCATTAGTAGAACTCCGTTTATCATGTAATAAAATTCGTTTAAATTTATAACTAAACAAACTAACGTGTGAAGTTTGACATATACTTCTTACGGTACTCCTACTAAACCTCATTAGATGATCTTGTAATCTCGGTATTTGGTTTATAAGAACTTATAATTTATTTGGAATGATGATACTACTACACCTATGAGAGGTTCACCCAATGTTTTAAAATTCGTAAGTATCCTCAATCGAAGTCCTTTTATCATGTAATAAACGTCGTTTAAATTTATAATTAGACAAACTAACGTATAAAGTTTGACAAATACTTCATACGGTACTCCTACAAAACCTTTTTACATGATCTTGTAATCTTGGTATTTGATTTATACAACTTATAATTTATGTCGTATAATGCTAGTACATCTATGAGAGGTTCACACGATGTCTTCTAATTCGTAAGTATCATTAGTAGAACTCCGTTTATCATGTAATAAAATTCGTTTAAATTTATAATTAAACAAACTAACGTGTGAAGTTTGACATATACTTCTTACGGTACTCCTACTAAACCTCATTAGATGATCTTGTAATCTCGGTATTTGGTTTATAAGAACTTATAATTTATTTGGAATGATGATACTACTACACCTATGAGAGGTTCACACAATGTTTTAAAATTCGTAAGTATCCTCAATCGAAGTCCTTTTATCATGTAATAAACCTCGTTTAAATTTATAATTAAACAAACTAACGTATAAAGTTTGACAAATACTTCATACGGTACTCCTACAAAACCTTTTTACATGATCTTGTAATCTTGGTATTTGATTTATACAACTTATAATTTATGTCGTATAATGCTAGTACATCTATGAGAGGTTCACACGATGTCTTCTAATTCGTAAGTATCATTAGTAGAACTCCGTTTATCATGTAATAAAATTCGTTTAAATTTATAATTAAACAAACTAACGTGTGAAGTTTGACATATACTTCTTACGGTACTCCTACTAAACCTCATTAGATGATCTTGTAATCTCGGTATTTGGTTTATAAGAACTTATAATTTATTTGGAATGATGATACTACTACACCTATGAGAGGTTCACCCAATGTTTTAAAATTCGTAAGTATCCTCAATCGAAGTCCTTTTATCATGTAATAAACCTCGTTTAAATTTATAATTAAACAAACTAACGTATAAAGTTTGACAAATACTTCATACGGTACTCCTACAAAACCTTATTACATGATCTTGTAATCTTGGTACTTGATTTATTACAACTTATAATTTATGTCGTATAATGCTAGTACATCTATGAGAGGTTCACACGATGTCTTCTAATTCGTAAGTATCATTAGTAGAACTCCGTTTATCATGTAATAAAATTCGTTTAAATTTATAACTGAACAAACTAACGTGTGAAGTTTGACATATACTTCTTACGGTACTCCTACTAAACCTCATTAGATGATCTTGTAATCTCGGTATTTGGTTTATAAGAACTTATAATTTATTTGGAATGATGATACTACTACACCTATGAGAGGTTCACCCAATGTTTTAAAATTCGTAAGTATCCTCAATCGAAGTCCTTTTATCATGTAATAAACCTCGTTTAAATTTATAATTAAACAAACTAACGTATAAAGTTTGACAAATACTTCATACAGTACTCCTACAAAACCTTATTACATGATCTTGTAATCTTGGTATTTGATTTATTACAACTTATAATTTATGTCGTATAATGCTAGTACATCTATGAGAGGTTCACACGATGTCTTCTAATTCGTAAGTATCATTAGTAGAACTCCGTTTATCATGTAATAAAATTCGTTTAAATTTATAACTGAACAAACTAACGTGTGAAGTTTGACATATACTTCTTACGGTACTCCTACTAAACCTCATTAGATGATCTTGTAATCTCGGTATTTGGTTTATAAGAACTTATAATTTATTTGGAATGATGATACTACTACACCTATGAGAGGTTCACCCAATGTTTTAAAATTCGTAAGTATCCTCAATCGAAGTCCTTTTATCATGTAATAAACCTCGTTTAAATTTATAATTAAACAAACTAACGTATAAAGTTTGACAAATACTTCATACGGTACTCCTACAAAACCTTATTACATGATCTTGTAATCTTGGTATTTGATTTATTACAACTTATAATTTATGTCGTATAATGCTAGTACATCTATGAGAGGTTCACACGATGTCTTCTAATTCGTAAGTATCATTAGTAGAACTCCGTTTATCATGCAATAAAATTCGTTTAAATTTATAATTAAACAAACTAACGTGTGAAGTTTGACATATACTTCTTACGGTACTCATACTAAACCTCATTAGATGATCTTGTAATCTCGGTATTTGGTTTATAAGAACTTATAATTTATTTGGAATGATGATACTACTACACCTATGAGAGGTTCACCCAATGTTTTAAAATTCGTAAGTATCCTCAATCGAAGTCCTTTTATCATGTAATAAACGTCGTTTAAATTTATAATTAAACAAACTAACGTATAAAGTTTGACAAATACTTCATACGGTACTCCTACAAAACCTTATTACATGATCTTGTAATCTTGGTATTCGATTTATTACAACTTATAATTTATGTCGTATAATGCTAGTACATCTATGAGAGGTTCACACGATGTCTTCTAATTCGTAAGTATCATTAGTAGAACTCCGTTTATCATGTAATAAAATTCGTTTAAATTTATAACTAAACAAACTAACGTGTGAAGTTTGACATATACTTCTTACGGTACTCCTACTAAACCTCATTAGATGATCTTGTAATCTCGGTATTTGGTTTATAAGAACTTATAATTTATTTGGAATGATGATACTACTACACCTATGAGAGGTTCACCCAATGTTTTAAAATTCGTAAGTATCCTCAATCGAAGTCCTTTTATCATGTAATAAACCTCGTTTAAATTTATAATTAAACAAACTAACGTATAAAGTTTGACAAATACTTCATACGGTACTCCTACAAAACCTTATTACATGATCTTGTAATCTTGGTACTTGATTTATTACAACTTATAATTTATGTCGTATAATGCTAGTACATCTATGAGAGGTTCACACGATGTCTTCTAATTCGTAAGTATCATTAGTAGAACTCCGTTTATCATGTAATAAAATTCGTTTAAATTTATAACTGAACAAACTAACTTGTGAAGTTTGACATATACTTCTTACGGTACTCCTACTAAACCTCATTAGATGATCTTGTAATCTCGGTATTTGGTTTATAAGAACTTATAATTTATTTGGAATGATGATACTACTACACCTATGAGAGGTTCACCCAATGTTTTAAAATTCGTAAGTATCCTCAATCGAAGTCCTTTTATCATGTAATAAACCTCGTTTAAATTTATAATTAAACAAACTAACGTATAAAGTTTGACAAATACTTCATACGGTACTCCTACAAAACCTTATTACATGATCTTGTAATCTTGGTACTTGATTTATTACAACTTATAATTTATGTCGTATAATGCTAGTACATCTATGAGAGGTTCACACGATGTCTTCTAATTCGTAAGTATCATTAGTAGAACTCCGTTTATCATGTAATAAAATTCGTTTAAATTTATAACTGAACAAACTAACGTGTGAAGTTTGACATATACTTCTTACGGTACTCCTACTAAACCTCATTAGATGATCTTGTAATCTCGGTATTTGGTTTATAAGAACTTATAATTTATTTGGAATGATGATACTACTACACCTATGAGAGGTTCACCCAATGTTTTAAAATTCGTAAGTATCCTCAATCGAAGTCCTTTTATCATGTAATAAACCTCGTTTAAATTTATAATTAAACAAACTAACGTATAAAGTTTGACAAATACTTCATACGGTACTCCTACAAAACCTTATTACATGATCTTGTAATCTTGGTACTTGATTTATTACAACTTATAATTTATGTCGTATAATGCTAGTACATCTATGAGAGGTTCACACGATGTCTTATAATTCGTAAGTATCATTAGTAGAACTCCGTTTATCATGTAATAAAATTCGTTTAAATTTATAACTGAACAAACTAACGTGTGAAGTTTGACATATACTTCTTACGGTACTCCTACTAAACCTCATTAGATGATCTTGTAATCTCGGTATTTGGTTTATAAGAACTTATAATTTATTTGGAATGATGATACTACTACACCTATGAGAGGTTCACCCAATGTTTTAAAATTCGTAAGTATCCTCAATCGAAGTCCTTTTATCATGTAATAAACCTCGTTTAAATTTATAATTAAACAAACTAACGTATAAAGTTTGACAAATACTTCATACGGTACTCCTACAAAACCTTATTACATGATCTTGTAATCTTGGTATTTGATTTATTACAACTTATAATTTATGTCGTATAATGCTAGTACATCTATGAGAGGTTCACACGATGTCTTCTAATTCGTAAGTATCATTAGTAGAACTCCGTTTATCATGTAATAAAATTCGTTTAAATTTATAATTAAACAAACTAACGTGTGAAGTTTGACATATACTTCTTACGGTACTCCTACTAAACCTCATTAGATGATCTTGTAATCTCGGTATTTGGTTTATAAGAACTTATAATTTATTTGGAATGATGATACTACTACACCTATGAGAGGTTCACCCAATGTTTTAAAATTCGTAAGTATCCTCAATCGAAGTCCTTTTATCATGTAATAAACGTCGTTTAAATTTATAATTAAACAAACTAACGTATAAAGTTTGACAAATACTTCATACGGTACTCCTACAAAACCTTATTACATGATCTTGTAATCTTGGTATTCGATTTATTACAACTTATAATTTATGTCGTATAATGCTAGTACATCTATGAGAGGTTCACACGATGTCTTCTAATTCGTAAGTATCATTAGTAGAACTCCGTTTATCATGTAATAAAATTCGTTTAAATTTATAACTAAACAAACTAACGTGTGAAGTTTGACATATACTTCTTACGGTACTCCTACTAAACCTCATTAGATGATCTTGTAATCTCGGTATTTGGTTTATAAGAACTTATAATTTATTTGGAATGATGATACTACTACACCTATGAGAGGTTCACCCAATGTTTTAAAATTCGTAAGTATCCTCAATCGAAGTCCTTTTATCATGTAATAAACCTCGTTTAAATTTATAATTAAACAAACTAACGTATAAAGTTTGACAAATACTTCATACGGTACTCCTACAAAACCTTATTACATGATCTTGTAATCTTGGTACTTGATTTATTACAACTTATAATTTATGTCGTATAATGCTAGTACATCTATGAGAGGTTCACACGATGTCTTCTAATTCGTAAGTATCATTAGTAGAACTCCGTTTATCATGTAATAAAATTCGTTTAAATTTATAACTGAACAAACTAACTTGTGAAGTTTGACATATACTTCTTACGGTACTCCTACTAAACCTCATTAGATGATCTTGTAATCTCGGTATTTGGTTTATAAGAACTTATAATTTATTTGGAATGATGATACTACTACACCTATGAGAGGTTCACCCAATGTTTTAAAATTCGTAAGTATCCTCAATCGAAGTCCTTTTATCATGTAATAAACCTCGTTTAAATTTATAATTAAACAAACTAACGTATAAAGTTTGACAAATACTTCATACGGTACTCCTACAAAACCTTATTACATGATCTTGTAATCTTGGTACTTGATTTATTACAACTTATAATTTATGTCGTATAATGCTAGTACATCTATGAGAGGTTCACACGATGTCTTATAATTCGTAAGTATCATTAGTAGAACTCCGTTTATCATGTAATAAAATTCGTTTAAATTTATAACTGAACAAACTAACGTGTGAAGTTTGACATATACTTCTTACGGTACTCCTACTAAACCTCATTAGATGATCTTGTAATCTCGGTATTTGGTTTATAAGAACTTATAATTTATTTGGAATGATGATACTACTACTCCTATGAGAGGTTCACCCAATGTTTTAAAATTCGTAAGTATCCTCAATCGAAGTCCTTTTATCATGTAATAAACCTCGTTTAAATTTATAATTAAACAAACTAACGTATAAAGTTTGACAAATACTTCATACGGTACTCCTACAAAACCTTATTACATGATCTTGTAATCTTGGTATTTGATTTATTACAACTTATAATTTATGTCGTATAATGCTAGTACATCTATGAGAGGTTCACACGATGTCTTCTAATTCGTAAGTATCATTAGTAGAACTCCGTTTATCATGTAATAAAATTCGTTTAAATTTATAATTAAACAAACTAACGTGTGAAGTTTGACATATACTTCTTACGGTACTCCTACTAAACCTCATTAGATGATCTTGTAATCTCGGTATTTGGTTTATAAGAACTTATAATTTATTTGGAATGATGATACTACTACACCTATGAGAGGTTCACCCAATGTTTTAAAATTCGTAAGTATCCTCAATCGAAGTCCTTTTATCATGTAATAAACCTCGTTTAAATTTATAATTAAACAAACTAACGTATAAAGTTTGACAAATACTTCATACGGTACTCCTACAAAACCTTATTACATGATCTTGTAATCTTGGTATTTGATTTATTACAACTTATAATTTATGTCGTATAATGCTAGTACATCTATGAGAGGTTCACACGATGTCTTCTAATTCGTAAGTATCATTAGTAGAACTCCGTTTATCATGTAATAAAATTCGTTTAAATTTATAACTAAACAAACTAACGTGTGAAGTTTGACATATACTTCTTACGGTACTCCTACTAAACCTCATTAGATGATCTTGTAATCTCGGTATTTGGTTTATAAGAACTTATAATTTATTTGGAATGATGATACTACTACACCTATGAGAGGTTCACCCAATGTTTTAAAATTCGTAAGTATCCTCAATCGAAGTCCTTTTATCATGTAATAAACCTCGTTTAAATTTATAATTAAACAAACTAACGTATAAAGTTTGACAAATACTTCATACGGTACTCCTACAAAACCTTATTACATGATCTTGTAATCTTGGTACTTGATTTATTACAACTTATAATTTATGTCGTATAATGCTAGTACATCTATGAGAGGTTCACACGATGTCTTCTAATTCGTAAGTATCATTAGTAGAACTCCGTTTATCATGTAATAAAATTCGTTTAAATTTATAACTGAACAAACTAACTTGTGAAGTTTGACATATACTTCTTACGGTACTCCTACTAAACCTCATTAGATGATCTTGTAATCTCGGTATTTGGTTTATAAGAACTTATAATTTATTTGGAATGATGATACTACTACACCTATGAGAGGTTCACCCAATGTTTTAAAATTCGTAAGTATCCTCAATCGAAGTCCTTTTATCATGTAATAAACCTCGTTTAAATTTATAATTAAACAAACTAACGTATAAAGTTTGACAAATACTTCATACGGTACTCCTACAAAACCTTATTACATGATCTTGTAATCTTGGTACTTGATTTATTACAACTTATAATTTATGTCGTATAATGCTAGTACATCTATGAGAGGTTCACACGATGTCTTCTAATTCGTAAGTATCATTAGTAGAACTCCGTTTATCATGTAATAAAATTCGTTTAAATTTATAACTGAACAAACTAACTTGTGAAGTTTGACATATACTTCTTACGGTACTCCTACTAAACCTCATTAGATGATCTTGTAATCTCGGTATTTGGTTTATAAGAACTTATAATTTATTTGGAATGATGATACTACTACACCTATGAGAGGTTCACCCAATGTTTTAAAATTCGTAAGTATCCTCAATCGAAGTCCTTTTATCATGTAATAAACCTCGTTTAAATTTATAATTAAACAAACTAACGTATAAAGTTTGACAAATACTTCATACGGTACTCCTACAAAACCTTATTACATGATCTTGTAATCTTGGTATTTGATTTATTACAACTTATAATTTATGTCGTATAATGCTAGTACATCTATGAGAGGTTCACACGATGTCTTCTAATTCGTAAGTATCATTAGTAGAACTCCGTTTATCATGTAATAAAATTCGTTTAAATTTATAACTAAACAAACTAACGTGTGAAGTTTGACATATACTTCTTACGGTACTCCTACTAAACCTCATTAGATGATCTTGTAATCTCGGTATTTGGTTTATAAGAACTTATAATTTATTTGGAATGATGATACTACTACACCTATGAGAGGTTCACCCAATGTTTTAAAATTCGTAAGTATCCTCAATCGAAGTCCTTTTATCATGTAATAAACGTCGTTTAAATTTATAATTAAACAAACTAACGTATAAAGTTTGACAAATACTTCATACGGTACTCCTACAAAACCTTATTACATGATCTTGTAATCTTGGTATTTGATTTATACAACTTATAATTTATGTCGTATAATGCTAGTACATCTATGAGAGGTTCACACGATGTCTTCTAATTCATAAGTATCATTAGTAGAACTCCGTTTATCATGTAATAAAATTCGTTTAAATTTATAATTAAACAAACTAACGTGTGAAGTTTGACATATACTTCTTACGGTACTCCTACTAAACCTCATTAGATGATCTTGTAATCTCGGTATTTGGTTTATAAGAACTTATAATTTATTTGGAATGATGATACTACTACACCTATGAGAGGTTCACCCAATGTTTTAAAATTCGTAAGTATCCTCAATCGAAGTCCTTTTATCATGTAATAAACCTCGTTTAAATTTATAATTAAACAAACTAACGTATAAAGTTTGACAAATACTTCATACGGTACTCCTACAAAACCTTATTACATGATCTTGTAATCTTGGTACTTGATTTATTACAACTTATAATTTATGTCGTATAATGCTAGTACATCTATGAGAGGTTCACACGATGTCTTCTAATTCGTAAGTATCATTAGTAGAACTCCGTTTATCATGTAATAAAATTCGTTTAAATTTATAACTGAACAAACTAACGTGTGAAGTTTGACATATACTTCTTACGGTACTCCTACTAAACCTCATTAGATGATCTTGTAATCTCGGTATTTGGTTTATAAGAACTTATAATTTATTTGGAATGATGATACTACTACACCTATGAGAGGTTCACCCAATGTTTTAAAATTCGTAAGTATCCTCAATCGAAGTCCTTTTATCATGTAATAAACCTCGTTTAAATTTATAATTAAACAAACTAACGTATAAAGTTTGACAAATACTTCATACGGTACTCCTACAAAACCTTATTACATGATCTTGTAATCTTGGTATTTGATTTATTACAACTTATAATTTATGTCGTATAATGCTAGTACATCTATGAGAGGTTCACACGATGTCTTCTAATTCGTAAGTATCATTAGTAGAACTCCGTTTATCATGTAATAAAATTCGTTTAAATTTATAATTTAACAAACTAACGTGTGAAGTTTGACATATACTTCTTACGGTACTCCTACTAAACCTCATTAGATGATCTTGTAATCTCGGTATTTGGTTTATAAGAACTTATAATTTATTTGGAATGATGATACTACTACACCTATGAGAGGTTCACCCAATGTTTTAAAATTCGTAAGTATCCTCAATCGAAGTCCTTTTATCATGTAATAAACCTCGTTTAAATTTATAATTAAACAAACTAACGTATAAAGTTTGACAAATACTTCATACGGTACTCCTACAAAACCTTATTACATGATCTTGTAATCTTGGTATTTGATTTATTACAACTTATAATTTATGTCGTATAATGCTAGTACATCTATGAGAGGTTCACACGATGTCTTCTAATTCGTAAGTATCATTAGTAGAACTCCGTTTATCATGTAATAAAATTCGTTTAAATTTATAACTAAACAAACTAACGTGTGAAGTTTGACATATACTTCTTACGGTACTCCTACTAAACCTCATTAGATGATCTTGTAATCTCGGTATTTGGTTTATAAGAACTTATAATTTATTTGGAATGATGATACTACTACACCTATGAGAGGTTCACCCAATGTTTTAAAATTCGTAAGTATCCTCAATCGAAGTCCTTTTATCATGTAATAAACCTCGTTTAAATTTATAATTAAACAAACTAACGTATAAAGTTTGACAAATACTTCATACGGTACTCCTACAAAACCTTATTACATGATCTTGTAATCTTGGTATTTGATTTATTACAACTTATAATTTATGTCGTATAATGCTAGTACATCTATGAGAGGTTCACACGATGTCTTCTAATTCGTAAGTATCATTAGTAGAACTCCGTTTATCATGTAATATAATTCGTTTAAATTTATAATTAAACAAACTAACATGTGAAGTTTGACATATACTTCTTACGGTACTCCTACTAAACCTCATTAGATGATCTTGTAATCTCGGTATTTGGTTTATAAGAACTTATAATTTATTTGGAATGATGATACTACTACACCTATTAGAGGTTCACCCAATGTTTTAAAATTCGTAAGTATCCTCAATCGAAGTCCTTTTATCATGTAATAAACCTCGTTTAAATTTATAATTAAACAAACTAACGTATAAAGTTTGACAAATACTTCATACGGTACTCCTACAAAACCTTATTACATGATCTTGTAATCTTGGTACTTGATTTATTACAACTTATAATTTATGTCGTATAATGCTAGTACATCTATGAGAGGTTCACACGATGTCTTCTAATTCGTAAGTATCATTAGTAGAACTCCGTTTATCATGTAATAAAATTCGTTTAAATTTATAATTAAACAAACTAACATGTGAAGTTTGACATATACTTCTTACGGTACTCCTACTAAACCTCATTAGATGATCTTGTAATCTCGGTATTTGGTTTATAAGAACTTATAATTTATTTGGAATGATGATACTACTACACCTATGAGAGGTTCACCCAATGTTTTAAAATTCGTAAGTATCCTCAATCGAAGTCCTTTTATCATGTAATAAACCTCGTTTAAATTTATAATTAAACAAACTAACGTATAAAGTTTGACAAATACTTCATACGGTACTCCTACAAAACCTTATTACATGATCTTGTAATCTTGGTATTTGATTTATTACAACTTATAATTTATGTCGTATAATGCTAGTACATCTATGAGAGGTTCACACGATGTCTTCTAATTCGTAAGTATCATTAGTAGAACTCCGTTTATCATGTAATAAAATTCGTTTAAATTTATAACTAAACAAACTAACGTGTGAAGTTTGGCATATACTTCTTACGGTACTCCTACTAAACCTCATTAGATGATCTTGTAATCTCGGTATTTGGTTTATAAGAACTTATAATTTATTTGGAATGATGATACTACTACACCTATGAGAGGTTCACCCAATGTTTTAAAATTCGTAAGTATCCTCAATCGAAGTCCTTTTATCATGTAATAAACGTCGTTTAAATTTATAATTAAACAAACTAACGTATAAGGTTTGACAAATACTTCATACGGTACTCCTACAAAACCTTATTACATGATCTTGTAATCTTGGTATTTGATTTATTACAACTTATAATTTATGTCGTATAATGCTAGTACATCTATGAGAGGTTCACACGATGTCTTCTAATTCGTAAGTATCATTAGTAGAACTCCGTTTATCATGTAATAAAATTCGTTTAAATTTATAATTAAACAAACTAACGTGTGAAGTTTGACATATACTTCTTACTGTACTCCTACTAAACCTCATTAGATGATCTTGTAATCTCGGTATTTGGTTTATAAGAACTTATAATTTATTTGGAATGATGATACTATTACACCTATGAGAGGTTCACCCAATGTTTTAAAATTCGTAAGTATCCTCAATCGAAGTCCTTTTATCATGTAATAAACGTCGTTTAAATTTATAATTAAACAAACTAACGTATAAAGTTTGACAAATACTTCATACGGTACTCCTACAAAACCTTATTACATGATCTTGTAATCTTGGTATTTGATTTATTACAACTTATAATTTATGTCGTATAATGCTAGTACATCTATGAGAGGTTCACACGATGTCTTCTAATTCGTAAGTATCATTAGTAGAACTCCGTTTATCATGTAATAAAATTCGTTTAAATTTATAACTAAACAAACTAACGTGTGAAGTTTGACATATACTTCTTACGGTACTCCTACTAAACCTCATTAGATGATCTTGTAATCTCGGTATTTGGTTTATAAGAACTTATAATTTATTTGGAATGATGATACTACTACACCTATGAGAGGTTCACCCAATGTTTTAAAATTCGTAACTATCCTCAATCGAAGTCCTTTTATCATGTAATAAACGTCGTTTAAATTTATAATTAAACAAACTAACGTATAAAGTTTGACAAATACTTCATACGGTACTCCTACAAAACCTTATTACATGATCTTGTAATCTTGGTATTTGATTTATACAACTTATAATTTATGTCGTATAATGCTAGTACATCTATGAGAGGTTCACACGATGTCTTCTAATTCGTAAGTATCATTAGTAGAACTCCGTTTATCATGTAATAAAATTCGTTTAAATTTATAATTAAACAAACTAACGTGTGAAGTTTGACATATACTTCTTACGGTACTCCTACTAAACCTCATTAGATGATCTTGTAATCTCGGTATTTGGTTTATAAGAACTTATAATTTATTTGGAATGATTATACTACTACACCTATGAGAGGTTCACCCAATGTTTTAAAATTCGTAAGTATCCTCAATCGAAGTCCTTTTATCATGTAATAAACGTCGTTTAAATTTATAATTAAACAAACTAACGTATAAAGTTTGACAAATACTTCATACGGTACTCCTACAAAACCTTTTTACATGATCTTGTAATCTTGGTATTTGATTTATACAACTTATAATTTATGTCGTATAATGCTAGTACATCTATGAGAGGTTCACACGATGTCTTCTAATTCGTAAGTATCATTAGTAGAACTCCGTTTATCATGTAATAAAATTCGTTTAAATTTATAATTAAACAAACTAACGTGTGAAGTTTGACATATACTTCTTACGGTACTCCTACTAAACCTCATTAGATGATCTTGTAATCTCGGTATTTGGTTTATAAGAACTTATAATATATTTGGAATGATGATACTACTACACCTATGAGAGGTTCACCCAATGTTTTAAAATTCGTAAGTATCCTCAATCGAAGTCCTTTTATCATGTAATAAACGTCGTTTAAATTTATAATTAAACAAACTAACGTATAAAGTTTGACAAATACTTCATACGGTACTCCTACAAAACCTTATTACATGATCTTGTAATCTTGGTATTTGATTTATTACAACTTATAATTTATGTCGTATAATGCTAGTACATCTATGAGAGGTTCACACGATGTCTTCTAATTCGTAAGTATCATTAGTAGAACTCCGTTTATCATGTAATAAAATTCGTTTAAATTTATAACTAAACAAACTAACGTGTGAAGTTTGACATATACTTCTTACGGTACTCCTACTAAACCTCATTAGATGATCTTGTAATCTCGGTATTTGGTTTATAAGAACTTATAATTTATTTGGAATGATGATACTACTACACCTATGAGAGGTTCACCCAATGTTTTAAAATTCGTAACTATCCTCAATCGAAGTCCTTTTATCATGTAATAAACGTCGTTTAAATTTATAATTAAACAAACTAACGTATAAAGTTTGACAAATACTTCATACGGTACTCCTACAAAACCTTATTACATGATCTTGTAATCTTGGTATTTGATTTATACAACTTATAATTTATGTCGTATAATGCTAGTACATCTATGAGAGGTTCACACGATGTCTTCTAATTCGTAAGTATCATTAGTAGAACTCCGTTTATCATGTAATAAAATTCGTTTAAATTTATAATTAAACAAACTAACGTGTGAAGTTTGACATATACTTCTTACGGTACTCCTACTAAACCTCATTAGATGATCTTGTAATCTCGGTATTTGGTTTATAAGAACTTATAATTTATTTGGAATGATTATACTACTACACCTATGAGAGGTTCACCCAATGTTTTAAAATTCGTAAGTATCCTCAATCGAAGTCCTTTTATCATGTAATAAACGTCGTTTAAATTTATAATTAAACAAACTAACGTATAAAGTTTGACAAATACTTCATACGGTACTCCTACAAAACCTTTTTACATGATCTTGTAATCTTGGTATTTGATTTATACAACTTATAATTTATGTCGTATAATGCTAGTACATCTATGAGAGGTTCACACGATGTCTTCTAATTCGTAAGTATCATTAGTAGAACTCCGTTTATCATGTAATAAAATTCGTTTAAATTTATAATTAAACAAACTAACGTGTGAAGTTTGACATATACTTCTTACGGTACTCCTACTAAACCTCATTAGATGATCTTGTAATCTCGGTATTTGGTTTATAAGAACTTATAATATATTTGGAATGATGATACTACTACACCTATGAGAGGTTCACCCAATGTTTTAAAATTCGTAAGTATCCTCAATCGAAGTCCTTTTATCATGTAATAAACGTCGTTTAAATTTATAATTAAACAAACTAACGTATAAAGTTTGACAAATACTTCATACGGTACTCCTACAAAACCTTATTACATGATCTTGTAATCTTGGTATTTGATTTATTACAACTTATAATTTATGTCGTATAATGCTAGTACATCTATGAGAGGTTCACACGATGTCTTCTAATTCGTAAGTATCATTAGTAGAACTCCGTTTATCATGTAATAAAATTCGTTTAAATTTATAATTAAACAAACTAACGTGTGAAGTTTGACATATACTTCTTACGGTACTCCTACTAAACCTCATTGGATGATCTTGTAATCTCGGTATTTGGTTTATAAGAACTTATAATTTATTTGGAATGATGATACTACTACACCTATGAGAGGTTCACCCAATGTTTTAAAATTCGTAAGTATCCTCAATCGAAGTCCTTTTATCATGTAATAAACCTCGTTTAAATTTATAATTAAACAAACTAACGTATAAAGTTTGACAAATACTTCATACGGTACTCCTACAAAACCTTATTACATGATCTTGTAATCTTGGTATTTGATTTATTACAACTTATAATTTATGTCGTATAATGCTAGTACATCTATGAGAGGTTCACACGATGTCTTCTAATTCGTAAGTATCATTAGTAGAACTCCGTTTATCATGTAATAAAATTCGTTTAAATTTATAACTAAACAAACTAACGTGTGAAGTTTGACATATACTTCTTACGGTACTCCTACTAAACCTCATTAGATGATCTTGTAATCTCGGTATTTGGTTTATAAGAACTTATAATTTATTTGGAATGATGATACTACTACACCTATGAGAGGTTCACCCAATGTTTTAAAATTCGTAAGTATCCTCAATCGAAGTCCTTTTATCATGTAATAAACCTCGTTTAAATTTATAATTAAACAAACTAAAGTATAAAGTTTGACAAATACTTCATACGGTACTCCTACAAAACCTTATTACATGATCTTGTAATCTTGGTATTTGATTTATTACAACTTATAATTTATGTCGTATAATGCTAGTACATCTATGAGAGGTTCACACGATGTCTTCTAATTGGTAAGTATCATTAGTAGAACTCCGTTTATCATGTAATAAAATTCGTTTAAATTTATAACTAAACAAACTAACGTGTGAAGTTTGACATATACTTCTTACGGTACTCCTACTAAACCTCATTAGATGATCTTGTAATCTCGGTATTTGGTTTATAAGAACTTATAATTTATTTGGAATGATGATACTACTACACCTATGAGAGGTTCACCCAATGTTTTAAAATTCGTAAGTATCCTCAATCGAAGTCCTTTTATCATGTAATAAACGTCGTTTAAATTTATAATTAAACAAACTAACGTATAAAGTTTGACAAATACTTCATACGGTACTCCTACAAAACCTTATTACATGATCTTGTAATCTTGGTATTTGATTTATACAACTTATAATTTATGTCGTATAATGCTAGTACATCTATGAGAGGTTCACACGATGTCTTCTAATTCGTAAGTATCATTAGTAGAACTCCGTTTATCATGTAATAAAATTCGTTTAAATTTATAATTAAACAAACTAACGTGTGAAGTTTGACATATACTTCTTACGGTACTCCTACTAAACCTCATTAGATGATCTTGTAATCTCGGTATTTGGTTTATAAGAACTTATAATTTATTTGGAATGATTATACTACTACACCTATGAGAGGTTCACCCAATGTTTTAAAATTCGTAAGTATCCTCAATCGAAGTCCTTTTATCATGTAATAAACGTCGTTTAAATTTATAATTAAACAAACTAACGTATAAAGTTTGACAAATACTTCATACGGTACTCCTACAAAACCTTATTACATGATCTTGTAATCTTGGTATTTGATTTATACAACTTATAATTTATGTCGTATAATGCTAGTACATCTATGAGAGGTTCACACGATGTCTTCTAATTCGTAAGTATCATTAGTAGAACTCCGTTTATCATGTAATAAAATTCGTTTAAATTTATAATTAAACAAACTAACGTGTGAAGTTTGACATATACTTCTTACGGTACTCCTACTAAACCTCATTAGATGATCTTGTAATCTCGGTATTTGGTTTATAAGAACTTATAATATATTTGGAATGATGATACTACTACACCTATGAGAGGTTCACCCAATGTTTTAAAATTCGTAAGTATCCTCAATCGAAGTCCTTTTATCATGTAATAAACGTCGTTTAAATTTATAATTAAACAAACTAACGTATAAAGTTTGACAAATACTTCATACGGTACTCCTACAAAACCTTATTACATGATCTTGTAATCTTGGTATTTGATTTATTACAACTTATAATTTATGTCGTATAATGCTAGTACATCTATGAGAGGTTCACACGATGTCTTCTAATTCGTAAGTATCATTAGTAGAACTCCGTTTATCATGTAATAAAATTCGTTTAAATTTATAATTAAACAAACTAACGTGTGAAGTTTGACATATACTTCTTACGGTACTCCTACTAAACCTCATTGGATGATCTTGTAATCTCGGTATTTGGTTTATAAGAACTTATAATTTATTTGGAATGATGATACTACTACACCTATGAGAGGTTCACCCAATGTTTTAAAATTCGTAAGTATCCTCAATCGAAGTCCTTTTATCATGTAATAAACCTCGTTTAAATTTATAATTAAACAAACTAACGTATAAAGTTTGACAAATACTTCATACGGTACTCCTACAAAACCTTATTACATGATCTTGTAATCTTGGTATTTGATTTATTACAACTTATAATTTATGTCGTATAATGCTAGTACATCTATGAGAGGTTCACACGATGTCTTCTAATTCGTAAGTATCATTAGTAGAACTCCGTTTATCATGTAATAAAATTCGTTTAAATTTATAACTAAACAAACTAACGTGTGAAGTTTGACATATACTTCTTACGGTACTCCTACTAAACCTCATTAGATGATCTTGTAATCTCGGTATTTGGTTTATAAGAACTTATAATTTATTTGGAATGATGATACTACTACACCTATGAGAGGTTCACCCAATGTTTTAAAATTCGTAAGTATCCTCAATCGAAGTCCTTTTATCATGTAATAAACGTCGTTTAAATTTATAATTAAACAAACTAACGTATAAAGTTTGACAAATACTTCATACGGTACTCCTACAAAACCTTATTACATGATCTTGTAATCTTGGTATTTGATTTATACAACTTATAATTTATGTCGTATAATGCTAGTACATCTATGAGAGGTTCACACGATGTCTTCTAATTCGTAAGTATCATTAGTAGAACTCCGTTTATCATGTAATAAAATTCGTTTAAATTTATAATTAAACAAACTAACGTGTGAAGTTTGACATATACTTCTTACGGTACTCCTACTAAACCTCATTAGATGATCTTGTAATCTCGGTATTTGGTTTATAAGAACTTATAATTTATTTGGAATGATTATACTACTACACCTATGAGAGGTTCACCCAATGTTTTAAAATTCGTAAGTATCCTCAATCGAAGTCCTTTTATCATGTAATAAACGTCGTTTAAATTTATAATTAAACAAACTAACGTATAAAGTTTGACAAATACTTCATACGGTACTCCTACAAAACCTTATTACATGATCTTGTAATCTTGGTATTTGATTTATACAACTTATAATTTATGTCGTATAATGCTAGTACATCTATGAGAGGTTCACACGATGTCTTCTAATTCGTAAGTATCATTAGTAGAACTCCGTTTATCATGTAATAAAATTCGTTTAAATTTATAATTAAACAAACTAACGTGTGAAGTTTGACATATACTTCTTACGGTACTCCTACTAAACCTCATTAGATGATCTTGTAATCTCGGTATTTGGTTTATAAGAACTTATAATATATTTGGAATGATGATACTACTACACCTATGAGAGGTTCACCCAATGTTTTAAAATTCGTAAGTATCCTCAATCGAAGTCCTTTTATCATGTAATAAACGTCGTTTAAATTTATAATTAAACAAACTAACGTATAAAGTTTGACAAATACTTCATACGGTACTCCTACAAAACCTTATTACATGATCTTGTAATCTTGGTAATTGTTTTATTACAACTTATAATTTATGTCGTATAATGCTAGTACATCTATGAGAGGTTCACACGATGTCTTCTAATTCGTAAGTATCATTAGTAGAACTCCGTTTATCATGTAATAAAATTCGTTTAAATTTATAATTAAACAAACTAACGTGTGAAGTTTGACATATACTTCTTACGGTACTCCTACTAAACCTCATTGGATGATCTTGTAATCTCGGTATTTGGTTTATAAGAACTTATAATTTATTTGGAATGATGATACTACTACACCTATGAGAGGTTCACCCAATGTTTTAAAATTCGTAAGTATCCTCAATCGAAGTCCTTTTATCATGTAATAAACCTCGTTTAAATTTATAATTAAACAAACTAACGTATAAAGTTTGACAAATACTTCATACGGTACTCCTACAAAACCTTATTACATGATCTTGTAATCTTGGTATTTGATTTATTACAACTTATAATTTATGTCGTATAATGCTAGTACATCTATGAGAGGTTCACACGATGTCTTCTAATTCGTAAGTATCATTAGTAGAACTCCGTTTATCATGTAATAAAATTCGTTTAAATTTATAATTAAACAAACTAACGTGTGAAGTTTGACATATACTTCTTACGGTACTCCTACTAAACCTCATTAGATGATCTTGTAATCTCGGTATTTGGTTTATAAGAACTTATAATTTATTTGGAATGATGATACTACTACACCTATGAGAGGTTCACCCAATGTTTTAAAATTCGTAAGTATCCTCAATCGAAGTCCTTTTATCATGTAATAAACCTCGTTTAAATTTATAATTAAACAAACTAACGTATAAAGTTTGACAAATACTTCATACGGTACTCCTACAAAACCTTATTACATGATCTTGTAATCTTGGTATTTGATTTATTACAACTTATAATTTATGTCGTATAATGCTAGTACATCTATGAGAGGTTCACACGATGTCTTCTAATTCGTAAGTATCATTAGTAGAACTCCGTTTATCATGTAATAAAATTCGTTTAAATTTATAATTAAACAAACTAACGTGTGAAGTTTGACATATACTTCTTACGGTACTCCTACTAAACCTCATTAGATGATCTTGTAATCTCGGTATTTGGTTTATAAGAACTTATAATTTATTTGGAATGATGATACTACTACACCTATGAGAGGTTCACCCAATGTTTTAAAATTCGTAAGTATCCTCAATCGAAGTCCTTTTATCATGTAATAAACCTCGTTTAAATTTATAATTAAACAAACTAACGTATAAAGTTTGACAAATACTTCATACGGTACTCCTACAAAACCTTATTACATGATCTTGTAATCTTGGTACTTGATTTATTACAACTTATAATTTATGTCGTATAATGCTAGTACATCTATGAGAGGTTCACACGATGTCTTCTAATTCGTAAGTATCATTAGTAGAACTCCGTTTATCATGTAATAAAATTCGTTTAAATTTATAACTGAACAAACTAACGTGTGAAGTTTGACATATACTTCTTACGGTACTCCTACTAAACCTCATTAGATGATCTTGTAATCTCGGTATTTGGTTTATAAGAACTTATAATTTATTTGGAATGATGATACTACTACACCTATGAGAGGTTCACCCAATGTTTTAAAATTCGTAAGTATCCTCAATCGAAGTCCTTTTATCATGTAATAAACGTCGTTTAAATTTATAATTAAACAAACTAACGTATAAAGTTTGACAAATACTTCATACGGTACTCCTACAAAACCTTATTACATGATCTTGTAATCTTGGTACTTGATTTATTACAACTTATAATTTATGTCGTATAATGCTAGTACATCTATGAGAGGTTCACACGATGTCTTCTAATTCGTAAGTATCATTAGTAGAACTCCGTTTATCATGTAATAAAATTCGTTTAAATTTATAACTGAACAAACTAACGTGTGAAGTTTGACATATACTTCTTACGGTACTCCTACTAAACCTCATTAGATGATCTTGTAATCTCGGTATTTGGTTTATAAGAACTTATAATTTATTTGGAATGATGATACTACTACACCTATGAGAGGTTCACCTAATGTTTTAAAATTCGTAAGTATCCTCAATCGAAGTCCTTTTATCATGTAATAAACCTCGTTTAAATTTATAATTAAACAAACTAACGTATAAAGTTTGACAAATACTTCATACGGTACTCCTACAAAACCTTATTACATGATCTTGTAATCTTGGTATTTGATTTATTACAACTTATAATTTATGTCGTATAATGCTAGTACATCTATGAGAGGTTCACACGATGTCTTCTAATTCGTAAGTATCATTAGTAGAACTCCGTTTATCATGTAATAAAATTCGTTTAAATTTATAATTAAACAAACTAACGTGTGAAGTTTGACATATACTTCTTACGGTACTCCTACTAAACCTCATTAGATGATCTTGTAATCTCGGTATTTGGTTTATAAGAACTTATAATTTATTTGGAATGATGATACTACTACACCTATGAGAGGTTCACCCAATGTTTTAAAATTCGTAAGTATCCTCAATCGAAGTCCTTTTATCATGTAATAAACCTCGTTTAAATTTATAATTAAACAAACTAACGTATAAAGTTTGACAAATACTTCATACGGTACTCCTACAAAACCTTATTACATGATCTTGTAATCTTGGTATTTGATTTATTACAACTTATAATTTATGTCGTATAATGCTAGTACATCTATGAGAGGTTCACACGATGTCTTCTAATTCGTAAGTATCATTAGTAGAACTCCGGTTATCATGTAATAAAATTCGTTTAAATTTATAATTAAACAAACTAACGTGTGAAGTTTGACATATACTTCTTACGGTACTCCTACTAAACCTCATTAGATGATCTTGTAATCTCGGTATTTGGTTTATAAGAACTTATAATTTATTTGGAATGATGATACTACTACACCTATGAGAGGTTCACCCAATGTTTTAAAATTCGTAAGTATCCTCAATCGAAGTCCTTTTATCATGTAATAAACCTCGTTTAAATTTATAATTAAACAAACTAACGTATAAAGTTTGACAAATACTTCATACGGTACTCCTACAAAACCTTATTACATGATCTTGTAATCTTGGTACTTGATTTATTACAACTTATAATTTATGTCGTATAATGCTAGTACATCTATGAGAGGTTCACACGATGTCTTCTAATTCGTAAGTATCATTAGTAGAACTCCGTTTATCATGTAATAAAATTCGTTTAAATTTATAACTGAACAAACTAACGTGTGAAGTTTGACATATACTTCTTACGGTACTCCTACTAAACCTCATTAGATGATCTTGTAATCTCGGTATTTGGTTTATAAGAACTTATAATTTATTTGGAATGATGATACTACTACACCTATGAGAGGTTCACCCAATGTTTTAAAATTCGTAAGTATCCTCAATCGAAGTCCTTTTATCATGTAATAAACGTCGTTTAAATTTATAATTAAACAAACTAACGTATAAAGTTTGACAAATACTTCATACGGTACTCCTACAAAACCTTATTACATGATCTTGTAATCTTGGTATTTGATTTATTACAACTTATAATTTATGTCGTATAATGCTAGTACATCTATGAGAGGTTCACACGATGTCTTCTAATTCGTAAGTATCATTAGTAGAACTCCGTTTATCATGTAATAAAATTCGTTTAAATTTATAATTAAACAAACTAACGTGTGAAGTTTGACATATACTTCTTACGGTACTCCTACTAAACCTCATTGGATGATCTTGTAATCTCGGTATTTGGTTTATAAGAACTTATAATTTATTTGGAATGATGATACTACTACACCTATGAGAGGTTCACCCAATGTTTTAAAATTCGTAAGTATCCTCAATCGAAGTCCTTTTATCATGTAATAAACCTCGTTTAAATTTATAATTAAACAAACTAACGTATAAAGTTTGACAAATACTTCATACGGTACTCCTACAAAACCTTATTACATGATCTTGTAATCTTGGTATTTGATTTATTACAACTTATAATTTATGTCGTATAATGCTAGTACATCTATGAGAGGTTCACACGATGTCTTCTAATTCGTAAGTATCATTAGTAGAACTCCGTTTATCATGTAATAAAATTCGTTTAAATTTATAATTAAACAAACTAACGTGTGAAGTTTGACATATACTTCTTACGGTACTCCTACTAAACCTCATTAGATGATCTTGTAATCTCGGTATTTGGTTTATAAGAACTTATAATTTATTTGGAATGATGATACTACTACACCTATGAGAGGTTCACCCAATGTTTTAAAATTCGTAAGTATCCTCAATCGAAGTCCTTTTATCATGTAATAAACGTCGTTTAAATTTATAATTAAACAAACTAACGTATAAAGTTTGACAAATACTTCATACGGTACTCCTACAAAACCTTATTACATGATCTTGTAATCTTGGTATTTGATTTATTACAACTTATAATTTATGTCGTATAATGCTAGTACATCTATGAGAGGTTCACACGATGTCTTCTAATTCGTAAGTATCATTAGTAGAACTCCGTTTATCATGTAATAAAATTCGTTTAAATTTATAAATAAACAAACTAACGTGTGAAGTTTGACATATACTTCTTACGGTACTCCTACTAAACCTCATTAGATGATCTTGTAATCTCGGTATTTGGTTTATAAGAACTTATAATTTATTTGGAATGATGATACTACTACACCTATGAGAGGTTCACCCAATGTTTTAAAATTCGTAAGTATCCTCAATCGAAGTCCTTTTATCATGTAATAAACGTCGTTTAAATTTATAATTAAACAAACTAACGTATAAAGTTTGACAAATACTTCATACGGTACTCCTACAAAACCTTATTACATGATCTTGTAATCTTGGTACTTGATTTATTACAACTTATAATTTATGTCGTATAATGCTAGTACATCTATGAGAGGTTCACACGATGTCTTCTAATTCGTAAGTATCATTAGTAGAACTCCGTTTATCATGTAATAAAATTCGTTTAAATTTATAACTGAACAAACTAACGTGTGAAGTTTGACATATACTTCTTACGGTACTCCTACTAAACCTCATTAGATGATCTTGTAATCTCGGTATTTGGTTTATAAGAACTTATAATTTATTTGGAATGATGATACTACTACACCTATGAGAGGTTCACCCAATGTTTTAAAATTCGTAAGTATCCTCAATCGAAGTCCTTTTATCATGTAATAAACGTCGTTTAAATTTATAATTAAACAAACTAACGTATAAAGTTTGACAAATACTTCATACGGTACTCCTACAAAACCTTATTACATGATCTTGTAATCTTGGTATTTGATTTATTACAACTTATAATTTATGTCGTATAATGCTAGTACATCTATGAGAGGTTCAGACGATGTCTTCTAATTCGTAAGTATCATTAGTAGAACTCCGTTTATCATGTAATAAAATTCGTTTAAATTTATAATTAAACAAACTAACGTGTGAAGTTTGACATATACTTCTTACGGTACTCCTACTAAACCTCATTGGATGATCTTGTAATCTCGGTATTTGGTTTATAAGAACTTATAATTTATTTGGAATGATGATACTACTACACCTATGAGAGGTTCACCCAATGTTTTAAAATTCGTAAGTATCCTCAATCGAAGTCCTTTTATCATGTAATAAACCTCGTTTAAATTTATAATTAAACAAACTAACGTATAAAGTTTGACAAATACTTCATACGGTACTCCTACAAAACCTTATTACATGATCTTGTAATCTTGGTATTTGATTTATTACAACTTATAATTTATGTCGTATAATGCTAGTACATCTATGAGAGGTTCACACGATGTCTTCTAATTCGTAAGTATCATTAGTAGAACTCCGTTTATCATGTAATAAAATTCGTTTAAATTTATAATTAAACAAACTAACGTGTGAAGTTTGACATATACTTCTTACGGTACTCCTACTAAACCTCATTAGATGATCTTGTAATCTCGGTATTTGGTTTATAAGAACTTATAATTTATTTGGAATGATGATACTACTACACCTATGAGAGGTTCACCCAATGTTTTAAAATTCGTAAGTATCCTCAATCGAAGTCCTTTTATCATGTAATAAACGTCGTTTAAATTTATAATTAAACAAACTAACGTATAAAGTTTGACAAATACTTCATACGGTACTCCTACAAAACCTTATTACATGATCTTGTAATCTTGGTATTTGATTTATTACAACTTATAATTTATGTCGTATAATGCTAGTACATCTATGAGAGGTTCACACGATGTCTTCTAATTCGTAAGTATCATTAGTAGAACTCCGTTTATCATGTAATAAAATTCGTTTAAATTTATAATTAAACAAACTAACGTGTGAAGTTTGACATATACTTCTTACGGTACTCCTACTAAACCTCATTAGATGATCTTGTAATCTCGGTATTTGGTTTATAAGAACTTATAATTTATTTGGAATGATGATACTACTACACCTATGAGAGGTTCACCCAATGTTTTAAAATTCGTAAGTATCCTCAATCGAAGTCCTTTTATCATGTAATAAACGTCGTTTAAATTTATAATTAAACAAACTAACGTATAAAGTTTGACAAATACTTCATACGGTACTCCTACAAAACCTTATTACATGATCTTGTAATCTTGGTATTTGATTTATTACAACTTATAATTTATGTCGTATAATGCTAGTACATCTATGAGAGGTTCACACGATGTCTTCTAATTCGTAAGTATCATTAGTAGAACTCCGTTTATCATGTAATAAAATTCGTTTAAATTTATAAATAAACAAACTAACGTGTGAAGTTTGACATATACTTCTTACGGTACTCCTACTAAACCTCATTAGATGATCTTGTAATCTCGGTATTTGGTTTATAAGAACTTATAATTTATTTGGAATGATGATACTACTACACCTATGAGAGGTTCACCCAATGTTTTAAAATTCGTAAGTATCCTCAATCGAAGTCCTTTTATCATGTAATAAACGTCGTTTAAATTTATAATTAAACAAACTAACGTATAAAGTTTGACAAATACTTCATACGGTACTCCTACAAAACCTTATTACATGATCTTGTAATCTTGGTACTTGATTTATTACAACTTATAATTTATGTCGTATAATGCTAGTACATCTATGAGAGGTTCACACGATGTCTTCTAATTCGTAAGTATCATTAGTAGAACTCCGTTTATCATGTAATAAAATTCGTTTAAATTTATAACTGAACAAACTAACGTGTGAAGTTTGACATATACTTCTTACGGTACTCCTACTAAACCTCATTAGATGATCTTGTAATCTCGGTATTTGGTTTATAAGAACTTATAATTTATTTGGAATGATGATACTACTACACCTATGAGAGGTTCACCCAATGTTTTAAAATTCGTAAGTATCCTCAATCGAAGTCCTTTTATCATGTAATAAACCTCGTTTAAATTTATAATTAAACAAACTAACGTATAAAGTTTGACAAATACTTCATACGGTACTCCTACAAAACCTTATTACATGATCTTGTAATCTTGGTATTTGATTTATTACAACTTATAATTTATGTCGTATAATGCTAGTACATCTATGAGAGGTTCAGACGATGTCTTCTAATTCGTAAGTATCATTAGTAGAACTCCGTTTATCATGTAATAAAATTCGTTTAAATTTATAATTAAACAAACTAACGTGTGAAGTTTGACATATACTTCTTACGGTACTCCTACTAAACCTCATTGGATGATCTTGTAATCTCGGTATTTGGTTTATAAGAACTTATAATTTATTTGGAATGATGATACTACTACACCTATGAGAGGTTCACCCAATGTTTTAAAATTCGTAAGTATCCTCAATCGAAGTCCTTTTATCATGTAATAAACCTCGTTTAAATTTATAATTAAACAAACTAACGTATAAAGTTTGACAAATACTTCATACGGTACTCCTACAAAACCTTATTACATGATCTTGTAATCTTGGTATTTGATTTATTACAACTTATAATTTATGTCGTATAATGCTAGTACATCTATGAGAGGTTCACACGATGTCTTCTAATTCGTAAGTATCATTAGTAGAACTCCGTTTATCATGTAATAAAATTCGTTTAAATTTATAATTAAACAAACTAACGTGTGAAGTTTGACATATACTTCTTACGGTACTCCTACTAAACCTCATTAGATGATCTTGTAATCTCGGTATTTGGTTTATAAGAACTTATAATTTATTTGGAATGATGATACTACTACACCTATGAGAGGTTCACCCAATGTTTTAAAATTCGTAAGTATCCTCAATCGAAGTCCTTTTATCATGTAATAAACGTCGTTTAAATTTATAATTAAACAAACTAACGTATAAAGTTTGACAAATACTTCATACGGTACTCCTACAAAACCTTATTACATGATCTTGTAATCTTGGTATTTGATTTATTACAACTTATAATTTATGTCGTATAATGCTAGTACATCTATGAGAGGTTCACACGATGTCTTCTAATTCGTAAGTATCATTAGTAGAACTCCGTTTATCATGTAATAAAATTCGTTTAAATTTATAATTAAACAAACTAACGTGTGAAGTTTGACATATACTTCTTACGGTACTCCTACTAAACCTCATTAGATGATCTTGTAATCTCGGTATTTGGTTTATAAGAACTTATAATTTATTTGGAATGATGATACTACTACACCTATGAGAGGTTCACCCAATGTTTTAAAATTCGTAAGTATCCTCAATCGAAGTCCTTTTATCATGTAATAAACGTCGTTTAAATTTATAATTAAACAAACTAACGTATAAAGTTTGACAAATACTTCATACGGTACTCCTACAAAACCTTATTACATGATCTTGTAATCTTGGTATTTGATTTATTACAACTTATAATTTATGTCGTATAATGCTAGTACATCTATGAGAGGTTCAGACGATGTCTTCTAATTCGTAAGTATCATTAGTAGAACTCCGTTTATCATGTAATAAAATTCGTTTAAATTTATAATTAAACAAACTAACGTGTGAAGTTTGACATATACTTCTTACGGTACTCCTACTAAACCTCATTGGATGATCTTGTAATCTCGGTATTTGGTTTATAAGAACTTATAATTTATTTGGAATGATGATACTACTACACCTATGAGAGGTTCACCCAATGTTTTAAAATTCGTAAGTATCCTCAATCGAAGTCCTTTTATCATGTAATAAACCTCGTTTAAATTTATAATTAAACAAACTAACGTATAAAGTTTGACAAATACTTCATACGGTACTCCTACAAAACCTTATTACATGATCTTGTAATCTTGGTATTTGATTTATTACAACTTATAATTTATGTCGTATAATGCTAGTACATCTATGAGAGGTTCACACGATGTCTTCTAATTCGTAAGTATCATTAGTAGAACTCCGTTTATCATGTAATAAAATTCGTTTAAATTTATAATTAAACAAACTAACGTGTGAAGTTTGACATATACTTCTTACGGTACTCCTACTAAACCTCATTAGATGATCTTGTAATCTCGGTATTTGGTTTATAAGAACTTATAATTTATTTGGAATGATGATACTACTACACCTATGAGAGGTTCACCCAATGTTTTAAAATTCGTAAGTATCCTCAATCGAAGTCCTTTTATCATGTAATAAACGTCGTTTAAATTTATAATTAAACAAACTAACGTATAAAGTTTGACAAATACTTCATACGGTACTCCTACAAAACCTTATTACATGATCTTGTAATCTTGGTATTTGATTTATTACAACTTATAATTTATGTCGTATAATGCTAGTACATCTATGAGAGGTTCACACGATGTCTTCTAATTCGTAAGTATCATTAGTAGAACTCCGTTTATCATGTAATAAAATTCGTTTAAATTTATAATTAAGCAAACTAACGTGTGAAGTTTGACATATACTTCTTACGGTACTCCTACTAAACCTCATTAGATGATCTTGTAATCTCGGTATTTGGTTTATAAGAACTTATAATTTATTTGGAATGATGATACTACTACACCTATGAGAGGTTCACCCAATGTTTTAAAATTCGTAAGTATCCTCAATCGAAGTCCTTTTATCATGTAATAAACGTCGTTTAAATTTATAATTAAACAAACTAACGTATAAAGTTTGACAAATACTTCATACGGTACTCCTACAAAACCTTATTACATGATCTTGTAATCTTGGTACTTGATTTATTACAACTTATAATTTATGTCGTATAATGCTAGTACATCTATGAGAGGTTCACACGATGTCTTCTAATTCGTAAGTATCATTAGTAGAACTCCGTTTATCATGTAATAAAATTCGTTTAAATTTATAACTGAACAAACTAACGTGTGAAGTTTGACATATACTTCTTACGGTACTCCTACTAAACCTCATTAGATGATCTTGTAATCTCGGTATTTGGTTTATAAGAACTTATAATTTATTTGGAATGATGATACTACTACACCTATGAGAGGTTCACCCAATGTTTTAAAATTCGTAAGTATCCTCAATCGAAGTCCTTTTATCATGTAATAAACGTCGTTTAAATTTATAATTAAACAAACTAACGTATAAAGTTTGACAAATACTTCATACGGTACTCCTACAAAACCTTATTACATGATCTTGTAATCTTGGTATTTGATTTATTACAACTTATAATTTATGTCGTATAATGCTAGTACATCTATGAGAGGTTCAGACGATGTCTTCTAATTCGTAAGTATCATTAGTAGAACTCCGTTTATCATGTAATAAAATTCGTTTAAATTTATAATTAAACAAACTAACGTGTGAAGTTTGACATATACTTCTTACGGTACTCCTACTAAACCTCATTGGATGATCTTGTAATCTCGGTATTTGGTTTATAAGAACTTATAATTTATTTGGAATGATGATACTACTACACCTATGAGAGGTTCACCCAATGTTTTAAAATTCGTAAGTATCCTCAATCGAAGTCCTTTTATCATGTAATAAACCTCGTTTAAATTTATAATTAAACAAACTAACGTATAAAGTTTGACAAATACTTCATACGGTACTCCTACAAAACCTTATTACATGATCTTGTAATCTTGGTATTTGATTTATTACAACTTATAATTTATGTCGTATAATGCTAGTACATCTATGAGAGGTTCACACGATGTCTTCTAATTCGTAAGTATCATTAGTAGAACTCCGTTTATCATGTAATAAAATTCGTTTAAATTTATAATTAAACAAACTAACGTGTGAAGTTTGACATATACTTCTTACGGTACTCCTACTAAACCTCATTAGATGATCTTGTAATCTCGGTATTTGGTTTATAAGAACTTATAATTTATTTGGAATGATGATACTACTACACCTATGAGAGGTTCACCCAATGTTTTAAAATTCGTAAGTATCCTCAATCGAAGTCCTTTTATCATGTAATAAACGTCGTTTAAATTTATAATTAAACAAACTAACGTATAAAGTTTGACAAATACTTCATACGGTACTCCTACAAAACCTTATTACATGATCTTGTAATCTTGGTATTTGATTTATTACAACTTATAATTTATGTCGTATAATGCTAGTACATCTATGAGAGGTTCACACGATGTCTTCTAATTCGTAAGTATCATTAGTAGAACTCCGTTTATCATGTAATAAAATTCGTTTAAATTTATAATTAAACAAACTAACGTGTGAAGTTTGACATATACTTCTTACGGTACTCCTACTAAACCTCATTAGATGATCTTGTAATCTCGGTATTTGGTTTATAAGAACTTATAATTTATTTGGAATGATGATACTACTACACCTATGAGAGGTTCACCCAATGTTTTAAAATTCGTAAGTATCCTCAATCGAAGTCCTTTTATCATGTAATAAACGTCGTTTAAATTTATAATTAAACAAACTAACGTATAAAGTTTGACAAATACTTCATACGGTACTCCTACAAAACCTTATTACATGATCTTGTAATCTTGGTACTTGATTTATTACAACTTATAATTTATGTCGTATAATGCTAGTACATCTATGAGAGGTTCACACGATGTCTTCTAATTCGTAAGTATCATTAGTAGAACTCCGTTTATCATGTAATAAAATTCGTTTAAATTTATAACTGAACAAACTAACGTGTGAAGTTTGACATATACTTCTTACGGTACTCCTACTAAACCTCATTGGATGATCTTGTAATCTCGGTATTTGGTTTATAAGAACTTATAATTTATTTGGAATGATGATACTACTACACCTATGAGAGGTTCACCCAATGTTTTAAAATTCGTAAGTATCCTCAATCGAAGTCCTTTTATCATGTAATAAACCTCGTTTAAAATTATAATTAAACAAACTAACGTATAAAGTTTGACAAATACTTCATACGGTACTCCTACAAAACCTTATTACATGATCTTGTAATCTTGGTATTTGATTTATTACAACTTATAATTTATGTCGTATAATGCTAGTACATCTATGAGAGGTTCACACGATGTCTTCTAATTCGTAAGTATCATTAGTAGAACTCCGTTTATCATGTAATAAAATTCGTTTAAATTTATAATTAAACAAACTAACGTGTGAAGTTTGACATATACTTCTTACGGTACTCCTACTAAACCTCATTGGATGATCTTGTAATCTCGGTATTTGGTTTATAAGAACTTATAATTTATTTGGAATGATGATACTACTACACCTATGAGAGGTTCACCCAATGTTTTAAAATTCGTAAGTATCCTCAATCGAAGTCCTTTTATCATGTAATAAACCTCGTTTAAATTTATAATTAAACAAACTAACGTATAAAGTTTGACAAATACTTCATACGGTACTCCTACAAAACCTTATTACATGATCTTGTAATCTTGGTATTTGATTTATTACAACTTATAATTTATGTCGTATAATGCTAGTACATCTATGAGAGGTTCACACGATGTCTTCTAATTCGTAAGTATCATTAGTAGAACTCCGTTTATCATGTAATAAAATTCGTTTAAATTTATAATTAAACAAACTAACGTGTGAAGTTTGACATATACTTCTTACGGTACTCCTACTAAACCTCATTAGATGATCTTTTAATCTCGGTATTTGGTTTATAAGAACTTATAATTTATTTGGAATGATGATACTACTACACCTATGAGAGGTTCACCCAATGTTTTAAAATTCGTAAGTATCCTCAATCGAAGTCCTTTTATCATGTAATAAACCTCGTTTAAATTTATAATTAAACAAACTAACGTATAAAGTTTGACAAATACTTCATACGGTACTCCTACAAAACCTTATTACATGATCTTGTAATCTTGGTATTTGATTTATTACAACTTATAATTTATGTCGTATAATGCTAGTACATCTATGAGAGGTTCACACGATGTCTTCTAATTCGTAAGTATCATTAGTAGAACTCCGGTTATCATGTAATAAAATTCGTTTAAATTTATAATTAAACAAACTAACGTGTGAAGTTTGACATATACTTCTTACGGTACTCCTACTAAACCTCATTAGATGATCTTGTAATCTCGGTATTTGGTTTATAAGAACTTATAATTTATTTGGAATGATGATACTACTACACCTATAAGAGGTTCACCCAATGTTTTAAAATTCGTAAGTATCCTCAATCGAAGTCCTTTTATCATGTAATAAACCTCGTTTAAATTTATAATTAAACAAACTAACGTATAAAGTTTGACAAATACTTCATACGGTACTCCTACAAAACCTTATTACATGATCTTGTAATCTTGGTACTTGATTTATTACAACTTATAATTTATGTCGTATAATGCTAGTACATCTATGAGAGGTTCACACGATGTCTTCTAATTCGTAAGTATCATTAGTAGAACTCCGTTTATCATGTAATAAAATTCGTTTAAATTTATAACTGAACAAACTAACGTGTGAAGTTTGACATATACTTCTTACGGTACTCCTACTAAACCTCATTAGATGATCTTGTAATCTCGGTATTTGGTTTATAAGAACTTATAATTTATTTGGAATGATGATACTACTACACCTATAAGAGGTTCACCCAATGTTTTAAAATTCGTAAGTATCCTCAATCGAAGTCCTTTTATCATGTAATAAACCTCGTTTAAATTTATAATTAAACAAACTAACGTATAAAGTTTGACAAATACTTCATACGGTACTCCTACAAAACCTTATTACATGATCTTGTAATCTTGGTATTTGATTTATTACAACTTATAATTTATGTCGTATAATGCTAGTACATCTATGAGAGGTTCACACGATGTCTTCTAATTCGTAAGTATCATTAGTAGAACTCCGTTTATCATGTAATAAAATTCGTTTAAATTTATAACTAAACAAACTAACGTGTGAAGTTTGACATATACTTCTTACGGTACTCCTACTAAACCTCATTAGATGATCTTGTAATCTCGGTATTTGGTTTATAAGAACTTATAATTTATTTGGAATGATGATACTACTACCACCTATGAGAGGTTCACCCAATGTTTTAAAATTCGTAAGTATCCTCAATCGAAGTCCTTTTATCATGTAATAAACGTCGTTTAAATTTATAATTAAACAAACTAACGTATAAAGTTTGACAAATACTTCATACGGTACTCCTACAAAACCTTATTACATGATCTTGTAATCTTGGTATTTGATTTATACAACTTATAATTTATGTCGTATAATGCTAGTACATCTATGAGAGGTTCACACGATGTCTTCTAATTCGTAAGTATCATTAGTAGAACTCCGTTTATCATGTAATAAAATTCGTTTAAATTTATAATTAAACAAACTAACGTGTGAAGTTTGACATATACTTCTTACGGTACTCCTACTAAACCTCATTAGATGATCTTGTAATCTCGGTATTTGGTTTATAAGAACTTATAATATATTTGGAATGATGATACTACTACACCTATGAGAGGTTCACCCAATGTTTTAAAATTCGTAAGTATCCTCAATCGAAGTCCTTTTATCATGTAATAAACCTCGTTTAAATTTATAATTAAACAAACTAACGTATAAAGTTTGACAAATACTTCTTACGGTACTCCTACAAAACCTTATTACATGATCTTGTAATCTTGGTATTTGATTTATTACAACTTATAATTTATGTCGTATAATGCTAGTACATCTATGAGAGGTTCACACGATGTCTTCTAATTCGTAAGTATCATTAGTAGAACTCCGTTTATCATGTAATAAAATTCGTTTAAATTTATAATTAAACAAACTAACGTGTGAAGTTTGACATATACTTCTTACGGTACTCCTACTAAACCTCATTAGATGATCTTGTAATCTCGGTATTTGGTTTATAAGAACTTATAATTTATTTGAAATGATGATACTACTACACCTATGAGAGGTTCACCTAATGTTTTAAAATTCGTAAGTATCCTCAATCGAAGTCCTTTTATCATGTAATAAACGTCGTTTAAATTTATAATTAAACAAACTAACGTATAAAGTTTGACAAATACTTCATACGGTACTCCTACAAAACCTTATTACATGATCTTGTAATCTTGGTATTTGATTTATACAACTTATAATTTATGTCGTATAATGCTAGTACATCTATGAGAGGTTCACACGATGTCTTCTAATTCGTAAGTATCATTAGTAGAACTCCGTTTATCATGTAATAAAATTCGTTTAAATTTATAATTAAACAAACTAACGTGTGAAGTTTGACATATACTTCTTACGGTACTCCTACTAAACCTCATTAGATGATCTTGTAATCTCGGTATTTGGTTTATAAGAACTTATAATTTATTTGAAATGATGATACTACTACACCTATGAGAGGTTCACCTAATGTTTTAAAATTCGTAAGTATCCTCAATCGAAGTCCTTTTATCATGTAATAAACGTCGTTTAAATTTATAATTAAACAAACTAACGTATAAAGTTTGACAAATACTTCATACGGTACTCCTACAAAACCTTATTACATGATCTTGTAATCTTGGTATTTGATTTATACAACTTATAATTTATGTCGTATAATGCTAGTACATCTATGAGAGGTTCACACGATGTCTTCTAATTCGTAAGTATCATTAGTAGAACTCCGTTTATCATGTAATAAAATTCGTTTAAATTTATAATTAAACAAACTAACGTGTGAAGTTTGACATATACTTCTTACGGTACTCCTACTAAACCTCATTAGATGATCTTGTAATCTCGGTATTTGGTTTATAAGAACTTATAATTTATTTGGAATGATGATACTACTACACCTATGAGAGGTTCACCCAATGTTTTAAAATTCGTAAGTATCCTCAATCGAAGTCCTTTTATCATGTAATAAACCTCGTTTAAATTTATAATTAAACAAACTAACGTATAAAGTTTGACAAATACTTCATACGGTACTCCTACAAAACCTTATTACATGATCTTGTAATCTTGGTACTTGATTTATTACAACTTATAATTTATGTCGTATAATGCTAGTACATCTATGAGAGGTTCACACGATGTCTTCTAATTCGTAAGTATCATTAGTAGAACTCCGTTTATCATGTAATAAAATTCGTTTAAATTTATAACTGAACAAACTAACGTGTGAAGTTTGACATATACTTCTTACGGTACTCCTACTAAACCTCATTAGATGATCTTGTAATCTCGGTATTTGGTTTATAAGAACTTATAATTTATTTGGAATGATGATACTACTACACCTATGAGAGGTTCACCCAATGTTTTAAAATTCGTAAGTATCCTCAATCGAAGTCCTTTTATCATGTAATAAACCTCGTTTAAATTTATAATTAAACAAACTAACGTATAAAGTTTGACAAATACTTCATACGGTACTCCTACAAAACCTTATTACATGATCTTGTAATCTTGGTATTTGATTTATTACAACTTATAATTTATGTCGTATAATGCTAGTACATCTATGAGAGGTTCACACGATGTCTTCTAATTCGTAAGTATCATTAGTAGAACTCCGTTTATTATGTAATAAAATTCGTTTAAATTTATAATTAAACAAACTAACGTGTGAAGTTTGACATATACTTCTTACGGTACTCCTACTAAACCTCATTAGATGATCTTGTAATCTCGGTATTTGGTTTATAAGAACTTATAATATATTTGGAATGATGATACTACTACACCTATGAGAGGTTCACCCAATGTTTTAAAATTCGTAAGTATCCTCAATCGAAGTCCTTTTATCATGTAATAAACGTCGTTTAAATTTATAATTAAACAAACTAACGTATAAAGTTTGACAAATACTTCATACGGTACTCCTACAAAACCTTATTACATGATCTTGTAATCTTGGTATTTGATTTATTACAACTTATAATTTATGTCGTATAATGCTAGTACATCTATGAGAGGTTCACACGATGTCTTCTAATTCGTAAGTATCATTAGTAGAACTCCGTTTATCATGTAATAAAATTCGTTTAAATTTATAATTAAACAAACTAACGTGTGAAGTTTGACATATACTTCTTACGGTACTCCTACTAAACCTCATTGGATGATCTTGTAATCTCGGTATTTGGTTTATAAGAACTTATAATTTATTTGGAATGATGATACTACTACACCTATGAGAGGTTCACCCAATGTTTTAAAATTCGTAAGTATCCTCAATCGAAGTCCTTTTATCATGTAATAAACCTCGTTTAAATTTATAATTAAACAAACTAACGTATAAAGTTTGACAAATACTTCATACGGTACTCCTACAAAACCTTTTTACATGATCTTGTAATCTTGGTATTTGATTTATTACAACTTATAATTTATGTCGTATAATGCTAGTACATCTATGAGAGGTTCACACGATGTCTTCTAATTCGTAAGTATCATTAGTAGAACTCCGTTTATCATGTAATAAAATTCGTTTAAATTTATAATTAAACAAACTAACGTGTGAAGTTTGACATATACTTCTTACGGTACTCCTACTAAACCTCATTAGATGATCTTGTAATCTCGGTATTTGGTTTATAAGAACTTATAATTTATTTGGAATGATGATACTACTACACCTATGAGAGGTTCACCCAATGTTTTAAAATTCGTAAGTATCCTCAATCGAAGTCCTTTTATCATGTAATAAACCTCGTTTAAATTTATAATTAAACAAACTAACGTATAAAGTTTGACAAATACTTCATACGGTACTCCTACAAAACCTTATTACATGATCTTGTAATCTTGGTATTTGATTTATTACAACTTATAATTTATGTCGTATAATGCTAGTACATCTATGAGAGGTTCACACGATGTCTTCTAATTCGTAAGTATCATTAGTAGAACTCCGTTTATCATGTAATAAAATTCGTTTAAATTTATAATTAAACAAACTAACGTGTGAAGTTTGACATATACTTCTTACGGTACTCCTACTAAACCTCATTAGATGATCTTGTAATCTCGGTATTTGGTTTATAAGAACTTATAATTTATTTGGAATGATGATACTACTACACCTATGAGAGGTTCACCCAATGTTTTAAAATTCGTAAGTATCCTCAATCGAAGTCCTTTTATCATGTAATAAACCTCGTTTAAATTTATAATTAAACAAACTAACGTATAAAGTTTGACAAATACTTCATACGGTACTCCTACAAAACCTTATTACATGATCTTGTAATCTTGGTATTTGATTTATTACAACTTATAATTTATGTCGTATAATGCTAGTACATCTATGAGAGGTTCACACGATGTCTTCTAATTCGTAAGTATCATTAGTAGAACTCCGTTTATCATGTAATAAAATTCGTTTAAATTTATAACTAAACAAACTAACGTGTGAAGTTTGACATATACTTCTTACGGTACTCCTACTAAACCTCATTAGATGATCTTGTAATCTCGGTATTTGGTTTATAAGAACTTATAATTTATTTGGAATGATGATACTACTACACCTATGAGAGGTTCACCCAATGTTTTAAAATTCGTAAGTATCCTCAATCGAAGTCCTTTTATCATGTAATAAACGCCGTTTAAATTTATAATTAAACAAACTAACGTATAAAGTTTGACAAATACTTCATACGGTACTCCTACAAAACCTTATTACATGATCTTGTAATCTTGGTATTTGATTTATTACAACTTATAATTTATGTCGTATAATGCTAGTACATCTATGAGAGGTTCACACGATGTCTTCTAATTCGTAAGTATCATTAGTAGAACTCCGTTTATCATGTAATAAAATTCGTTTAAATTTATAATTAAACAAACTAACGTGTGAAGTTTGACATATACTTCTTACGGTACTCCTACTAAACCTCATTAGATGATCTTGTAATCTCGGTATTTGGTTTATAAGAACTTATAATATATTTGGAATGATGATACTACTACACCTATGAGAGGTTCACCCGATGTTTTAAAATTCGTAAGTATCCTCAATCGAAGTCCTTTTATCATGTAATAAACGTCGTTTAAATTTATAATTAAACAAACTAACGTATAAAGTTTGACAAATACTTCATACGGTACTCCTACAAAACCTTATTACATGATCTTGTAATCTTGGTATTTGATTTATTACAACTTATAATTTATGTCGTATAATGCTAGTACATCTATGAGAGGTTCACACGATGTCTTCTAATTCGTAAGTATCATTAGTAGAACTCCGTTTATCATGTAATAAAATTCGTTTAAATTTATAATTAAACAAACTAACGTGTGAAGTTTGACATATACTTCTTACGGTACTCCTACTAAACCTCATTAGATGATCTTGTAATCTCGGTATTTGGTTTATAAGAACTTATAATTTATTTGGAATGATGATACTACTACACCTATGAGAGGTTCACCCAATGTTTTAAAATTCGTAAGTATCCTCAATCGAAGTCCTTTTATCATGTAATAAACCTCGTTTAAATTTATAATTAAACAAACTAACGTATAAAGTTTGACAAATACTTCATACGGTACTCCTACAAAACCTTATTACATGATCTTGTAATCTTGGTATTTGATTTATTACAACTTATAATTTATGTCGTATAATGCTAGTACATCTATGAGAGGTTCACACGATGTCTTCTAATTCGTAAGTATCATTATTAGAACTCCGTTTATCATGTAATAAAATTCGTTTAAATTTATAATTAAACAAACTAACGTGTGAAGTTTGACATATACTTCTTACGGTACTCCTACTAAACCTCATTAGATGATCTTGTAATCTCGGTATTTGGTTTATAAGAACTTATAATTTATTTGGAATGATGATACTACTACACCTATGAGAGGTTCACCCAATGTTTTAAAATTCGTAAGTATCCTCAATCGAAGTCCTTTTATCATGTAATAAACCTCGTTTAAATTTATAATTAAACAAACTAACGTATAAAGTTTGACAAATACTTCATACGGTACTCCTACAAAACCTTATTACATGATCTTGTAATCTTGGTATTTGATTTATTACAACTTATAATTTATGTCGTATAATGCTAGTACATCTATGAGAGGTTCACACGATGTCTTCTAATTCGTAAGTATCATTAGTAGAACTCCGTTTATCATGTAATAAAATTCGTTTAAATTTATAATTAAACAAACTAACGTGTGAAGTTTGACATATACTTCTTACGGTACTCCTACTAAACCTCATTAGATGATCTTGTAATCTCGGTATTTGGTTTATAAGAACTTATAATTTATTTGGAATGATGATACTACTACACCTATGAGAGGTTCACCCAATGTTTTAAAATTCGTAAGTATCCTCAATCGAAGTCCTTTTATCATGTAATAAACCTCGTTTAAATTTATAATTAAACAAACTAACGTATAAAGTTTGACAAATACTTCATACGGTACTCCTACAAAACCTTATTACATGATCTTGTAATCTTGGTATTTGATTTATTACAACTTATAATTTATGTCGTATAATGCTAGTACATCTATGAGAGGTTCACACGATGTCTTCTAATTCGTAAGTATCATTAGTAGAACTCCGTTTATCATGTAATAAAATTCGTTTAAATTTATAACTAAACAAACTAACGTGTGAAGTTTGACATATACTTCTTACGGTACTCCTACTAAACCTCATTAGATGATCTTGTAATCTCGGTATTTGGTTTATAAGAACTTATAATTTATTTGGAATGATGATACTACTACACCTATGAGAGGTTCACCCAATGTTTTAAAATTCGTAAGTATCCTCAATCGAAGTCCTTTTATCATGTAATAAACGTCGTTTAAATTTATAATTAAACAATCTAACGTATAAAGTTTGACAAATACTTCATACGGTACTCCTACAAAACCTTATTACATGATCTTGTAATCTTGGTATTTGATTTATTACAACTTATAATTTATGTCGTATAATGCTAGTACATCTATGAGAGGTTCACACGATGTCTTCTAATTCGTAAGTATCATTAGTAGAACTCCGTTTATCATGTAATAAAATTCGTTTAAATTTATAATTAAACAAACTAACGTGTGAAGTTTGACATATACTTCTTACGGTACTCCTACTAAACCTCATTAGATGATCTTGTAATCTCGGTATTTGGTTTATAAGAACTTATAATATATTTGGAATGATGATACTACTACACCTATGAGAGGTTCACCCAATGTTTTAAAATTCGTAAGTATCCTCAATCGAAGTCCTTTTATCATGTAATAAACGTCGTTTAAATTTATAATTAAACAAACTAACGTATAAAGTTTGACAAATACTTCATACGGTACTCCTACAAAACCTTATTACATGATCTTGTAATCTTGGTATTTGATTTATTACAACTTATAATTTATGTCGTATAATGCTAGTACATCTATGAGAGGTTCACACGATGTCTTCTAATTCGTAAGTATCATTAGTAGAACTCCGTTTATCATGTAATAAAATTCGTTTAAATTTATAATTAAACAAACTAACGTGTGAAGTTTGACATATACTTCTTACGGTACTCCTACTAAACCTCATTAGATGATCTTGTAATCTCGGTATTTGGTTTATAAGAACTTATAATTTATTTGGAATGATGATACTACTACACCTATGAGAGGTTCACCCAATGTTTTAAAATTCGTAAGTATCCTCAATCGAAGTCCTTTTATCATGTAATAAACCTCGTTTAAATTTATAATTAAACAAACTAACGTATAAAGTTTGACAAATACTTCATACGGTACTCCTACAAAACCTTATTACATGATCTTGTAATCTTGGTATTTGATTTATTACAACTTATAATTTATGTCGTATAATGCTAGTACATCTATGAGAGGTTCACACGATGTCTTCTAATTCGTAAGTATCATTAGTAGAACTCCGTTTATCATGTAATAAAATTCGTTTAAATTTATAACTAAACAAACTAACGTGTGAAGTTTGACATATACTTCTTACGGTACTCCTACTAAACCTCATTAGATGATCTTGTAATCTCGGTATTTGGTTTATAAGAACTTATAATTTATTTGGAATGATGATACTACTACACCTATGAGAGGTTCACCCAATGTTTTAAAATTCGTAAGTATCCTCAATCGAAGTCCTTTTATCATGTAATAAACGTCGTTTAAATTTATAATTAAACAATCTAACGTATAAAGTTTGACAAATACTTCATACGGTACTCCTACAAAACCTTATTACATGATCTTGTAATCTTGGTATTTGATTTATTACAACTTATAATTTATGTCGTATAATGCTAGTACATCTATGAGAGGTTCACACGATGTCTTCTAATTCGTAAGTATCATTAGTAGAACTCCGTTTATCATGTAATAAAATTCGTTTAAATTTATAATTAAACAAACTAACGTGTGAAGTTTGACATATACTTCTTACGGTACTCCTACTAAACCTCATTAGATGATCTTGTAATCTCGGTATTTGGTTTATAAGAACTTATAATATATTTGGAATGATGATACTACTACACCTATGAGAGGTTCACCCAATGTTTTAAAATTCGTAAGTATCCTCAATCGAAGTCCTTTTATCATGTAATAAACGTCGTTTAAATTTATAATTAAACAAACTAACGTATAAAGTTTGACAAATACTTCATACGGTACTCCTACAAAACCTTATTACATGATCTTGTAATCTTGGTATTTGATTTATTACAACTTATAATTTATGTCGTATAATGCTAGTACATCTATGAGAGGTTCACACGATGTCTTCTAATTCGTAAGTATCATTAGTAGAACTCCGTTTATCATGTAATAAAATTCGTTTAAATTTATAATTAAACAAACTAACGTGTGAAGTTTGACATATACTTCTTACGGTATACCTACTAAACCTCATTGGATGATCTTGTAATCTCGGTATTTGGTTTATAAGAACTTATAATTTATTTGGAATGATGATACTACTACACCTATGAGAGGTTCACCCAATGTTTTAAAATTCGTAAGTATCCTCAATCGAAGTCCTTTTATCATGTAATAAACCTCGTTTAAATTTATAATTAAACAAACTAACGTATAAAGTTTGACAAATACTTCATACGGTACTCCTACAAAACCTTATTACATGATCTTGTAATCTTGGTATTTGATTTATTACAACTTATAATTTATGTCGTATAATGCTAGTACATCTATGAGAGGTTCACACGATGTCTTCTAATTCGTAAGTATCATTAGTAGAACTCCGTTTATCATGTAATAAAATTCGTTTAAATTTATAATTAAACAAACTAACGTGTGAAGTTTGACATATACTTCTTACGGTACTCCTACTAAACCTCATTAGATGATCTTGTAATCTCGGTATTTGGTTTATAAGAACTTATAATTTATTTGGAATGATGATACTACTACACCTATGAGAGGTTCACCCAATGTTTTAAAATTCGTAAGTATCCTCAATCGAAGTCCTTTTATCATGTAATAAACCTCGTTTAAATTTATAATTAAACAAACTAACGTATAAAGTTTGACAAATATTTCATACGGTACTCCTACAAAACCTTATTACATGATCTTGTAATCTTGGTATTTGATTTATTACAACTTATAATTTATGTCGTATAATGCTAGTACATCTATGAGAGGTTCACACGATGTCTTCTAATTCGTAAGTATCATTAGTAGAACTCCGTTTATCATGTAATAAAATTCGTTTAAATTTATAATTAAACAAACTAACGTGTGAAGTTTGACATATACTTCTTACGGTACTCCTACTAAACCTCATTAGATGATCTTGTAATCTCAGTATTTGGTTTATAAGAACTTATAATATATTTGGAATGATGATACTACTACACCTATGAGAGGTTCACCCAATGTATTAAAATTCGTAAGTATCCTCAATCGAAGTCCTTTTATCATGTAATAAACGTCGTTTAAATTTATAATTAAACAAACTAACGTATAAAGTTTGACAAATACTTCATACGGTACTCCTACAAAACCTTATTACATGATCTTGTAATCTTGGTATTTGATTTATTACAACTTATAATTTATGTCGTATAATGCTAGTACATCTATGAGAGGTTCACACGATGTCTTCTAATTCGTAAGTATCATTAGTAGAACTCCGTTTATCATGTAATAAAATTCGTTTAAATTTATAATTAAACAAACTAACGTGTGAAGTTTGACATATACTTCTTACGGTACTCTTACTAAACCTCATTGGATGATCTTGTAATCTCGGTATTTGGTTTATAAGAACTTATAATTTATTTGGAATGATGAAACTACTACACCTATGAGAGGTTCACCCAATGTTTTAAAATTCGTAAATATCCTCAATCGAAGTCCTTTTATCATGTAATAAACATCGTTTAAATTTATAATTAAACAAACTAACGTATAAAGTTTGACAAATACTTCATACGGTACTCCTACAAAACCTTATTACATGATCTTGTAATCTTGGTATTTGATTTATTACAACTTATAATTTATGTCGTATAATGCTAGTACATCTATGAGAGGTTCACACGATGTCTTCTAATTCGTAAGTATCATTAGTAGAACTCCGTTTATCATGTAATAAAATTCGTTTAAATTTATAATTAAACAAACTAACGTGTGAAGTTTGACATATACTTCTTACGGTACTCCTACTAAACCTCATTAGATGATCTTGTAATCTCGGTATTTGGTTTATAAGAACTTATAATATATTTGGAATGATGATACTACTACACCTATGAGAGGTTCACCCAATGTTTTAAAATTCGTAAGTATCCTCAATCGAAGTCCTTTTATCATGTAATAAACCTCGTTTAAATTTATAATTAAACAAACTAACGTATAAAGTTTGACAAATACTTCATACGGTACTCCTACAAAACCTTATTACATGATCTTGTAATCTTGGTATTTGATTTATTACAACTTATAATTTATGTCGTATAATGCTAGTACATCTATGAGAGGTTCACACGATGTCTTCTAATTCGTAAGTATCATTAGTAGAACTCCGTTTATCATGTAATAAAATTCGTTTAAATTTATAATTAAACAAACTAACGTGTGAAGTTTGACATATACTTCTTACGGTACTCCTACTAAACCTCATTAGATGATCTTGTAATCTCGGTATTTGGTTTATAAGAACTTATAATATATTTGGAATGATGATACTACTACACCTATGAGAGGTTCACCCAATGTTTTAAAATTCGTAAGTATCCTCAATCGAAGTCCTTTTATCATGTAATAAACGTCGTTTAAATTTATAATTAAACAAACTAACGTATAAAGTTTGACAAATACTTCATACGGTACTCCTACAAAACCTTATTACATGATCTTGTAATCTTGGTATTTGATTTATTACAACTTATAATTTATGTCGTATAATGCTAGTACATCTATGAGAGGTTCACACGATGTCTTCTAATTCGTAAGTATCATTAGTAGAACTCCGTTTATCATGTAATAAAATTCGTTTAAATTTATAATTAAACAAACTAACGTGTGAAGTTTGACATATACTTCTTACGGTACACCTACTAAACCTCATTGGATGATCTTGTAATCTCGGTATTTGGTTTATAAGAACTTATAATTTATTTGGAATGATGATACTACTACACCTATGAGAGGTTCACCCAATGTTTTAAAATTCGTAAGTATCCTCAATCGAAGTCCTTTTATCATGTAATAAACCTCGTTTAAATTTATAATTAAACAAACTAACGTATAAAGTTTGACAAATACTTCATACGGTACTCCTACAAAACCTTATTACATGATCTTGTAATCTTGGTATTTGATTTATTACAACTTATAATTTATGTCGTATAATGCTAGTACATCTATGAGAGGTTCACACGATGTCTTCTAATTCGTAAGTATCATTAGTAGAACTCCGTTTATCATGTAATAAAATTCGTTTAAATTTATAATTAAACAAACTAACGTGTGAAGTTTGACATATACTTCTTACGGTACTCCTACTAAACCTCATTAGATGATCTTGTAATCTCGGTATTTGGTTTATAAGAACTTATAATTTATTTGGAATGATGATACTACTACACCTATGAGAGGTTCACCCAATGTTTTAAAATTCGTAAGTATCCTCAATCGAAGTCCTTTTATCATGTAATAAACCTCGTTTAAATTTATAATTAAACAAACTAACGTATAAAGTTTGACAAATACTTCATACGGTACTCCTACAAAATCTTATTACATGATCTTGTAATCTTGGTATTTGATTTATTACAACTTATAATTTATGTCGTATAATGCTAGTACATCTATGAGAGGTTCACACGATGTCTTCTAATTCGTAAGTATCATTAGTAGAACTCCGTTTATCATGTAATAAAATTCGTTTAAATTTATAATTAAACAAACTAACGTGTGAAGTTTGACATATACTTCTTACGGTACTCCTACTAAACCTCATTAGATGATCTTGTAATCTCAGTATTTGGTTTATAAGAACTTATAATATATTTGGAATGATGATACTACTACACCTATGAGAGGTTCACCCAATGTATTAAAATTCGTAAGTATCCTCAATCGAAGTCCTTTTATCATGTAATAAACGTCGTTTAAATTTATAATTAAACAAACTAACGTATAAAGTTTGACAAATACTTCATACGGTACTCCTACAAAACCTTATTACATGATCTTGTAATCTTGGTATTTGATTTATTACAACTTATAATTTATGTCGTATAATGCTAGTACATCTATGAGAGGTTCACACGATGTCTTCTAATTCGTAAGTATCATTAGTAGAACTCCGTTTATCATGTAATAAAATTCGTTTAAATTTATAATTAAACAAACTAACGTGTGAAGTTTGACATATACTTCTTACTGTACTCTTACTAAACCTCATTGGATGATCTTGTAATCTCGGTATTTGGTTTATAAGAACTTATAATTTATTTGGAATGATGAAACTACTACACCTATGAGAGGTTCACCCAATGTTTTAAAATTCGTAAATATCCTCAATCGAAGTCCTTTTATCATGTAATAAACATCGTTTAAATTTATAATTAAACAAACTAACGTATAAAGTTTGACAAATACTTCATACGGTACTCCTACAAAACCTTATTACATGATCTTGTAATCTTGGTATTTGATTTATTACAACTTATAATTTATGTCGTATAATGCTAGTACATCTATGAGAGGTTCACACGATGTCTTCTAATTCGTAAGTATCATTAGTAGAACTCCGTTTATCATGTAATAAAATTCGTTTAAATTTATAATTAAACAAACTAACGTGTGAAGTTTGACATATACTTCTTACGGTACTCCTACTAAACCTCATTAGATGATCTTGTAATCTCGGTATTTGGTTTATAAGAACTTATAATATATTTGGAATGATGATACTACTACACCTATGAGAGGTTCACCCAATGTTTTAAAATTCGTAAGTATCCTCAATCGAAGTCCTTTTATCATGTAATAAACCTCGTTTAAATTTATAATTAAACAAACTAACGTATAAAGTTTGACAAATACTTCATACGGTACTCCTACAAAACCTTATTACATGATCTTGTAATCTTGGTATTTGATTTATTACAACTTATAATTTATGTCGTATAATGCTAGTACATCTATGAGAGGTTCACACGATGTCTTCTAATTCGTAAGTATCATTAGTAGAACTCCGTTTATCATGTAATAAAATTCGTTTAAATTTATAATTAAACAAACTAACGTGTGAAGTTTGACATATACTTCTTACGGTACTCCTACTAAACCTCATTAGATGATCTTGTAATCTCGGTATTTGGTTTATAAGAACTTATAATTTATTTGGAATGATGATACTACTACACCTATGAGAGGTTCACCCAATGTTTTAAAATTCGTAAGTATCCTCAATCGAAGTCCTTTTATCATGTAATAAACCTCGTTTAAATTTATAATTAAACAAACTAACGTATAAAGTTTGACAAATACTTCATACGGTACTCCTACAAAACCTTATTACATGATCTTGTAATCTTGGTATTTGATTTATTACAACTTATAATTTATGTCGTATAATGCTAGTACATCTATGAGAGGTTCACACGATGTCTTCTAATTCGTAAGTATCATTAGTAGAACTCCGTTTATCATGTAATAAAATTCGTTTAAATTTATAATTAAACAAACTAACGTGTGAAGTTTGACATATACTTCTTACGGTACTCCTACTAAACCTCATTAGATGATCTTGTAATCTCGGTATTTGGTTTATAAGAACTTATAATTTATTTGGAATGATGATACTACTACACCTATGAGAGGTTCACCCAATGTTTTAAAATTCGTAAGTATCCTCAATCGAAGTCCTTTTATCATGTAATAAACCTCGTTTAAATTTATAATTAAACAAACTAACGTATAAAGTTTGACAAATACTTCATACGGTACTCCTACAAAACCTTATTACATGATCTTGTAATCTTGGTATTTGATTTATTACAACTTATAATTTATGTCGTATAATGCTAGTACATCTATGAGAGGTTCACACGATGTCTTCTAATTCGTAAGTATCATTAGTAGAACTCCGTTTATCATGTAATAAAATTCGTTTAAATTTATAATTAAACAAACTAACGTGTGAAGTTTGACATATACTTCTTACGGTACTCCTACTAAACCTCATTAGATGATCTTGTAATCTCGGTATTTGGTTTATAAGAACTTATAATATATTTGGAATGATGATACTACTACACCTATGAGAGGTTCACCCAATGTTTTAAAATTCGTAAGTATCCTCAATCGAAGTCCTTTTATCATGTAATAAACCTCGTTTAAATTTATAATTAAACAAACTAACGTATAAAGTTTGACAAATACTTCATACGGTACTCCTACAAAACCTTATTACATGATCTTGTAATCTTGGTATTTGATTTATTACAACTTATAATTTATGTCGTATAATGCTAGTACATCTATGAGAGGTTCACACGATGTCTTCTAATTCGTAAGTATCATTAGTAGAACTCCGTTTATCATGTAATAAAATTCGTTTAAATTTATAATTAAACAAACTAACGTGTGAAGTTTGACATATACTTCTTACGGTACTCCTACTAAACCTCATTAGATGATCTTGTAATCTCGGTATTTGGTTTATAAGAACTTATAATATATTTGGAATGATGATACTACTACACCTATGAGAGGTTCACCCAATGTTTTAAAATTCGTAAGTATCCTCAATCGAAGTCCTTTTATCATGTAATAAACCTCGTTTAAATTTATAATTAAACAAACTAACGTATAAAGTTTGACAAATACTTCATACGGTACTCCTACAAAACCTTATTACATGATCTTGTAATCTTGGTATTTGATTTATTACAACTTATAATTTATGTCGTATAATGCTAGTACATCTATGAGAGGTTCACACGATGTCTTCTAATTCGTAAGTATCATTAGTAGAACTCCGTTTATCATGTAATAAAATTCGTTTAAATTTATAATTAAACAAACTAACGTGTGAAGTTTGACATATACTTCTTACGGTACTCCTACTAAACCTCATTAGATGATCTTGTAATCTCGGTATTTGGTTTATAAGAACTTATAATTTATTTGGAATGATGATACTACTACACCTATGAGAGGTTCACCCAATGTTTTAAAATTCGTAAGTATCCTCAATCGAAGTCCTTTTATCATGTAATAAACCTCGTTTAAATTTATAATTAAACAAACTAACGTATAAAGTTTGACAAATACTTCATACGGTACTCCTACAAAACCTTATTACATGATCTTGTAATCTTGGTATTTGATTTATTACAACTTATAATTTATGTCGTATAATGCTAGTACATCTATGAGAGGTTCACACGATGTCTTCTAATTCGTAAGTATCATTAGTAGAACTCCGTTTATCATGTAATAAAATTCGTTTAAATTTATAATTAAACAAACTAACGTGTGAAGTTTGACATATACTTCTTACGGTACTCCTACTAAACCTCATTAGATGATCTTGTAATCTCGGTATTTGGTTTATAAGAACTTATAATTTATTTGGAATGATGATACTACTACACCTATGAGAGGTTCACCCAATGTTTTAAAATTCGTAAGTATCCTCAATCGAAGTCCTTTTATCATGTAATAAACCTCGTTTAAATTTATAATTAAACAAACTAACGTATAAAGTTTGACAAATACTTCATACGGTACTCCTACAAAACCTTATTACATGATCTTGTAATCTTGGTATTTGATTTATTACAACTTATAATTTATGTCGTATAATGCTAGTACATCTATGAGAGGTTCACACGATGTCTTCTAATTCGTAAGTATCATTAGTAGAACTCCGTTTATCATGTAATAAAATTCGTTTAAATTTATAATTAAACAAACTAACGTGTGAAGTTTGACATATACTTCTTACGGTACTCCTACTAAACCTCATTAGATGATCTTGTAATCTCGGTATTTGGTTTATAAGAACTTATAATTTATTTGGAATGATGATACTACTACACCTATGAGAGGTTCACCCAATGTTTTAAAATTCGTAAGTATCCTCAATCGAAGTCCTTTTATCATGTAATAAACCTCGTTTAAATTTATAATTAAACAAACTAACGTATAAAGTTTGACAAATACTTCATACGGTACTCCTACAAAACCTTATTACATGATCTTGTAATCTTGGTATTTGATTTATTACAACTTATAATTTATGTCGTATAATGCTAGTACATCTATGAGAGGTTCACACGATGTCTTCTAATTCGTAAGTATCATTAGTAGAACTCCGTTTATCATGTAATAAAATTCGTTTAAATTTATAACTAAACAAACTAACGTGTGAAGTTTGACATATACTTCTTACGGTACTCCTACTAAACCTCATTAGATGATCTTGTAATCTCGGTATTTGGTTTATAAGAACTTATAATTTATTTGGAATGATGATACTACTACACCTATGAGAGGTTCACCCAATGTTTTAAAATTCGTAAGTATCCTCAATCGAAGTCCTTTTATCATGTAATAAACGTCGTTTAAATTTATAATTAAACAATCTAACGTATAAAGTTTGACAAATACTTCATACGGTACTCCTACAAAACCTTATTACATGATCTTGTAATCTTGGTATTTGATTTATTACAACTTATAATTTATGTCGTATAATGCTAGTACATCTATGAGAGGTTCACACGATGTCTTCTAATTCGTAAGTATCATTAGTAGAACTCCGTTTATCATGTAATAAAATTCGTTTAAATTTATAATTAAACAAACTAACGTGTGAAGTTTGACATATACTTCTTACGGTACTCCTACTAAACCTCATTAGATGATCTTGTAATCTCGGTATTTGGTTTATAAGAACTTATAATATATTTGGAATGATGATACTACTACACCTATGAGAGGTTCACCCAATGTTTTAAAATTCGTAAGTATCCTCAATCGAAGTCCTTTTATCATGTAATAAACGTCGTTTAAATTTATAATTAAACAAACTAACGTATAAAGTTTGACAAATACTTCATACGGTACTCCTACAAAACCTTATTACATGATCTTGTAATCTTGGTATTTGATTTATTACAACTTATAATTTATGTCGTATAATGCTAGTACATCTATGAGAGGTTCACACGATGTCTTCTAATTCGTAAGTATCATTAGTAGAACTCCGTTTATCATGTAATAAAATTCGTTTAAATTTATAATTAAACAAACTAACGTGTGAAGTTTGACATATACTTCTTACGGTACACCTACTAAACCTCATTGGATGATCTTGTAATCTCGGTATTTGGTTTATAAGAACTTATAATTTATTTGGAATGATGATACTACTACACCTATGAGAGGTTCACCCAATGTTTTAAAATTCGTAAGTATCCTCAATCGAAGTCCTTTTATCATGTAATAAACCTCGTTTAAATTTATAATTAAACAAACTAACGTATAAAGTTTGACAAATATTTCATACGGTACTCCTACAAAACCTTATTACATGATCTTGTAATCTTGGTATTTGATTTATTACAACTTATAATTTATGTCGTATAATGCTAGTACATCTATGAGAGGTTCACACGATGTCTTCTAATTCGTAAGTATCATTAGTAGAACTCCGTTTATCATGTAATAAAATTCGTTTAAATTTATAATTAAACAAACTAACGTGTGAAGTTTGACATATACTTCTTACGGTACTCCTACTAAACCTCATTAGATGATCTTGTAATCTCAGTATTTGGTTTATAAGAACTTATAATATATTTGGAATGATGATACTACTACACCTATGAGAGGTTCACCCAATGTATTAAAATTCGTAAGTATCCTCAATCGAAGTCCTTTTATCATGTAATAAACGTCGTTTAAATTTATAATTAAACAAACTAACGTATAAAGTTTGACAAATACTTCATACGGTACTCCTACAAAACCTTATTACATGATCTTGTAATCTTGGTATTTGATTTATTACAACTTATAATTTATGTCGTATAATGCTAGTACATCTATGAGAGGTTCACACGATGTCTTCTAATTCGTAAGTATCATTAGTAGAACTCCGTTTATCATGTAATAAAATTCGTTTAAATTTATAATTAAACAAACTAACGTGTGAAGTTTGACATATACTTCTTACGGTACTCTTACTAAACCTCATTGGATGATCTTGTAATCTCGGTATTTGGTTTATAAGAACTTATAATTTATTTGGAATGATGAAACTACTACACCTATGAGAGGTTCACCCAATGTTTTAAAATTCGTAAATATCCTCAATCGAAGTCCTTTTATCATGTAATAAACATCGTTTAAATTTATAATTAAACAAACTAACGTATAAAGTTTGACAAATACTTCATACGGTACTCCTACAAAACCTTATTACATGATCTTGTAATCTTGGTATTTGATTTATTACAACTTATAATTTATGTCGTATAATGCTAGTACATCTATGAGAGGTTCACACGATGTCTTCTAATTCGTAAGTATCATTAGTAGAACTCCGTTTATCATGTAATAAAATTCGTTTAAATTTATAATTAAACAAACTAACGTGTGAAGTTTGACATATACTTCTTACGGTACTCCTACTAAACCTCATTAGATGATCTTGTAATCTCGGTATTTGGTTTATAAGAACTTATAATATATTTGGAATGATGATACTACTACACCTATGAGAGGTTCACCCAATGTTTTAAAATTCGTAAGTATCCTCAATCGAAGTCCTTTTATCATGTAATAAACCTCGTTTAAATTTATAATTAAACAAACTAACGTATAAAGTTTGACAAATACTTCATACGGTACTCCTACAAAACCTTATTACATGATCTTGTAATCTTGGTATTTGATTTATTACAACTTATAATTTATGTCGTATAATGCTAGTACATCTATGAGAGGTTCACACGATGTCTTCTAATTCGTAAGTATCATTAGTAGAACTCCGTTTATCATGTAATAAAATTCGTTTAAATTTATAATTAAACAAACTAACGTGTGAAGTTTGACATATACTTCTTACGGTACTCCTACTAAACCTCATTAGATGATCTTGTAATCTCGGTATTTGGTTTATAAGAACTTATAATATATTTGGAATGATGATACTACTACACCTATGAGAGGTTCACCCAATGTTTTAAAATTCGTAAGTATCCTCAATCGAAGTCCTTTTATCATGTAATAAACGTCGTTTAAATTTATAATTAAACAAACTAACGTATAAAGTTTGACAAATACTTCATACGGTACTCCTACAAAACCTTATTACATGATCTTGTAATCTTGGTATTTGATTTATTACAACTTATAATTTATGTCGTATAATGCTAGTACATCTATGAGAGGTTCACACGATGTCTTCTAATTCGTAAGTATCATTAGTAGAACTCCGTTTATCATGTAATAAAATTCGTTTAAATTTATAATTAAACAAACTAACGTGTGAAGTTTGACATATACTTCTTACGGTACACCTACTAAACCTCATTGGATGATCTTGTAATCTCGGTATTTGGTTTATAAGAACTTATAATTTATTTGGAATGATGATACTACTACACCTATGAGAGGTTCACCCAATGTTTTAAAATTCGTAAGTATCCTCAATCGAAGTCCTTTTATCATGTAATAAACCTCGTTTAAATTTATAATTAAACAAACTAACGTATAAAGTTTGACAAATACTTCATACGGTACTCCTACAAAACCTTATTACATGATCTTGTAATCTTGGTATTTGATTTATTACAACTTATAATTTATGTCGTATAATGCTAGTACATCTATGAGAGGTTCACACGATGTCTTCTAATTCGTAAGTATCATTAGTAGAACTCCGTTTATCATGTAATAAAATTCGTTTAAATTTATAATTAAACAAACTAACGTGTGAAGTTTGACATATACTTCTTACGGTACTCCTACTAAACCTCATTAGATGATCTTGTAATCTCGGTATTTGGTTTATAAGAACTTATAATTTATTTGGAATGATGATACTACTACACCTATGAGAGGTTCACCCAATGTTTTAAAATTCGTAAGTATCCTCAATCGAAGTCCTTTTATCATGTAATAAACCTCGTTTAAATTTATAATTAAACAAACTAACGTATAAAGTTTGACAAATACTTCATACGGTACTCCTACAAAACCTTATTACATGATCTTGTAATCTTGGTATTTGATTTATTACAACTTATAATTTATGTCGTATAATGCTAGTACATCTATGAGAGGTTCACACGATGTCTTCTAATTCGTAAGTATCATTAGTAGAACTCCGTTTATCATGTAATAAAATTCGTTTAAATTTATAATTAAACAAACTAACGTGTGAAGTTTGACATATACTTCTTACGGTACTCCTACTAAACCTCATTAGATGATCTTGTAATCTCAGTATTTGGTTTATAAGAACTTATAATATATTTGGAATGATGATACTACTACACCTATGAGAGGTTCACCCAATGTATTAAAATTCGTAAGTATCCTCAATCGAAGTCCTTTTATCATGTAATAAATGTCGTTTAAATTTATAATTAAACAAACTAACGTATAAAGTTTGACAAATACTTCATACGGTACTCCTACAAAACCTTATTACATGATCTTGTAATCTTGGTATTTGATTTATTACAACTTATAATTTATGTCGTATAATGCTAGTACATCTATGAGAGGTTCACACGATGTCTTCTAATTCGTAAGTATCATTAGTAGAACTCCGTTTATCATGTAATAAAATTCGTTTAAATTTATAATTAAACAAACTAACGTGTGAAGTTTGACATATACTTCTTACGGTACTCTTACTAAACCTCATTGGATGATCTTGTAATCTCGGTATTTGGTTTATAAGAACTTATAATTTATTTGGAATGATGAAACTACTACACCTATGAGAGGTTCACCCAATGTTTTAAAATTCGTAAATATCCTCAATCGAAGTCCTTTTATCATGTAATAAACATCGTTTAAATTTATAATTAAACAAACTAACGTATAAAGTTTGACAAATACTTCATACGGTACTCCTACAAAACCTTATTACATGATCTTGTAATCTTGGTATTTGATTTATTACAACTTATAATTTATGTCGTATAATGCTAGTACATCTATGAGAGGTTCACACGATGTCTTCTAATTCGTAAGTATCATTAGTAGAACTCCGTTTATCATGTAATAAAATTCGTTTAAATTTATAATTAAACAAACTAACGTGTGAAGTTTGACATATACTTCTTACGGTACTCCTACTAAACCTCATTAGATGATCTTGTAATCTCGGTATTTGGTTTATAAGAACTTATAATATATTTGGAATGATGATACTACTACACCTATGAGAGGTTCACCCAATGTTTTAAAATTCGTAAGTATCCTCAATCGAAGTCCTTTTATCATGTAATAAACCTCGTTTAAATTTATAATTAAACAAACTAACGTATAAAGTTTGACAAATACTTCATACGGTACTCCTACAAAACCTTATTACATGATCTTGTAATCTTGGTATTTGATTTATTACAACTTATAATTTATGTCGTATAATGCTAGTACATCTATGAGAGGTTCACACGATGTCTTCTAATTCGTAAGTATCATTAGTAGAACTCCGTTTATCATGTAATAAAATTCGTTTAAATTTATAATTAAACAAACTAACGTGTGAAGTTTGACATATACTTCTTACGGTACTCCTACTAAACCTCATTAGATGATCTTGTAATCTCGGTATTTGGTTTATAAGAACTTATAATTTATTTGGAATGATGATACTACTACACCTATGAGAGGTTCACCCAATGTTTTAAAATTCGTAAGTATCCTCAATCGAAGTCCTTTTATCATGTAATAAACCTCGTTTAAATTTATAATTAAACAAACTAACGTATAAAGTTTGACAAATACTTCATACGGTACTCCTACAAAACCTTATTACATGATCTTGTAATCTTGGTATTTGATTTATTACAACTTATAATTTATGTCGTATAATGCTAGTACATCTATGAGAGGTTCACACGATGTCTTCTAATTCGTAAGTATCATTAGTAGAACTCCGTTTATCATGTAATAAAATTCGTTTAAATTTATAATTAAACAAACTAACGTGTGAAGTTTGACATATACTTCTTACGGTACTCCTACTAAACCTCATTAGATGATCTTGTATTCTCGGTATTTGGTTTATAAGAACTTATAATTTATTTGGAATGATGATACTACTACACCTATGAGAGGTTCACCCAATGTTTTAAAATTCGTAAGTATCCTCAATCGAAGTCCTTTTATCATGTAATAAACCTCGTTTAAATTTATAATTAAACAAACTAACGTATAAAGTTTGACAAATACTTCATACGGTACTCCTACAAAACCTTATTACATGATCTTGTAATCTTGGTATTTGATTTATTACAACTTATAATTTATGTCGTATAATGCTAGTACATCTATGAGAGGTTCACACGATGTCTTCTAATTCGTAAGTATCATTAGTAGAACTCCGTTTATCATGTAATAAAATTCGTTTAAATTTATAATTAAACAAACTAACGTGTGAAGTTTGACATATACTTCTTACGGTACTCCTACTAAACCTCATTAGATGATCTTGTAATCTCAGTATTTGGTTTATAAGAACTTATAATATATTTGGAATGATGATACTACTACACCTATGAGAGGTTCACCCAATGTTTTAAAATTCGTAAGTATCCTCAATCGAAGTCCTTTTATCATGTAATAAACGTCGTTTAAATTTATAATTAAACAAACTAACGTATAAAGTTTGACAAATACTTCATACGGTACTCCTACAAAACCTTATTACATGATCTTGTAATCTTGGTATTTGATTTATTACAACTTATAATTTATGTCGTATAATGCTAGTACATCTATGAGAGGTTCACACGATGTCTTCTAATTCGTAAGTATCATTAGTAGAACTCCGTTTATCATGTAATAAAATTCGTTTAAATTTATAATTAAACAAACTAACGTGTGAAGTTTGACATATACTTCTTACGGTACACCTACTAAACCTCATTGGATGATCTTGTAATCTCGGTATTTGGTTTATAAGAACTTATAATTTATTTGGAATGATGATACTACTACACCTATGAGAGGTTCACCCAATGTTTTAAAATTCGTAAGTATCCTCAATCGAAGTCCTTTTATCATGTAATAAACCTCGTTTAAATTTATAATTAAACAAACTAACGTATAAAGTTTGACAAATACTTCATACGGTACTCCTACAAAACCTTATTACATGATCTTGTAATCTTGGTATTTGATTTATTACAACTTATAATTTATGTCGTATAATGCTAGTACATCTATGAGAGGTTCACACGATGTCTTCTAATTCGTAAGTATCATTAGTAGAACTCCGTTTATCATGTAATAAAATTCGTTTAAATTTATAATTAAACAAACTAACGTGTGAAGTTTGACATATACTTCTTACGGTACTCCTACTAAACCTCATTAGATGATCTTGTAATCTCAGTATTTGGTTTATAAGAACTTATAATATATTTGGAATGATGATACTACTACACCTATGAGAGGTTCACCCAATGTTTTAAAATTCGTAAGTATCCTCAATCGAAGTCCTTTTATCATGTAATAAACGTCGTTTAAATTTATAATTAAACAAACTAACGTATAAAGTTTGACAAATACTTCATACGGTACTCCTACAAAACCTTATTACATGATCTTGTAATCTTGGTATTTGATTTATTACAACTTATAATTTATGTCGTATAATGCTAGTACATCTATGAGAGGTTCACACGATGTCTTCTAATTCGTAAGTATCATTAGTAGAACTCCGTTTATCATGTAATAAAATTCGTTTAAATTTATAATTAAACAAACTAACGTGTGAAGTTTGACATATACTTCTTACGGTACTCTTACTAAACCTCATTGGATGATCTTGTAATCTCGGTATTTGGTTTATAAGAACTTATAATTTATTTGGAATGATGAAACTACTACACCTATGAGAGGTTCACCCAATGTTTTAAAATTCGTAAATATCCTCAATCGAAGTCCTTTTATCATGTAATAAACATCGTTTAAATTTATAATTAAACAAACTAACGTATAAAGTTTGACAAATACTTCATACGGTACTCCTACAAAACCTTATTACATGATCTTGTAATCTTGGTATTTGATTTATTACAACTTATAATTTATGTCGTATAATGATAGTACATCTATGAGAGGTTCACACGATGTCTTCTAATTCGTAAGTATCATTAGTAGAACTCCGTTTATCATGTAATAAAATTCGTTTAAATTTATAATTAAACAAACTAACGTGTGAAGTTTGACATATACTTCTTACGGTACTCCTACTAAACCTCATTAGATGATCTTGTAATCTCGGTATTTGGTTTATAAGAACTTATAATATATTTGGAATGATGATACTACTACACCTATGAGAGGTTCACCCAATGTTTTAAAATTCGTAAGTATCCTCAATCGAAGTCCTTTTATCATGTAATAAACCTCGTTTAAATTTATAATTAAACAAACTAACGTATAAAGTTTGACAAATACTTCATACGGTACTCCTACAAAACCTTATTACATGATCTTGTAATCTTGGTATTTGATTTATTACAACTTATAATTTATGTCGTATAATGCTAGTACATCTATGAGAGGTTCACACGATGTCTTCTAATTCGTAAGTATCATTAGTAGAACTCCGTTTATCATGTAATAAAATTCGTTTAAATTTATAATTAAACAAACTAACGTGTGAAGTTTGACATATACTTCTTACGGTACTCCTACTAAACCTCATTAGATGATCTTGTAATCTCGGTATTTGGTTTATAAGAACTTATAATTTATTTGGAATGATGATACTACTACACCTATGAGAGGTTCACCCAATGTTTTAAAATTCGTAAGTATCCTCAATCGAAGTCCTTTTATCATGTAATAAACCTCGTTTAAATTTATAATTAAACAAACTAACGTATAAAGTTTGACAAATACTTCATACGGTACTCCTACAAAACCTTATTACATGATCTTGTAATCTTGGTATTTGATTTATTACAACTTATAATTTATGTCGTATAATGCTAGTACATCTATGAGAGGTTCACACGATGTCCTCTAATTCGTAAGTATCATTAGTAGAACTCCGTTTATCATGTAATAAAATTCGTTTAAATTTATAATTAAACAAACTAACGTGTGAAGTTTGACATATACTTCTTACGGTACTCCTACTAAACCTCATTAGATGATCTTGTAATCTCGGTATTTGGTTTATAAGAACTTATAATATATTTGGAATGATGATACTACTACACCTATGAGAGGTTCACCCAATGTTTTAAAATTCGTAAGTATCCTCAATCGAAGTCCTTTTATCATGTAATAAACCTCGTTTAAATTTATAATTAAACAAACTAACGTATAAAGTTTGACAAATACTTCATACGGTACTCCTACAAAACCTTATTACATGATCTTGTAATGTTGGTATTTGATTTATTACAACTTATAATTTATGTCGTATAATGCTAGTACATCTATGAGAGGTTCACACGATGTCTTCTAATTCGTAAGTATCATTAGTAGAACTCCGTTTATCATGTAATAAAATTCGTTTAAATTTATAATTAAACAAACTAACGTGTGAAGTTTGACATATACTTCTTACGGTACTCTTACTAAACCTCATTGGATGATCTTGTAATCTCGGTATTTGGTTTATAAGAACTTATAATTTATTTGGAATGATGAAACTACTACACCTATGAGAGGTTCACCCAATGTTTTAAAATTCGTAAATATCCTCAATCGAAGTCCTTTTATCATGTAATAAACGTCGTTTAAATTTATAATTAAACAAACTAACGTATAAAGTTTGACAAATACTTCATACGGTACTCCTACAAAACCTTATTACATGATCTTGTAATCTTGGTATTTGATTTATTACAACTTATAATTTATGTCGTATAATGCTAGTACATCTATGAGAGGTTCACACGATGTCTTCTAATTCGTAAGTATCATTAGTAGAACTCCGTTTATCATGTAATAAAATTCGTTTAAATTTATAATTAAACAAACTAACGTGTGAAGTTTGACATATACTTCTTACGGTACTCCTACTAAACCTCATTAGATGATCTTGTAATCTCGGTATTTGGTTTATAAGAACTTATAATTTATTTGGAATGATGATACTACTACACCTATGAGAGGTTCACCCAATGTTTTAAAATTCATAAGTATCCTCAATCGAAGTCCTTTTATCATGTAATAAACCTCGTTTAAATTTATAATTAAACAAACTAACGTATAAAGTTTGACAAATACTTCATACGGTACTCCTACAAAACCTTATTACATGATCTTGTAATCTTGGTATTTGATTTATTACAACTTATAATTTATGTCGTATAATGCTAGTACATCTACGAGAGGTTCACACGATGTCTTCTAATTCGTAAGTATCATTAGTAGAACTCCGTTTATCATGTAATAAAATTCGTTTAAATTTATAATTAAACAAACTAACGTGTGAAGTTTGACATATACTTCTTACGGTACTCCTACTAAACCTCATTAGATGATCTTGTAATCTCGGTATTTGGTTTATAAGAACTTATAATTTATTTGGAATGATGAAACTACTACACCTATGAGAGGTTCACCCAATGTTTTAAAATTCGTAAGTATCCTCAATCGAAGTCCTTTTATCATGTAATAAACGTCGTTTAAATTTATAATTAAACAAACTAACGTATAAAGTTTGACAAATACTTCATACGGTACTCCTACAAAACCTTATTACATGATCTTGTAATCTTGGTATTTGATTTATTACAACTTATAATTTATGTCGTATAATGCTAGTACATCTATGAGAGGTTCACACGATGTCTTCTAATTCGTAAGTATCATTAGTAGAACTCCGTTTATCATGTAATAAAATTCGTTTAAATTTATAATTAAACAAACTAACGTGTGAAGTTTGACATATACTTCTTACGGTACTCCTACTAAACCTCATTAGATGATCTTGTAATCTCGGTATTTGGTTTATAAGAACTTATAATATATTTGGAATGATGATACTACTACACCTATGAGAGGTTCACCCAATGTTTTAAAATTCGTAAGTATCCTCAATCGAAGTCCTTTTATCATGTAATAAACGTCGTTTAAATTTATAATTAAACAAACTAACGTATAAAGTTTGACAAATACTTCATACGGTACTCCTACAAAACCTTATTACATGATCTTGTAATCTTGGTATTTGATTTATTACAACTTATAATTTATGTCGTATAATGCTAGTACATCTATGAGAGGTTCACACGATGTCTTCTAATTCGTAAGTATCATTAGTAGAACTCCGTTTATCATGTAATAAAATTCGTTTAAATTTATAATTAAACAAACTAACGTGTGAAGTTTGACATATACTTCTTACGGTACTCCTACTAAACCTCATTAGATGATCTTGTAATCTCGGTATTTGGTTTAAAAGAACTTATAATTTATTTGGAATGATGATACTACTACACCTATGAGAGGTTCACCCAATGTTTTAAAATTCATAAGTATCCTCAATCGAAGTCCTTTTATCATGTAATAAACCTCGTTTAAATTTATAATTAAACAAACTAACGTATAAAGTTTGACAAATACTTCATACGGTACTCCTACAAAACCTTATTACATGATCTTGTAATCTTGGTATTTGATTTATTACAAATTATAATTTATGTCGTATAATGCTAGTACATCTATGAGAGGTTCACACGATGTCTTCTAATTCGTAAGTATCATTAGTAGAACTCCGTTTATCATGTAATAAAATTCGTTTAAATTTATAATTAAACAAACTAACGTGTGAAGTTTGACATATACTTCTTACGGTACTCCTACTAAACCTAATTGGCTGATCTTGTAATCTCGGTATTTGGTTTATAAGAACTTATAATTTATTTGGAATGATGATACTACTACACCTATGAGAGGTTCACCCAATGTTTTAAAATTCGTAAGTATCCTCAATCGAAGTCCTTTTATCATGTAATAAACCTCGTTTAAATTTATAATTAAACAAACTAACGTATAAAGTTTGACAAATACTTCATACGGTACTCCTACAAAACCTTATTACATGATCTTGTAATCTTGGTATTTGATTTATTACAACTTATAATTTATGTCGTATAATGCTAGTACATCTATGAGAGGTTCACACGATGTCTTCTAATTCGTAAGTATCATTAGTAGAACTCCGTTTATCATGTAATAAAATTCGTTTAAATTTATAATTAAACAAACTAACGTGTGAAGTTTGACATATACTTCTTACGGTACTCCTACTAAACCTCATTAGATGATCTTGTAATCTCGGTATTTGGTTTATAAGAACTTATAATTTATTTGGAATGATGAAACTACTACACCTATGAGAGGTTCACCCAATGTTTTAAAATTCGTAAGTATCCTCAATCGAAGTCCTTTTATCATGTAATAAACGTCGTTTAAATTTATAATTAAACAAACTAACGTATAAAGTTTGACAAATACTTCATACGGTACTCCTACAAAACCTTATTACATGATCTTGTAATCTTGGTATTTGATTTATTACAACTTATAATTTATGTCGTATAATGCTAGTACATCTATGAGAGGTTCACACGATGTCTTCTAATTCGTAAGTATCATTAGTAGAACTCCGTTTATCATGTAATAAAATTCGTTTAAATTTATAATTAAACAAACTAACGTGTGAAGTTTGACATATACTTCTTACGGTACTCCTACTAAACCTCATTAGATGATCTTGTAATCTCGGTATTTGGTTTATAAGAACTTATAATTTATTTGGAATGATGAAACTACTACACCTATGAGAGGTTCACCCAATGTTTTAAAATTCGTAAATATCCTCAATCGAAGTCCTTTTATCATGTAATAAACGTCGTTTAAATTTATAATTAAACAAACTAACGTATAAAGTTTGACAAATACTTCATACGGTACTCCTACAAAACCTTATTACATGATCTTGTAATCTTGGTATTTGATTTATTACAACTTATAATTTATGTCGTATAATGCTAGTACATCTATGAGAGGTTCACACGATGTCTTCTAATTCGTAAGTATCATTAGTAGAACTCCGTTTATCATGTAATAAAATTCGTTTAAATTTATAATTAAACAAACTAACGTGTGAAGTTTGACATATACTTCTTACGGTACTCCTACTAAACCTCATTAGATGATCTTGTAATCTCGGTATTTGGTTTATAAGAACTTATAATTTATTTGGAATGATGATACTACTACACCTATGAGAGGTTCACCCAATGTTTTAAAATTCATAAGTATCCTCAATCGAAGTCCTTTTATCATGTAATAAACCTCGTTTAAATTTATAATTAAACAAACTAACGTATAAAGTTTGACAAATACTTCATACGGTACTCCTACAAAACCTTATTACATGATCTTGTAATCTTGGTATTTGATTTATTACAACTTATAATTTATGTCGTATAATGCTAGTACATCTACGAGAGGTTCACACGATGTCTTCTAATTCGTAAGTATCATTAGTAGAACTCCGTTTATCATGTAATAAAATTCGTTTAAATTTATAATTAAACAAACTAACGTGTGAAGTTTGACATATACTTCTTACGGTACTCCTACTAAACCTCATTAGATGATCTTGTAATCTCGGTATTTGGTTTATAAGAACTTATAATTTATTTGGAATGATGAAACTACTACACCTATGAGAGGTTCACCCAATGTTTTAAAATTCGTAAGTATCCTCAATCGAAGTCCTTTTATCATGTAATAAACGTCGTTTAAATTTATAATTAAACAAACTAACGTATAAAGTTTGACAAATACTTCATACGGTACTCCTACAAAACCTTATTACATGATCTTGTAATCTTGGTATTTGATTTATTACAACTTATAATTTATGTCGTATAATGCTAGTACATCTATGAGAGGTTCACACGATGTCTTCTAATTCGTAAGTATCATTAGTAGAACTCCGTTTATCATGTAATAAAATTCGTTTAAATTTATAATTAAACAAACTAACGTGTGAAGTTTGACATATACTTCTTACGGTACTCCTACTAAACCTCATTAGATGATCTTGTAATCTCGGTATTTGGTTTATAAGAACTTATAATATATTTGGAATGATGATACTACTACACCTATGAGAGGTTCACCCAATGTTTTAAAATTCGTAAGTATCCTCAATCGAAGTCCTTTTATCATGTAATAAACGTCGTTTAAATTTATAATTAAACAAACTAACGTATAAAGTTTGACAAATACTTCATACGGTACTCCTACGAAACCTTATTACATGATCTTGTAATCTTGGTATTTGATTTATTACAACTTATAATTTATGTCGTATAATGCTAGTACATCTATGAGAGGTTCACACGATGTCTTCTAATTCGTAAGTATCATTAGTAGAACTCCGTTTATCATGTAATAAAATTCGTTTAAATTTATAATTAAACAAACTAACGTGTGAAGTTTGACATATACTTCTTACGGTACTCCTACTAAACCTCATTAGATGATCTTGTAATCTCGGTATTTGGTTTATAAGAACTTATAATATATTTGGAATGATGATACTACTACACCTATGAGAGGTTCACCCAATGTTTTAAAATTCGTAAGTATCCTCAATCGAAGTCCTTTTATCATGTAATAATGGTCGTTTAAATTTATAATTAAACAAACTAACGTATAAAGTTTGACAAATACTTCATACGGTACTCCTACAAAACCTTATTACATGATCTTGTAATCTTGGTATTTGATTTATTACAACTTATAATTTATGTCGTATAATGCTAGTACATCTATGAGAGGTTCACACGATGTCTTCTAATTCGTAAGTATCATTAGTAGAACTCCGTTTATCATGTAATAAAATTCGTTTAAATTTATAATTAAACAAACTAACGTGTGAAGTTTGACATATACTTCTTACGGTACTCCTACTAAACCTCATTGGATGATCTTGTAATCTCGGTATTTGGTTTATAAGAACTTATAATTTATTTGGAATGATGATACTACTACACCTATGAGAGGTTCACCCAATGTTTTAAAATTCGTAAGTATCCTCAATCGAAGTCCTTTTATCATGTAATAAACGTCGTTTAAATTTATAATTAAACAAACTAACGTATAAAGTTTGACAAATACTTCATACGGTACTCCTACAAAACCTTATTACATGATCTTGTAATCTTGGTATTTGATTTATTACAACTTATAATTTATGTCGTATAATGCTAGTACATCTATGAGAGGTTCACACGATGTCTTCTATTTCGTAAGTATCATTAGTAGAACTCCGTTTATCATGTAATAAAATTCGTTTAAATTTATAATTAAACAAACTAACGTGTGAAGTTTGACATATACTTCTTACGGTACTCCTACTAAACCTCATTAGATGATCTTGTAATCTCGGTATTTGGTTTATAAGAACTTATAATTTATTTGGAATGATGAAACTACTACACCTATGAGAGGTTCACCCAATGTTTTAAAATTCGTAAGTATCCTCAATCGAAGTCCTTTTATCATGTAATAAACGTCGTTTAAATTTATAATTAAACAAACTAACGTATAAAGTTTGACAAATACTTCATACGGTACTCCTACAAAACCTTATTACATGATCTTGTAATCTTGGTATTTGATTTATTACAACTTATAATTTATGTCGTATAATGCTAGTACATCTATGAGAGGTTCACACGATGTCTTCTATTTCGTAAGTATCATTAGTAGAACTCCGTTTATCATGTAATAAAATTCGTTTAAATTTATAATTAAACAAACTAACGTGTGAAGTTTGACATATACTTCTTACGGTACTCCTACTAAACCTCATTAGATGATCTTGTAATCTCGGTATTTGGTTTATAAGAACTTATAATTTATTTGGAATGATGAAACTACTACACCTATGAGAGGTTCACCCAATGTTTTAAAATTCGTAAGTATCCTCAATCGAAGTCCTTTTATCATGTAATAAACGTCGTTTAAATTTATAATTAAACAAACTAACGTATAAAGTTTGACAAATACTTCATACGGTACTCCTACAAAACCTTATTACATGATCTTGTAATCTTGGTATTTGATTTATTACAACTTATAATTTATGTCGTATAATGCTAGTACATCTATGAGAGGTTCACACGATGTCTTCTAATTCGTAAGTATCATTAGTAGAACTCCGTTTATCATGTAATAAAATTCGTTTAAATTTATAATTAAACAAACTAACGTGTGAAGTTTGACATATACTTCTTACGGCACTCCTACTAAACCTCATTAGATGATCTTGTAATCTCGGTATTTGGTTTATAAGAACTTATAATTTATTTGGAATGATGAAACTACTACACCTATGAGAGGTTCACCCAATGTTTTAAAATTCGTAAGTATCCTCAATCGAAGTCCTTTTATCATGTAATAAACGTCGTTTAAATTTATAATTAAACAAACTAACGTATAAAGTTTGACAAATACTTCATACGGTACTCCTACAAAACCTTATTACATGATCTTGTAATCTTGGTATTTGATTTATTACAACTTATAATTTATGTCGTATAATGCTAGTACATCTATGAGAGGTTCACACGATGTCTTCTAATTCGTAAGTATCATTAGTAGAACTCCGTTTATCATGTAATAAAATTCGTTTAAATTTATAATTAAACAAACTAACGTGTGAAGTTTGACATATACTTCTTACGGTACTCCTACTAAACCTCATTAGATGATCTTGTAATCTCGGTATTTGGTTTATAAGAACTTATAATATATTTGGAATGATGATACTACTACACCTATGAGAGGTTCACCCAATGTTTTAAAATTCGTAAGTATCCTCAATCGAAGTCCTTTTATCATGTAATAAACGTCGTTTAAATTTATAATTAAACAAACTAACGTATAAAGTTTGACAAATACTTCATACGGTACTCCTACAAAACCTTATTACATGATCTTGTAATCTTGGTATTTGATTTATTACAACTTATAATTTATGTCGTATAATGCTAGTACATCTATGAGAGGTTCACACGATGTCTTCTAATTCGTAAGTATCATTAGTAGAACTCCGTTTATCATGTAATAAAATTCGTTTAAATTTATAATTAAACAAACTAACGTGTGAAGTTTGACATATACTTCTTACGGTACTCCTACTAAACCTCATTAGATGATCTTGTAATCTCGGTATTTGGTTTATAAGAACTTATAATATATTTGGAATGATGATACTACTACACCTATGAGAGGTTCACCCAATGTTTTAAAATTCGTAAGTATCCTCAATCGAAGTCCTTTTATCATGTAATAATGGTCGTTTAAATTTATAATTAAACAAACTAACGTATAAAGTTTGACAAATACTTCATACGGTACTCCTACAAAACCTTATTACATGATCTTGTAACCTTGGTATTTGATTTATTACAACTTATAATTTATGTCGTATAATGCTAGTACATCTATGAGAGGTTCACACGATGTCTTCTAATTCGTAAGTATCATTAGTAGAACTCCGTTTATCATGTAATAAAATTCGTTTAAATTTATAATTAAACAAACTAACGTTTGAAGTTTGACATATACTTCTTACGGTACTCCTACTAAACCTCATTAGATGATCTTGTAATCTCGGTATTTGGTTTATAAGAACTTATAATATATTTGGAATGATGATACTACTACACCTATGAGAGGTTCACCCAATGTTTTAAAATTCGTAAGTATCCTCAATCGAAGTCCTTTTATCATGTAATAATGGTCGTTTAAATTTATAATTAAACAAACTAACGTATAAAGTTTGACAAATACTTCATACGGTACTCCTACAAAACCTTATTACATGATCTTGTAACCTTGGTATTTGATTTATTACAACTTATAATTTATGTCGTATAATGCTAGTACATCTATGAGAGGTTCACACGATGTCTTCTAATTCGTAAGTATCATTAGTAGAACTCCGTTTATCATGTAATAAAATTCGTTTAAATTTATAATTAAACAAACTAACGTGTGAAGTTTGACATATACTTCTTACGGTACTCCTACTAAACCTCATTAGATGATCTTGTAATCTCGGTATTTGGTTTATAAGAACTTATAATATATTTGGAATGATGATACTACTACACCTATGAGAGGTTCACCCAATGTTTTAAAATTCGTAAGTATCCTCAATCGAAGTCCTTTTATCATGTAATAATGGTCGTTTAAATTTATAATTAAACAAACTAACGTATAAAGTTTGACAAATACTTCATACGGTACTCCTACAAAACCTTATTACATGATCTTGTAACCTTGGTATTTGATTTATTACAACTTATAATTTATGTCGTATAATGCTAGTACATCTATGAGAGGTTCACACGATGTCTTCTAATTCGTAAGTATCATTAGTAGAACTCCGTTTATCATGTAATAAAATTCGTTTAAATTTATAATTAAACAAACTAACGTGTGAAGTTTGACATATACTTCTTACGGTACTCCTACTAAACCTCATTAGATGATCTTGTAATCTCGGTATTTGGTTTATAAGAACTTATAATATATTTGGAATGATGATACTACTACACCTATGAGAGGTTCACCCAATGTTTTAAAATTCGTAAGTATCCTCAATCGAAGTCCTTTTATCATGTAATAAACGTCGTTTAAATTTATAATTAAACAAACTAACGTATAAAGTTTGACAAATACTTCATACGGTACTCCTACAAAACCTTATTACATGATCTTGTAATCTTGGTATTTGATTTATTACAACTTATAATTTATGTCGTATAATGCTAGTACATCTATGAGAGGTTCACACGATGTCTTCTAATTCGTAAGTATCATTAGTAGAACTCCGTTTATCATGTAATAAAATTCGTTTAAATTTATAATTAAACAAACTAACGTGTGAAGTTTGACATATACTTCTTACGGTACTCCTACTAAACCTCATTAGATGATCTTGTAATCTCGGTATTTGGTTTATAAGAACTTATAATATATTTGGAATGATGATACTACTACACCTATGAGAGGTTCACCCAATGTTTTAAAATTCGTAAGTATCCTCAATCGAAGTCCTTTTATCATGTAATAATGGTCGTTTAAATTTATAATTAAACAAACTAACGTATAAAGTTTGACAAATACTTCATACGGTACTCCTACAAAACCTTATTACATGATCTTGTAACCTTGGTATTTGATTTATTACAACTTATAATTTATGTCGTATAATGCTAGTACATCTATGAGAGGTTCACACGATGTCTTCTAATTCGTAAGTATCATTAGTAGAACTCCGTTTATCATGTAATAAAATTCGTTTAAATTTATAATTAAACAAACTAACGTGTGAAGTTTGACATATACTTCTTACGGTACTCCTACTAAACCTCATTGGATGATCTTGTAATCTCGGTATTTGGTTTATAAGAACTTATAATTTATTTGGAATGATGATACTACTACACCTATGAGAGGTTCACCCAATGTTTTAAAATTCGTAAGTATCCTCAATCGAAGTCCTTTTATCATGTAATAAACGTCGTTTAAATTTATAATTAAACAAACTAACGTATAAAGTTTGACAAATACTTCATACGGTACTCCTACAAAACCTTATTACATGATCTTGTAATCTTGGTATTTGATTTATTACAACTTATAATTTATGTCGTATAATGCTAGTACATCTATGAGAGGTTCACACGATGTCTTCTAATTCGTAAGTATCATTAGTAGAACTCCGTTTATCATGTAATAAAATTCGTTTAAATTTATAATTAAACAAACTAACGTGTGAAGTTTGACATATACTTCTTACGGTACTCCTACTAAACCTCATTAGATGATCTTGTAATCTCGGTATTTGGTTTATAAGAACTTATAATTTATTTGGAATGATGAAACTACTACACCTATGAGAGGTTCACCCAATGTTTTAAAATTCGTAAGTATCCTCAATCGAAGTCCTTTTATCATGTAATAAACGTCGTTTAAATTTATAATTAAACAAACTAACGTATAAAGTTTGACAAATACTTCATACGGTACTCCTACAAAACCTTATTACATGATCTTGTAATCTTGGTATTTGATTTATTACAACTTATAATTTATGTCGTATAATGCTAGTACATCTATGAGAGGTTCACACGATGTCTTCTATTTCGTAAGTATCATTAGTAGAACTCCGTTTATCATGTAATAAAATTCGTTTAAATTTATAATTAAACAAACTAACGTGTGAAGTTTGACATATACTTCTTACGGTACTCCTACTAAACCTCATTAGATGATCTTGTAATCTCGGTATTTGGTTTATAAGAACTTATAATTTATTTGGAATGATGAAACTACTACACCTATGAGAGGTTCACCCAATGTTTTAAAATTCGTAAGTATCCTCAATCGAAGTCCTTTTATCATGTAATAAACGTCGTTTAAATTTATAATTAAACAAACTAACGTATAAAGTTTGACAAATACTTCATACGGTACTCCTACAAAACCTTATTACATGATCTTGTAATCTTGGTATTTGATTTATTACAACTTATAATTTATGTCGTATAATGCTAGTACATCTATGAGAGGTTCACACGATGTCTTCTAATTCGTAAGTATCATTAGTAGAACTCCATTTATCATGTAATAAAATTCGTTTAAATTTATAATTAAACAAACTAACGTGTGAAGTTTGACATATACTTCTTACGGCACTCCTACTAAACCTCATTAGATGATCTTGTAATCTCGGTATTTGGTTTATAAGAACTTATAATTTATTTGGAATGATGAAACTACTACACCTATGAGAGGTTCACCCAATGTTTTAAAATTCGTAAGTATCCTCAATCGAAGTCCTTTTATCATGTAATAAACGTCGTTTAAATTTATAATTAAACAAACTAACGTATAAAGTTTGACAAATACTTCATACGGTACTCCTACAAAACCTTATTACATGATCTTGTAATCTTGGTATTTGATTTATTACAACTTATAATTTATGTCGTATAATGCTAGTACATCTATGAGAGGTTCACACGATGTCTTCTAATTCGTAAGTATCATTAGTAGAACTCCGTTTATCATGTAATAAAATTCGTTTAAATTTATAATTAAACAAACTAACGTGTGAAGTTTGACATATACTTCTTACGGTACTCCTACTAAACCTCATTAGATGATCTTGTAATCTCGGTATTTGGTTTATAAGAACTTATAATATATTTGGAATGATGATACTACTACACCTATGAGAGGTTCACCCAATGTTTTAAAATTCGTAAGTATCCTCAATCGAAGTCCTTTTATCATGTAATAAACGTCGTTTAAATTTATAATTAAACAAACTAACGTATAAAGTTTGACAAATACTTCATACGGTACTCCTACAAAACCTTATTACATGATCTTGTAATCTTGGTATTTGATTTATTACAACTTATAATTTATGTCGTATAATGCTAGTACATCTATGAGAGGTTCACACGATGTCTTCTAATTCGTAAGTATCATTAGTAGAACTCCGTTTATCATGTAATAAAATTCGTTTAAATTTATAATTAAACAAACTAACGTGTGAAGTTTGACATATACTTCTTACGTTACTCCTACTAAACCTCATTAGATGATCTTGTAATCTCGGTATTTGGTTTATAAGAACTTATAATTTATTTGGAATGATGAAACTACTACACCTATGAGAGGTTCACCCAATGTTTTAAAATTCGTAAGTATCCTCAATCGAAGTCCTTTTATCATGTAATAAACGTCGTTTAAATTTATAATTAAACAAACTAACGTATAAAGTTTGACAAATACTTCATACGGTACTCCTACAAAACCTTATTACATGATCTTGTAATCTTGGTATTTGATTTATTACAACTTATAATTTATGTCGTATAATGCTAGTACATCTATGAGAGGTTCACACGATGTCTTCTAATTCGTAAGTATCATTAGTAGAACTCCGTTTATCATGTAATAAAATTCGTTTAAATTTATAATTAAACAAACTAACGTGTGAAGTTTGACATATACTTCTTACGGTACTCCTACTAAACCTCATTAGATGATCTTGTAATCTCGGTATTTGGTTTATAAGAACTTATAATTTATTTGGAATGATGATACTACTACACCTATGAGAGGTTCACCCAATGTTTTAAAATTCGTAAGTATCCTCAATCGAAGTCCTTTTATCATGTAATAAACCTCGTTTAAATTTATAATTAAACAAACTAACGTATAAAGTTGGACAAATACTTCATACGGTACTCCTACAAAACCTTATTACATGATCTTGTAATCTTGGTATTTGATTTATTACAACTTATAATTTATGTCGTATAATGCTAGTACATCTATGAGAGGTTCACACGATGTCTTCTAATTCGTAAGTATCATTAGTAGAACTCCGTTTATCATGTAATAAAATTCGTTTAAATTTATAATTAAACAAACTAACGTGTGAAGTTTGACATATACTTCTTACGGTACTCCTACTAAACCTCATTAGATGATCTTGTAATCTCGGTATTTGGTTTATAAGAACTTATAATTTATTTGGAATGATGAAACTACTACACCTATGAGAGGTTCACCCAATGTTTTAAAATTCGTAAGTATCCTCAATCGAAGTCCTTTTATCATGTAATAAACGTCGTTTAAATTTATAATTAAACAAACTAACGTATAAAGTTTGACAAATACTTCATACGGTACTCCTACAAAACCTTATTACATGATCTTGTAATCCTGGTATTTGATTTATTACAACTTATAATTTATGTCGTATAATGCTAGTACATCTATGAGAGGTTCACACGATGTCTTCTAATTCGTAAGTATCATTGGTAGAACTCCGTTTATCATGTAATAAAATTCGTTTAAATTTATAATTAAACAAACTAACGTGTGAAGTTTGACATATACTTCTTACGGTACTCCTACTAAACCTCATTAGATGATCTTGTAATCTCGGTATTTGGTTTATAAGAACTTATAATTTATTTGGAATGATGATACTACTACACCTATGAGAGGTTCACCCAATGTTTTAAAATTCGTAAGTATCCTCAATCGAAGTCCTTTTATCATGTAATAAACGTCGTTTAAATTTATAATTAAACAAACTAACGTATAAAGTTTGACAAATACTTCATACGGTACTCCTACAAAACCTTATTACATGATCTTGTAATCTTGGTATTTGATTTATTACAAATTATAATTTATGTCGTATAATGCTAGTACATCTATGAGAGGTTCACACGATGTCTTCTAATTCGTAAGTATCATTAGTAGAACTCCGTTTATCATGTAATAAAATTCGTTTAAATTTATAATTAAACAAACTAACGTGTGAAGTTTGACATATACTTCTTACGGTACTCCTACTAAACCTCATTAGATGATCTTGTAATCTCGGTATTTGGTTTATAAGAACTTATAATTTATTTGGAATGATGAAACTACTACACCTATGAGAGGTTCACCCAATGTTTTAAAATTCGTAAGTATCCTCAATCGAAGTCCTTTTATCATGTAATAAACGTCGTTTAAATTTATAATTAAACAAACTAACGTATAAAGTTTGACAAATACTTCATACGGTACTCCTACAAAACCTTATTACATGATCTTGTAATCTTGGTATTTGATTTATTACAACTTATAATTTATGTCGTATAATGCTAGTACATCTATGAGAGGTTCACACGATGTCTTCTAATTCGTAAGTATCATTAGTAGAACTCCGTTTATCATGTAATAAAATTCGTTTAAATTTATAATTAAACAAACTAACGTGTGAAGTTTGACATATACTTCTTACGGTACTCCTACTAAACCTCATTAGATGATCTTGTAATCTCGGTATTTGGTTTATAAGAACTTATAATTTATTTGGAATGATGATACTACTACACCTATGAGAGGTTCACCCAATGTTTTAAAATTCGTAAGTATCCTCAATCGAAGTCCTTTTATCATGTAATAAACGTCGTTTAAATTTATAATTAAACAAACTAACGTATAAAGTTTGACAAATACTTCATACGGTACTCCTACAAAACCTTATTACATGATCTTGTAATCTTGGTATTTGATTTATTACAAATTATAATTTATGTCGTATAATGCTAGTACATCTATGAGAGGTTCACACGATGTCTTCTAATTCGTAAGTATCATTAGTAGAACTCCGTTTATCATGTAATAAAATTCGTTTAAATTTATAATTAAACAAACTAACGTGTGAAGTTTGACATATACTTCTTACGGTACTCCTACTAAACCTCATTGGATGATCTTGTAATCTCGGTATTTGGTTTATAAGAACTTATAATTTATTTGGAATGATGATACTACTACACCTATGAGAGGTTCACCCAATGTTTTAAAATTCGTAAGTATCCTCAATCGAAGTCCTTTTATCATGTAATAAACCTCGTTTAAATTTATAATTAAACAAACTAACGTATAAAGTTTGACAAATACTTCATACGGTACTCCTACAAAACCTTATTACATGATCTTGTAATCTTGGTATTTGATTTATTACAACTTATAATTTATGTCGTATAATGCTAGTACATCTATGAGAGGTTCACACGATGTCTTCTAATTCGTAAGTATCATTAGTAGAACTCCGTTTATCATGTAATAAAATTCGTTTAAATTTATAATTAAACAAACTAACGTGTGAAGTTTGACATATACTTCTTACGGTACTCCTACTAAACCTCATTAGATGATCTTGTATTCTCGGTATTTGGTTTATAAGAACTTATAATTTATTTGGAATGATGATACTACTACACCTATGAGAGGTTCACCCAATGTTTTAAAATTCGTAAGTATCCTCAATCGAAGTCCTTTTATCATGTAATAAACGTCGTTTAAATTTATAATTAAACAAACTAACGTATAAAGTTTGACAAATACTTCATACGGTACTCCTACAAAACCTTATTACATGATCTTGTAATCTTGGTATTTGATTTATTACAACTTATAATTTATGTCGTATAATGCTAGTACATCTATGAGAGGTTCACACGATGTCTTCTAATTCGTAAGTATCATTAGTAGAACTCCGTTTATCATGTAATAAAATTCGTTTAAATTTATAATTAAACAAACTAACGTGTGAAGTTTGACATATACTTCTTACGGTACTCCTACTAAACCTCATTAGATGATCTTGTAATCTCGGTATTTGGTTTATAAGAACTTATAATTTATTTGGAATGATGATACTACTACACCTATGAGAGGTTCACCCAATGTTTTAAAATTCGTAAGTATCCTCAATCGAAGTCCTTTTATCATGTAATAAACGTCGTTTAAATTTATAATTAAACAAACTAACGTATAAAGTTTGACAAATACTTCATACGGTACTCCTACAAAACCTTATTACATGATCTTGTAATCCTGGTATTTGATTTATTACAACTTATAATTTATGTCGTATAATGCTAGTACATCTATGAGAGGTTCACACGATGTCTTCTAATTCGTAAGTATCATTGGTAGAACTCCGTTTATCATGTAATAAAATTCGTTTAAATTTATAATTAAACAAACTAACGTGTGAAGTTTGACATATACTTCTTACGGTACTCCTACTAAACCTCATTAGATGATCTTGTAATCTCGGTATTTGGTTTATAAGAACTTATAATATATTTGGAATGATGATACTACTACACCTATGAGAGGTTCACCCAATGTTTTAAAATTCGTAAGTATCCTCAATCGAAGTCCTTTTATCATGTAATAAACGTCGTTTAAATTTATAATTAAACAAACTAACGTATAAAGTTTGACAAATACTTCATACGGTACTCCTACAAAACCTTATTACATGATCTTGTAATCTTGGTATTTGATTTATTACAACTTATAATTTATGTCGTATAATGCTAGTACATCTATGAGAGGTTCACACGATGTCTTCTAATTCGTAAGTATCATTAGTAGAACTCCGTTTATCATGTAATAAAATTCGTTTAAATTTATAATTAAACAAACTAACGTGTGAAGTTTGACATATACTTCTTACGGTACTCCTACTAAACCTCATTGGATGATCTTGTAATCTCGGTATTTGGTTTATAAGAACTTATAATATATTTGGAATGATGATACTACTACACCTATGAGAGGTTCACCCAATGTTTTAAAATTCGTAAGTATCCTCAATCGAAGTCCTTTTATCATGTAATAAACGTCGTTTAAATTTATAATTAAACAAACTAACGTATAAAGTTTGACAAATACTTCATACGGTACTCCTACAAAACCTTATTACATGATCTTGTAATCTTGGTATTTGATTTATTACAACTTATAATTTATGTCGTATAATGCTAGTACATCTATGAGAGGTTCACACGATGTCTTCTAATTCGTAAGTATCATTAGTAGAACTCCGTTTATCATGTAATAAAATTCGTTTAAATTTATAATTAAACAAACTAACGTGTGAAGTTTGACATATACTTCTTACGGTACTCCTACTAAACCTCATTAGATGATCTTGTAATCTCGGTATTTGGTTTATAAGAACTTATAATATATTTGGAATGATGATACTACTACACCTATGAGAGGTTCACCCAATGTTTTAAAATTCGTAAGTATCCTCAATCGAAGTCCTTTTATCATGTAATAAACGTCGTTTAAATTTATAATTAAACAAACTAACGTATAAAGTTTGACAAATACTTCATACGGTACTCCTACAAAACCTTATTACATGATCTTGTAATCTTGGTATTTGATTTATTACAACTTATAATTTATGTCGTATAATGCTAGTACATCTATGAGAGGTTCACACGATGTCTTCTAATTCGTAAGTATCATTAGTAGAACTCCGTTTATCATGTAATAAAATTCGTTTAAATTTATAATTAAACAAACTAACGTGTGAAGTTTGACATATACTTCTTACGGTACTCCTACTAAACCTCATTGGATGATCTTGTAATCTCGGTATTTGGTTTATAAGAACTTATAATATATTTGGAATGATGATACTACTACACCTATGAGAGGTTCACCCAATGTTTTAAAATTCGTAAGTATCCTCAATCGAAGTCCTTTTATCATGTAATAAACGTCGTTTAAATTTATAATTAAACAAACTAACGTATAAAGTTTGACAAATACTTCATACGGTACTCCTACAAAACCTTATTACATGATCTTGTAATCTTGGTATTTGATTTATTACAACTTATAATTTATGTCGTATAATGCTAGTACATCTATGAGAGGTTCACACGATGTCTTCTAATTCGTAAGTATCATTAGTAGAACTCCGTTTATCATGTAATAAAATTCGTTTAAATTTATAATTAAACAAACTAACGTGTGAAGTTTGACATATACTTCTTACGGTACTCCTACTAAACCTCATTGGATGATCTTGTAATCTCGGTATTTGGTTTATAAGAACTTATAATTTATTTGGAATGATGATACTACTACTCCTATGAGAGGTTCACCCAATGTTTTAAAATTCGTAAGTATCCTCAATCGAAGTCCTTTTATCATGTAATAAACGTCGTTTAAATTTATAATTAAACAAACTAACGTATAAAGTTTGACAAATACTTCATACGGTACTCCTACAAAACCTTATTACATGATCTTGTAATCTTGGTATTTGATTTATTACAACTTATAATTTATGTCGTATAATGCTAGTACATCTATGAGAGGTTCACACGATGTCTTCTAATTCGTAAGTATCATTAGTAGAACTCCGTTTATCATGTAATAAAATTCGTTTAAATTTATAATTAAACAAACTAACGTGTGAAGTTTGACATATACTTCTTACGGTACTCCTACTAAACCTCATTAGATGATCTTGTAATCTCGGTATTTGGTTTATAAGAACATATAATTTATTTGGAATGATGAAACTACTACACCTATGAGAGGTTCACCCAATGTTTTAAAATTCGTAAGTATCCTCAATCGAAGTCCTTTTATCATGTAATAAACGTCGTTTAAATTTATAATTAAACAAACTAACGTATAAAGTTTGACAAATACTTCATACGGTACTCCTACAAAACCTTATTACATGATCTTGTAATCTTGGTATTTGATTTATTACAACTTATAATTTATGTCGTATAATGCTAGTACATCTATGAGAGGTTCACACGATGTCTTCTAATTCGTAAGTATCATTAGTAGAACTCCGTTTATCATGTAATAAAATTCGTTTAAATTTATAATTAAACAAACTAACGTGTGAAGTTTGACATATACTTCTTACGGTACTCCTACTAAACCTCATTAGATGATCTTGTAATCTCGGTATTTGGTTTATAAGAACTTATAATTTATTTGGAATGATGAAACTACTACACCTATGAGAGGTTCACCCAATGTTTTAAAATTCGTAAGTATCCTCAATCGAAGTCCTTTTATCATGTAATAAACGTCGTTTAAATTTATAATTAAACAAACTAACGTATAAAGTTTGACAAATACTTCATACGGTACTCCTACAAAACCTTATTACATGATCTTGTAATCTTGGTATTTGATTTATTACAACTTATAATTTATGTCGTATAATGCTAGTACATCTATGAGAGGTTCACACGATGTCTTCTAATTCGTAAGTATCATTAGTAGAACTCCGTTTATCATGTAATAAAATTCGTTTAAATTTATAATTAAACAAACTAACGTGTGAAGTTTGACATATACTTCTTACGGTACTCCTACTAAACCTCATTGGATGATCTTGTAATCTCGGTATTTGGTTTATAAGAACTTATAATTTATTTGGAATGATGATACTACTACACCTATGAGAGGTTCACCCAATGTTTTAAAATTCGTAAGTATCCTCAATCGAAGTCCTTTTATCATGTAATAAACCTCGTTTAAATTTATAATTAAACAAACTAACGTATAAAGTTTGACAAATACTTCATACGGTACTCCTACAAAACCTTATTACATGATCTTGTAATCTTGGTATTTGATTTATTACAACTTATAATTTATGTCGTATAATGCTAGTACATCTATGAGAGGTTCACACGATGTCTTCTAATTCGTAAGTATCATTAGTAGAACTCCGTTTATCATGTAATAAAATTCGTTTAAATTTATAATTAAACAAACTAACGTGTGAAGTTTGACATATACTTCTTACGGTACTCCTACTAAACCTCATTAGATGATCTTGTAATCTCGGTATTTGGTTTATAAGAACTTATAATTTATTTGGAATGATGAAACTACTACACCTATGAGAGGTTCACCCAATGTTTTAAAATTCGTAAGTATCCTCAATCGAAGTCCTTTTATCATGTAATAAACGTCGTTTAAATTTATAATTAAACAAACTAACGTATAAAGTTTGACAAATACTTCATACGGTACTCCTACAAAACCTTATTACATGATCTTGTAATCTTGGTATTTGATTTATTACAACTTATAATTTATGTCGTATAATGCTAGTACATCTATGAGAGGTTCACACGATGTCTTCTAATTCGTAAGTATCATTAGTAGAACTCCGTTTATCATGTAATAAAATTCGTTTAAATTTATAATTAAACAAACTAACGTGTGAAGTTTGACATATAGTTCTTACGGTACTCCTACTAAACCTCATTAGATGATCTTGTAATCTCGGTATTTGGTTTATAAGAACTTATAATTTATTTGGAATGATGATACTACTACACCTATGAGAGGTTCACCCAATGTTTTAAAATTCGTAAGTATCCTCAATCGAAGTCCTTTTATCATGTAATAAACGTCGTTTAAATTTATAATTAAACAAACTAACGTATAAAGTTTGACAAATACTTCATACGGTACTCCTACAAAACCTTATTACATGATCTTGTAATCTTGGTATTTGATTTATTACAACTTATAATTTATGTCGTATAATGCTAGTACATCTATGAGAGGTTCACACGATGTCTTCTAATTCGTAAGTATCATTAGTAGAACTCCGTTTATCATGTAATAAAATTCGTTTAAATTTATAATTAAACAAACTAACGTGTGAAGTTTGACATATACTTCTTACGGTACTCCTACTAAACCTCATTGGATGATCTTGTAATCTCGGTATTTGGTTTATAAGAACTTATAATTTATTTGGAATGATGATACTACTACACCTATGAGAGGTTCACCCAATGTTTTAAAATTCGTAAGTATCCTCAATCGAAGTCCTTTTATCATGTAATAAACGTCGTTTAAATTTATAATTAAACAAACTAACGTATAAAGTTTGACAAATACTTCATACGGTACTCCTACAAAACCTTATTACATGATCTTGTAATCTTGGTATTTGATTTATTACAACTTATAATTTATGTCGTATAATGCTAGTACATCTATGAGAGGTTCACACGATGTCTTCTAATTCGTAAGTATCATTAGTAGAACTCCGTTTATCATGTAATAAAATTCGTTTAAATTTATAATTAAACAAACTAACGTGTGAAGTTTGACATATACTTCTTACGGTACTCCTACTAAACCTCATTAGATGATCTTGTAATCTCGGTATTTGGTTTATAAGAACTTATAATTTATTTGGAATGATGAAACTACTACACCTATGAGAGGTTCACCCAATGTTTTAAAATTCGTAAGTATCCTCAATCGAAGTCCTTTTATCATGTAATAAACGTCGTTTAAATTTATAATTAAACAAACTAACGTATAAAGTTTGACAAATACTTCATACGGTACTCCTACAAAACCTTATTACATGATCTTGTAATCTTGGTATTTGATTTATTACAACTTATAATTTATGTCGTATAATGCTAGTACATCTATGAGAGGTTCACACGATGTCTTCTAATTCGTAAGTATCATTAGTAGAACTCCGTTTATCATGTAATAAAATTCGTTTAAATTTATAATTAAACAAACCAACGTGTGAAGTTTGACATATACTTCTTACGGTACTCCTACTAAACCTCATTAGATGATCTTGTAATCTCGGTATTTGGTTTATAAGAACTTATAATTTATTTGGAATGATGAAACTACTACACCTATGAGAGGTTCACCCAATGTTTTAAAATTCGTAAGTATCCTCAATCGAAGTCCTTTTATCATGTAATAAACGTCGTTTAAATTTATAATTAAACAGACTAACGTATAAAGTTTGACAAATACTTCATACGGTACTCCTACAAAACCTTATTACATGATCTTCTAAACTTGGTATTTGATTTATTACAACTTATAATTTATGTCGTATAATGCTAGTACATCTATGAGAGGTTCACACGATGTCTTCTAATTCGTAAGTATCATTAGTAGAACTCCGTTTATCATGTAATAAAATTCGTTTAAATTTATAATTAAACAAACTAACGTGTGAAGTTTGACATATACTTCTTACGGTACTCCTACTAAACCTCATTAGATGATCTTGTAATCTCGGTATTTGGTTTATAAGAACATATAATTTATTTGGAATGATGAAACTACTACACCTATGAGAGGTTCACCCAATGTTTTAAAATTCGTAAGTATCCTCAATCGAAGTCCTTTTATCATGTAATAAACGTCGTTTAAATTTATAATTAAACAAACTAACGTATAAAGTTTGACAAATACTTCATACGGTACTCCTACAAAACCTTATTACATGATCTTGTAATCTTGGTATTTGATTTATTACAACTTATAATTTATGTCGTATAATGCTAGTACATCTATGAGAGGTTCACACGATGTCTTCTAATTCGTAAGTATCATTAGTAGAACTCCGTTTATCATGTAATAAAATTCGTTTAAATTTATAATTAAACAAACTAACGTGTGAAGTTTGACATATACTTCTTACGGTACTCCTACTAAACCTCATTAGATGATCTTGTAATCTCGGTATTTGGTTTATAAGAACTTATAATTTATTTGGAATGATGAAACTACTACACCTATGAGAGGTTCACCCAATGTTTTAAAATTCGTAAGTATCCTCAATCGAAGTCCTTTTATCATGTAATAAACGTCGTTTAAATTTATAATTAAACAAACTAACGTATAAAGTTTGACAAATACTTCATACGGTACTCCTACAAAACCTTATTACATGATCTTGTAATCTTGGTATTTGATTTATTACAACTTATAATTTATGTCGTATAATGCTAGTACATCTATGAGAGGTTCACACGATGTCTTCTAATTCGTAAGTATCATTAGTAGAACTCCGTTTATCATGTAATAAAATTCGTTTAAATTTATAATTAAACAAACTAACGTGTGAAGTTTGACATATACTTCTTACGGTACTCCTACTAAACCTCATTGGATGATCTTGTAATCTCGGTATTTGGTTTATAAGAACTTATAATTTATTTGGAATGATGATACTACTACACCTATGAGAGGTTCACCCAATGTTTTAAAATTCGTAAGTATCCTCAATCGAAGTCCTTTTATCATGTAATAAACCTCGTTTAAATTTATTATTAAACAAACTAACGTATAAAGTTTGACAAATACTTCATACGGTGCTCCTACAAAACCTTATTACATGATCTTGTAATCTTGGTATTTGATTTATTACAACTTATAATTTATGTCGTATAATGCTAGTACATCTATGAGAGGTTCACACGATGTCTTCTAATTCGTAAGTATCATTAGTAGAACTCCGTTTATCATGTAATAAAATTCGTTTAAATTTATAATTAAACAAACTAACGTGTGAAGTTTGACATATACTTCTTACGGTACTCCTACTAAACCTCATTAGATGATCTTGTAATCTCGGTTTTTGGTTTATAAGAACTTATAATTTATTTGGAATGATGAAACTACTACACCTATGAGAGGTTCACCCAATGTTTTAAAATTCGTAAGTATCCTCAATCGAAGTCCTTTTATCATGTAATAAACGTCGTTTAAATTTATAATTAAACAGACTAACGTATAAAGTTTGACAAATACTTCATACGGTACTCCTACAAAACCTTATTACATGATCTTCTAAACTTGGTATTTGATTTATTACAACTTATAATTTATGTCGTATAATGCTAGTACATCTATGAGAGGTTCACACGATGTCTTCTAATTCGTAAGTATCATTAGTAGAACTCCGTTTATCATGTAATAAAATTCGTTTAAATTTATAATTAAACAAACTAACGTGTGAAGTTTGACATATACTTCTTACGGTACTCCTACTAAACCTCATTAGATGATCTTGTAATCTCGGTATTTGGTTTATAAGAACATATAATTTATTTGGAATGATGAAACTACTACACCTATGAGAGGTTCACCCAATGTTTTAAAATTCGTAAGTATCCTCAATCGAAGTCCTTTTATCATGTAATAAACGTCGTTTAAATTTATAATTAAACAAACTAACGTATAAAGTTTGACAAATACTTCATACGGTACTCCTACAAAACCTTATTACATGATCTTGTAATCTTGGTATTTGATTTATTACAACTTATAATTTATGTCGTATAATGCTAGTACATCTATGAGAGGTTCACACGATGTCTTCTAATTCGTAAGTATCATTAGTAGAACTCCGTTTATCATGTAATAAAATTCGTTTAAATTTATAATTAAACAAACTAACGTGTGAAGTTTGACATATACTTCTTACGGTACTCCTACTAAACCTCATTAGATGATCTTGTAATCTCGGTATTTGGTTTATAAGAACTTATAATTTATTTGGAATGATGAAACTACTACACCTATGAGAGGTTCACCCAATGTTTTAAAATTCGTAAGTATCCTCAATCGAAGTCCTTTTATCATGTAATAAACGTCGTTTAAATTTATAATTAAACAAACTAACGTATAAAGTTTGACAAATACTTCATACGGTACTCCTACAAAACCTTATTACATGATCTTGTAATCTTGGTATTTGATTTATTACAACTTATAATTTATGTCGTATAATGCTAGTACATCTATGAGAGGTTCACACGATGTCTTCTAATTCGTAAGTATCATTAGTAGAACTCCGTTTATCATGTAATAAAATTCGTTTAAATTTATAATTAAACAAACTAACGTGTGAAGTTTGACATATACTTCTTACGGTACTCCTACTAAACCTCATTGGATGATCTTGTAATCTCGGTATTTGGTTTATAAGAACTTATAATTTATTTGGAATGATGATACTACTACACCTATGAGAGGTTCACCCAATGTTTTAAAATTCGTAAGTATCCTCAATCGAAGTCCTTTTATCATGTAATAAACCTCGTTTAAATTTATAATTAAACAAACTAACGTATAAAGTTTGACAAATACTTCATACGGTGCTCCTACAAAACCTTATTACATGATCTTGTAATCTTGGTATTTGATTTATTACAACTTATAATTTATGTCGTATAATGCTAGTACATCTATGAGAGGTTCACACGATGTCTTCTAATTCGTAAGTATCATTAGTAGAACTCCGTTTATCATGTAATAAAATTCGTTTAAATTTATAATTAAACAAACTAACGTGTGAAGTTTGACATATACTTCTTACGGTACTCCTACTAAACCTCATTAGATGATCTTGTAATCTCGGTATTTGGTTTATAAGAACTTATAATTTATTTGGAATGATGAAACTACTACACCTATGAGAGGTTCACCCAATGTTTTAAAATTCGTAAGTATCCTCAATCGAAGTCCTTTTATCATGTAATAAACGTCGTTTAAATTTATAATTAAACAAACTAACGTATAAAGTTTGACAAATACTTCATACGGTACTCCTACAAAACCTTATTACATGATCTTGTAATCTTGGTATTTGATTTATTACAACTTATAATTTATGTCGTATAATGCTAGTACATCTATGAGAGGTTCACACGATGTCTTCTAATTCGTAAGTATCATTAGTAGAACTCCGTTTATCATGTAATAAAATTCGTTTAAATTTATAATTAAACAAACTAACGTGTGAAGTTTGACATATACTTCTTACGGTACTCCTACTAAACCTCATTAGATGATCTTGTAATCTCGGTATTTGGTTTATAAGAACTTATAATTTATTTGGAATGATGAAACTACTACACCTATGAGAGGTTCACCCAATGTTTTAAAATTCGTAAGTATCCTCAATCGAAGTCCTTTTATCATGTAATAAACGTCGTTTAAATTTATAATTAAACAAACTAACGTATAAAGTTTGACAAATACTTCATACGGTACTCCTACAAAACCTTATTACATGATCTTGTAATCTTGGTATTTGATTTATTACAACTTATAATTTATGTCGTATAATGCTAGTACATCTATGAGAGGTTCACACGATGTCTTCTAATTCGTAAGTATCATTAGTAGAACTCCGTTTATCATGTAATAAAATTCGTTTAAATTTATAATTAAACAAACTAACGTGTGAAGTTTGACATATACTTCTTACGGTACTCCTACTAAACCTCATTGGATGATCTTGTAATCTCGGTATTTGGTTTATAAGAACTTATAATTTATTTGGAATGATGATACTACTACACCTATGAGAGGTTCACCCAATGTTTTAAAATTCGTAAGTATCCTCAATCGAAGTCCTTTTATCATGTAATAAACCTCGTTTAAATTTATAATTAAACAAACTAACGTATAAAGTTTGACAAATACTTCATACGGTGCTCCTACAAAACCTTATTACATGATCTTGTAATCTTGGTATTTGATTTATTACAACTTATAATTTATGTCGTATAATGCTAGTACATCTATGAGAGGTTCACACGATGTCTTCTAATTCGTAAGTATCATTAGTAGAACTCCGTTTATCATGTAATAAAATTCGTTTAAATTTATAATTAAACAAACTAACGTGTGAAGTTTGACATATACTTCTTACGGTACTCCTACTAAACCTCATTAGATGATCTTGTAATCTCGGTATTTGGTTTATAAGAACTTATAATTTATTTGGAATGATGAAACTACTACACCTATGAGAGGTTCACCCAATGTTTTAAAATTCGTAAGTATCCTCAATCGAAGTCCTTTTATCATGTAATAAACGTCGTTTAAATTTATAATTAAACAAACTAACGTATAAAGTTTGACAAATACTTCATACGGTACTCCTACAAAACCTTATTACATGATCTTGTAATCTTGGTATTTGATTTATTACAACTTATAATTTATGTCGTATAATGCTAGTACATCTATGAGAGGTTCACACGATGTCTTCTAATTCGTAAGTATCATTAGTAGAACTCCGTTTATCATGTAATAAAATTCGTTTAAATTTATAATTAAACAAACTAACGTGTGAAGTTTGACATATACTTCTTACGGTACTCCTACTAAACCTCATTAGATGATCTTGTAATCTCGGTATTTGGTTTATAAGAACTTATAATTTATTTGGAATGATGAAACTACTACACCTATGAGAGGTTCACCCAATGTTTTAAAATTCGTAAGTATCCTCAATCGAAGTCCTTTTATCATGTAATAAACGTCGTTTAAATTTATAATTAAACAAACTAACGTATAAAGTTTGACAAATACTTCATACGGTACTCCTACAAAACCTTATTACATGATCTTGTAATCTTGGTATTTGATTTATTACAACTTATAATTTATGTCGTATAATGCTAGTACATCTATGAGAGGTTCACACGATGTCTTCTAATTCGTAAGTATCATTAGTAGAACTCCGTTTATCATGTAATAAAATTCGTTTAAATTTATAATTAAACAAACTAACGTGTGAAGTTTGACATATACTTCTTACGGTACTCCTACTAAACCTCATTGGATGATCTTGTAATCTCGGTATTTGGTTTATAAGAACTTATAATTTATTTGGAATGATGATACTACTACACCTATGAGAGGTTCACCCAATGTTTTAAAATTCGTAAGTATCCTCAATCGAAGTCCTTTTATCATGTAATAAACCTCGTTTAAATTTATAATTAAACAAACTAACGTATAAAGTTTGACAAATACTTCATACGGTGCTCCTACAAAACCTTATTACATGATCTTGTAATCTTGGTATTTGATTTATTACAACTTATAATTTATGTCGTATAATGCTAGTACATCTATGAGAGGTTCACACGATGTCTTCTAATTCGTAAGTATCATTAGTAGAACTCCGTTTATCATGTAATAAAATTCGTTTAAATTTATAATTAAACAAACTAACGTGTGAAGTTTGACATATACTTCTTACGGTACTCCTACTAAACCTCATTAGATGATCTTGTAATCTCGGTTTTTGGTTTATAAGAACTTATAATTTATTTGGAATGATGAAACTACTACACCTATGAGAGGTTCACCCAATGTTTTAAAATTCGTAAGTATCCTCAATCGAAGTCCTTTTATCATGTAATAAACGTCGTTTAAATTTATAATTAAACAGACTAACGTATAAAGTTTGACAAATACTTCATACGGTACTCCTACAAAACCTTATTACATGATCTTCTAAACTTGGTATTTGATTTATTACAACTTATAATTTATGTCGTATAATGCTAGTACATCTATGAGAGGTTCACACGATGTCTTCTAATTCGTAAGTATCATTAGTAGAACTCCGTTTATCATGTAATAAAATTCGTTTAAATTTATAATTAAACAAACTAACGTGTGAAGTTTGACATATACTTCTTACGGTACTCCTACTAAACCTCATTAGATGATCTTGTAATCTCGGTATTTGGTTTATAAGAACATATAATTTATTTGGAATGATGAAACTACTACACCTATGAGAGGTTCACCCAATGTTTTAAAATTCGTAAGTATCCTCAATCGAAGTCCTTTTATCATGTAATAAACGTCGTTTAAATTTATAATTAAACAAACTAACGTATAAAGTTTGACAAATACTTCATACGGTACTCCTACAAAACCTTATTACATGATCTTGTAATCTTGGTATTTGATTTATTACAACTTATAATTTATGTCGTATAATGCTAGTACATCTATGAGAGGTTCACACGATGTCTTCTAATTCGTAAGTATCATTAGTAGAACTCCGTTTATCATGTAATAAAATTCGTTTAAATTTATAATTAAACAAACTAACGTGTGAAGTTTGACATATACTTCTTACGGTACTCCTACTAAACCTCATTAGATGATCTTGTAATCTCGGTATTTGGTTTATAAGAACTTATAATTTATTTGGAATGATGAAACTACTACACCTATGAGAGGTTCACCCAATGTTTTAAAATTCGTAAGTATCCTCAATCGAAGTCCTTTTATCATGTAATAAACGTCGTTTAAATTTATAATTAAACAAACTAACGTATAAAGTTTGACAAATACTTCATACGGTACTCCTACAAAACCTTATTACATGATCTTGTAATCTTGGTATTTGATTTATTACAACTTATAATTTATGTCGTATAATGCTAGTACATCTATGAGAGGTTCACACGATGTCTTCTAATTCGTAAGTATCATTAGTAGAACTCCGTTTATCATGTAATAAAATTCGTTTAAATTTATAATTAAACAAACTAACGTGTGAAGTTTGACATATACTTCTTACGGTACTCCTACTAAACCTCATTGGATGATCTTGTAATCTCGGTATTTGGTTTATAAGAACTTATAATTTATTTGGAATGATGATACTACTACACCTATGAGAGGTTCACCCAATGTTTTAAAATTCGTAAGTATCCTCAATCGAAGTCCTTTTATCATGTAATAAACCTCGTTTAAATTTATTATTAAACAAACTAACGTATAAAGTTTGACAAATACTTCATACGGTGCTCCTACAAAACCTTATTACATGATCTTGTAATCTTGGTATTTGATTTATTACAACTTATAATTTATGTCGTATAATGCTAGTACATCTATGAGAGGTTCACACGATGTCTTCTAATTCGTAAGTATCATTAGTAGAACTCCGTTTATCATGTAATAAAATTCGTTTAAATTTATAATTAAACAAACTAACGTGTGAAGTTTGACATATACTTCTTACGGTACTCCTACTAAACCTCATTAGATGATCTTGTAATCTCGGTATTTGGTTTATAAGAACTTATAATTTATTTGGAATGATGAAACTACTACACCTATGAGAGGTTCACCCAATGTTTTAAAATTCGTAAGTATCCTCAATCGAAGTCCTTTTATCATGTAATAAACGTCGTTTAAATTTATAATTAAACAAACTAACGTATAAAGTTTGACAAATACTTCATACGGTACTCCTACAAAACCTTATTACATGATCTTGTAATCTTGGTATTTGATTTATTACAACTTATAATTTATGTCGTATAATGCTAGTACATCTATGAGAGGTTCACACGATGTCTTCTAATTCGTAAGTATCATTAGTAGAACTCCGTTTATCATGTAATAAAATTCGTTTAAATTTATAATTAAACAAACTAACGTGTGAAGTTTGACATATACTTCTTACGGTACTCCTACTAAACCTCATTAGATGATCTTGTAATCTCGGTATTTGGTTTATAAGAACTTATAATTTATTTGGAATGATGAAACTACTACACCTATGAGAGGTTCACCCAATGTTTTAAAATTCGTAAGTATCCTCAATCGAAGTCCTTTTATCATGTAATAAACGTCGTTTAAATTTATAATTAAACAAACTAACGTATAAAGTTTGACAAATACTTCATACGGTACTCCTACAAAACCTTATTACATGATCTTGTAATCTTGGTATTTGATTTATTACAACTTATAATTTATGTCGTATAATGCTAGTACATCTATGAGAGGTTCACACGATGTCTTCTAATTCGTAAGTATCATTAGTAGAACTCCGTTTATCATGTAATAAAATTCGTTTAAATTTATAATTAAACAAACTAACGTGTGAAGTTTGACATATACTTCTTACGGTACTCCTACTAAACCTCATTGGATGATCTTGTAATCTCGGTATTTGGTTTATAAGAACTTATAATTTATTTGGAATGATGATACTACTACACCTATGAGAGGTTCACCCAATGTTTTAAAATTCGTAAGTATCCTCAATCGAAGTCCTTTTATCATGTAATAAACCTCGTTTAAATTTATAATTAAACAAACTAACGTATAAAGTTTGACAAATACTTCATACGGTGCTCCTACAAAACCTTATTACATGATCTTGTAATCTTGGTATTTGATTTATTACAACTTATAATTTATGTCGTATAATGCTAGTACATCTATGAGAGGTTCACACGATGTCTTCTAATTCGTAAGTATCATTAGTAGAACTCCGTTTATCATGTAATAAAATTCGTTTAAATTTATAATTAAACAAACTAACGTGTGAAGTTTGACATATACTTCTTACGGTACTCCTACTAAACCTCATTAGATGATCTTGTAATCTCGGTATTTGGTTTATAAGAACTTATAATTTATTTGGAATGATGAAACTACTACACCTATGAGAGGTTCACCCAATGTTTTAAAATTCGTAAGTATCCTCAATCGAAGTCCTTTTATCATGTAATAAACGTCGTTTAAATTTATAATTAAACAAACTAACGTATAAAGTTTGACAAATACTTCATACGGTACTCCTACAAAACCTTATTACATGATCTTGTAATCTTGGTATTTGATTTATTACAACTTATAATTTATGTCGTATAATGCTAGTACATCTATGAGAGGTTCACACGATGTCTTCTAATTCGTAAGTATCATTAGTAGAACTCCGTTTATCATGTAATAAAATTCGTTTAAATTTATAATTAAACAAACTAACGTGTGAAGTTTGACATATACTTCTTACGGTACTCCTACTAAACCTCATTAGATGATCTTGTAATCTCGGTATTTGGTTTATAAGAACTTATAATTTATTTGGAATGATGAAACTACTACACCTATGAGAGGTTCACCCAATGTTTTAAAATTCGTAAGTATCCTCAATCGAAGTCCTTTTATCATGTAATAAACGTCGTTTAAATTTATAATTAAACAAACTAACGTATAAAGTTTGACAAATACTTCATACGGTACTCCTACAAAACCTTATTACATGATCTTGTAATCTTGGTATTTGATTTATTACAACTTATAATTTATGTCGTATAATGCTAGTACATCTATGAGAGGTTCACACGATGTCTTCTAATTCGTAAGTATCATTAGTAGAACTCCGTTTATCATGTAATAAAATTCGTTTAAATTTATAATTAAACAAACTAACGTGTGAAGTTTGACATATACTTCTTACGGTACTCCTACTAAACCTCATTGGATGATCTTGTAATCTCGGTATTTGGTTTATAAGAACTTATAATTTATTTGGAATGATGATACTACTACACCTATGAGAGGTTCACCCAATGTTTTAAAATTCGTAAGTATCCTCAATCGAAGTCCTTTTATCATGTAATAAACCTCGTTTAAATTTATAATTAAACAAACTAACGTATAAAGTTTGACAAATACTTCATACGGTGCTCCTACAAAACCTTATTACATGATCTTGTAATCTTGGTATTTGATTTATTACAACTTATAATTTATGTCGTATAATGCTAGTACATCTATGAGAGGTTCACACGATGTCTTCTAATTCGTAAGTATCATTAGTAGAACTCCGTTTATCATGTAATAAAATTCGTTTAAATTTATAATTAAACAAACTAACGTGTGAAGTTTGACATATACTTCTTACGGTACTCCTACTAAACCTCATTAGATGATCTTGTAATCTCGGTATTTGGTTTATAAGAACTTATAATTTATTTGGAATGATGAAACTACTACACCTATGAGAGGTTCACCCAATGTTTTAAAATTCGTAAGTATCCTCAATCGAAGTCCTTTTATCATGTAATAAACGTCGTTTAAATTTATAATTAAACAAACTAACGTATAAAGTTTGACAAATACTTCATACGGTACTCCTACAAAACCTTATTACATGATCTTGTAATCTTGGTATTTGATTTATTACAACTTATAATTTATGTCGTATAATGCTAGTACATCTATGAGAGGTTCACACGATGTCTTCTAATTCGGAAGTATCATTAGTAGAACTCCGTTTATCATGTAATAAAATTCGTTTAAATTTATAATTAAACAAACTAACGTGTGAAGTTTGACATATACTTCTTACGGTACTCCTACTAAACCTCATTAGATGATCTTGTAATCTCGGTATTTGGTTTATAAGAACTTATAATTTATTTGGAATGATGAAACTACTACACCTATGAGAGGTTCACCCAATGTTTTAAAATTCGTAAGTATCCTCAATCGAAGTCCTTTTATCATGTAATAAACGTCGTTTAAATTTATAATTAAACAAACTAACGTATAAAGTTTGACAAATACTTCATACGGTACTCCTACAAAACCTTATTACATGATCTTGTAATCTTGGTATTTGATTTATTACAACTTATAATTTATGTCGTATAATGCTAGTACATCTATGAGAGGTTCACACGATGTCTTCTAATTCGTAAGTATCATTAGTAGAACTCCGTTTATCATGTAATAAAATTCGTTTAAATTTATAATTAAACAAACTAACGTGTGAAGTTTGACATATACTTCTTACGGTACTCCTACTAAACCTCATTGGATGATCTTGTAATCTCGGTATTTGGTTTATAAGAACTTATAATTTATTTGGAATGATGATACTACTACACCTATGAGAGGTTCACCCAATGTTTTAAAATTCGTAAGTATCCTCAATCGAAGTCCTTTTATCATGTAATAAACCTCGTTTAAATTTATAATTAAACAAACTAACGTATAAAGTTTGACAAATACTTCATACGGTACTCCTACAAAACCTTATTACATGATCTTGTAATCTTGGTATTTGATTTATTACAACTTATAATTTATGTCGTATAATGCTAGTACATCTATGAGAGGTTCACACGATGTCTTCTAATTCGTAAGTATCATTAGTAGAACTCCGTTTATCATGTAATAAAATTCGTTTAAATTTATAATTAAACAAACTAACGTGTGAAGTTTGACATATACTTCTTACGGTACTCCTACTAAACCTCATTAGATGATCTTGTAATCTCGGTATTTGGTTTATAAGAACTTATAATTTATTTGGAATGATGAAACTACTACACCTATGAGAGGTTCACCCAATGTTTTAAAATTCGTAAGTATCCTCAATCGAAGTCCTTTTATCATGTAATAAACGTCGTTTAAATTTATAATTAAACAAACTAACGTATAAAGTTTGACAAATACTTCATACGGTACTCCTACAAAACCTTATTACATGATCTTGTAATCTTGGTATTTGATTTATTACAACTTATAATTTATGTCGTATAATGCTAGTACATCTATGAGAGGTTCACACGATGTCTTCTAATTCGTAAGTATCATTAGTAGAACTCCGTTTATCATGTAATAAAATTCGTTTAAATTTATAATTAAACAAACTAACGTGTGAAGTTTGACATATACTTCTTACGGTACTCCTACTAAACCTCATTAGATGATCTTGTAATCTCGGTATTTGGTTTATAAGAACTTATAATTTATTTGGAATGATGAAACTACTACACCTATGAGAGGTTCACCCAATGTTTTAAAATTCGTAAGTATCCTCAATCGAAGTCCTTTTATCATGTAATAAACGTCGTTTAAATTTATAATTAAACAAACTAACGTATAAAGTTTGACAAATACTTCATACGGTACTCCTACAAAACCTTATTACATGATCTTGTAATCTTGGTATTTGATTTATTACAACTTATAATTTATGTCGTATAATGCTAGTACATCTATGAGAGGTTCACACGATGTCTTCTAATTCGTAAGTATCATTAGTAGAACTCCGTTTATCATGTAATAAAATTCGTTTAAATTTATAATTAAACAAACTAACGTGTGAAGTTTGACATATACTTCTTACGGTACTCCTACTAAACCTCATTGGATGATCTTGTAATCTCGGTATTTGGTTTATAAGAACTTATAATTTATTTGGAATGATGATACTACTACACCTATGAGAGGTTCACCCAATGTTTTAAAATTCGTAAGTATCCTCAATCGAAGTCCTTTTATCATGTAATAAACCTCGTTTAAATTTATAATTAAACAAACTAACGTATAAAGTTTGACAAATACTTCATACGGTACTCCTACAAAACCTTATTACATGATCTTGTAATCTTGGTATTTGATTTATTACAACTTATAATTTATGTCGTATAATGCTAGTACATCTATGAGAGGTTCACACGATGTCTTCTAATTCGTAAGTATCATTAGTAGAACTCCGTTTATCATGTAATAAAATTCGTTTAAATTTATAATTAAACAAACTAACGTGTGAAGTTTGACATATACTTCTTACGGTACTCCTACTAAACCTCATTAGATGATCTTGTAATCTCGGTATTTGGTTTATAAGAACTTATAATTTATTTGGAATGATGAAACTACTACACCTATGAGAGGTTCACCCAATGTTTTAAAATTCGTAAGTATCCTCAATCGAAGTCCTTTTATCATGTAATAAACGTCGTTTAAATTTATAATTAAACAAACTAACGTATAAAGTTTGACAAATACTTCATACGGTACTCCTACAAAACCTTATTACATGATCTTGTAATCTTGGTATTTGATTTATTACAACTTATAATTTATGTCGTATAATGCTAGTACATCTATGAGAGGTTCACACGATGTCTTCTAATTCGTAAGTATCATTAGTAGAACTCCGTTTATCATGTAATAAAATTCGTTTAAATTTATAATTAAACAAACTAACGTGTGAAGTTTGACATATACTTCTTACGGTACTCCTACTAAACCTCATTAGATGATCTTGTAATCTCGGTATTTGGTTTATAAGAACTTATAATTTATTTGGAATGATGAAACTACTACACCTATGAGAGGTTCACCCAATGTTTTAAAATTCGTAAGTATCCTCAATCGAAGTCCTTTTATCATGTAATAAACGACGTTTAAATTTATAATTAAACAAACTAACGTATAAAGTTTGACAAATACTTCATACGGTACTCCTACAAAACCTTATTACATGATCTTGTAATCTTGGTATTTGATTTATTACAACTTATAATTTATGTCGTATATTGCTAGTACATCTATGAGAGGTTCACACGATGTCTTCTAATTCGTAAGTATCATTAGTAGAACTCCGTTTATCATGTAATAAAATTCGTTTAAATTTATAATTAAACAAACTAACGTGTGAAGTTTGACATATACTTCTTACGGTACTCCTACTAAACCTCATTGGATGATCTTGTAATCTCGGTATTTGGTTTATAAGAACTTATAATTTATTTGGAATGATGATACTACTACACCTATGAGAGGTTCACCCAATGTTTTAAAATTCGTAAGTATCCTCAATCGAAGTCCTTTTATCATGTAATAAACCTCGTTTAAATTTATAATTAAACAAACTAACGTATAAAGTTTGACAAATACTTCATACGGTACTCCTACAAAACCTTATTACATGATCTTGTAATCTTGGTATTTGATTTATTACAACTTATAATTTATGTCGTATAATGCTAGTACATCTATGAGAGGTTCACACGATGTCTTCTAATTCGTAAGTATCATTAGTAGAACTCCGTTTATCATGTAATAAAATTCGTTTAAATTTATAATTAAACAAACTAACGTGTGAAGTTTGACATATACTTCTTACGGTACTCCTACTAAACCTCATTGGATGATCTTGTAATCTCGGTATTTGGTTTATAAGAACTTATAATTTATTTGGAATGATGATACTACTACACCTATGAGAGGTTCACCCAATGTTTTAAAATTCGTAAGTATCCTCAATCGAAGTCCTTTTATCATGTAATAAACCTCGTTTAAATTTATAATTAAACAAACTAACGTATAAAGTTTGACAAATACTTCATACGGTACTCCTACAAAACCTTATTACATGATCTTGTAATCTTGGTATTTGATTTATTACAACTTATAATTTATGTCGTATAATGCTAGTACATCTATGAGAGGTTCACACGATGTCTTCTAATTCGTAAGTATCATTAGTAGAACTCCGTTTATCATGTAATAAAATTCGTTTAAATTTATAATTAAACAAACTAACGTGTGAAGTTTGACATATACTTCTTACGGTACTCCTACTAAACCTCATTAGATGATCTTGTAATCTCGGTATTTGGTTTATAAGAACTTATAATTTATTTGGAATGATGAAACTACTACACCTATGAGAGGTTCACCCAATGTTTTAAAATTCGTAAGTATCCTCAATCGAAGTCCTTTTATCATGTAATAAACGTCGTTTAAATTTATAATTAAACAAACTAACGTATAAAGTTTGACAAATACTTCATACGGTACTCCTACAAAACCTTATTACATGATCTTGTAATCTTGGTATTTGATTTATTACAACTTATAATTTATGTCGTATAATGCTAGTACATCTATGAGAGGTTCACACGATGTCTTCTAATTCGTAAGTATCATTAGTAGAACTCCGTTTATCATGTAATAAAATTCGTTTAAATTTATAATTAAACAAACTAACGTGTGAAGTTTGACATATACTTCTTACGGTACTCCTACTAAACCTCATTAGATGATCTTGTAATCTCGGTATTTGGTTTATAAGAACTTATAATTTATTTGGAATGATGAAACTACTACACCTATGAGAGGTTCACCCAATGTTTTAAAATTCGTAAGTATCCTCAATCGAAGTCCTTTTATCATGTAATAAACGTCGTTTAAATTTATAATTAAACAAACTAACGTATAAAGTTTGACAAATACTTCATACGGTACTCCTACAAAACCTTATTACATGATCTTGTAATCTTGGTATTTGATTTATTACAACTTATAATTTATGTCGTATATTGCTAGTACATCTATGAGAGGTTCACACGATGTCTTCTAATTCGTAAGTATCATTAGTAGAACTCCGTTTATCATGTAATAAAATTCGTTTAAATTTATAATTAAACAAACTAACGTGTGAAGTTTGACATATACTTCTTACGGTACTCCTACTAAACCTCATTGGATGATCTTGTAATCTCGGTATTTGGTTTATAAGAACTTATAATTTATTTGGAATGATGATACTACTACACCTATGAGAGGTTCACCCAATGTTTTAAAATTCGTAAGTATCCTCAATCGAAGTCCTTTTATCATGTAATAAACCTCGTTTAAATTTATAATTAAACAAACTAACGTATGAAGACTGGTAATATGAGTCTGTCTGTGATGCACTTTGGCAACAGTTTACTGATATGGAATAGGGAGAATCATGCATATGATTTGTGAATACTTGGTACTGCTTTTCGTGTTTTTTCAGACTTGTTCATGATCTCGGATTACAGGCAATAATCGACCTATGATCAGAGTTCTGATCATCTATACTAAAGACAGCACAGATGTCAAAAATTGCGAAGTGCATCTCAGCTAGGAGAACTTAACCATGCTGCATATGCTGCTCAGATGTGTCAATTAGGAACATGCAAGTACTCTTTTCCAGAGAATGAATTTTACTGCAAACTGTCAAATTTCAGGGAAGATCAAGTTTCAAAGTTAAGATCAAGCATAGGGAATGTTAGGATATAAGTGTGTCTAACACTTATGTTTAGGGTTCAATATGTAAATATTGTTGCTTGAGGTCCAAGCATCAATTAGTTTAGTTTCAGGGACTTAGCTGCAATTTCCGTATCAGTACTGTTTTGTCGGATTCTAGGATGTTCTCTTTATATCTTTGTCACTGTTGAACATTTCAGATTATCAAGTTATCATCTTTGAATTCCAGAGCTGTTCTTCTTCGTTTTTCCTTTTCTCTTCTAAACCCTAAATCCAAACATGCTTTACATACGTTCCTTACGTTTTGAGTTTATACACACATATACTCATTTAAGCATCCGAGAGGGACCCAGAGACACCCCCTCTGTTGCGCTCCCCTACCTGCAGGTTCACCGGAGTTGGAGCTGAAGCGTATTTCCGTCCTTGTCTGGCATTTAATTCACTGCCACATCAGCATCCAGGATTTCACGATCCAGCATTTAGCGCCGTCTGTGGGAAACGAGCAATTCAACCATGAGAACTCGATCCCAAAACAACCGTCGGAACCAGACTCGCGAGCGATCCTCAGACACCTCTGATTCCGCCGCCGCTTTCCCGCTTCAACAAGAACTTGCCAGCCAGGCAGGAGCCAATGTCGTCCCAATGCGAACGGCCTGAGAGCATGTCGGTAATTTTAGACCGACCCCAGTTACCAACCACGTCGAGACTCCAGCTCCGCAAACCGTCCACATCGCTGGGGAAAACATCCAGTTAACCCCGGAGATGATTTCACTACTGGAGGCGCGCCGTCAAGCCCCTGCTCCTCAAGAAAACAACCGCCCTGCTGCCACAGGGCCCTTTCCTTCTGAAGCCGCAAATCCTGGCACCACCGCACCTTAGGAGGATCAGGAGATGACATCAGGACAACAGTCCATACCTCAGGCATACACCCAGGAGCCCACAGCTGCGTACACTGCCAACCCTTCCGGTCCTCCTCCATTAGGGACCTCGCCCAGGTACTGCACTATGGACCAGATGGGTGATCTCCTCAATAAACGACTACAAGAAAGACGGCTGACAGTCGTAGCTCCCTTAAAGGAGCAATCTGCTCACCCCTTCTCCGACGAGCTCGTCTCCATCAAGATCCCCAAAGACGTGGTTGCTCGGGCCATACCTGAGTACAGTGGCGGAGGAGACCCCACCGTACACGTCAACAAGCACGAGGCTTCTCTCCTGGGTAAGTCGAATGATCCCAATCACTTGGCTTTGTTATTTCCATCCACTCTTTCGGGTTCGGCTTCGTCCTGGTTCTTCGTCCTCCCTGCAGGATCTATTGGAACTTGGGCAGAATTAAGGAGCAAGTTCCTGGAGAGGTATATGGGCGGGCGACAATTGCTAAAGAGCGTGGTCGCCCTATATGCGGTCAATCAGCATCCTGGAGAGTCGCTGGCCAAATTTTATGGACGTTTCCATCAGAACGTCAGAGAGATAGATCGCTGAATCTCGGATGGGGAGATCATTCGAGCATTTTACAGGGGTCTGGATGTGGCCAACAAGGCCTCGAGGAAGCTGCGAAACAGCTACCATGTGAAGGAGATCGAAACGCTGGAGGAGTTGGCGTCCAGAGCAAAAGGTTTCATAGACCTTGAAAGGGCGAACACAGAGGCTGACTTCCTGACGACCTCGCTAAGGGTGGTTCATGAACCCCGACGCAATGGTAACAAGGAGGTGAAGAAGGAGAAGAAGGGAAAAGACAGCAGGCCCCGGGTCTAGTCTAATCCAGCGCCTCGCCATCCAGAGGTCCCTGAGTACTTCACGCTTTTAAATAGGCAGATCTCAGCGGTACTAGTCGAGATGGTGAGGAGATCCTTGGCGAGCCCACCGATGCCTCGTCGAGGTGGTCAGCCCATGAGAAAGGATGTCGAGAGCTATTGCAGATACCACAAGTGCAAGGGCCACAAGACAGATGACTGCCGCATTCTGAAGCGGGATATAGAGAAGTTGATTCAGGGGGGGAATGCTGAAGGAATTCGTGTCAGGATGAGACAGAAGTCGAACGCCCCCTAGGAGACATCGTTCGCCAGCCCCTGCTGAGCAAACTAATCCGTCGGGAAGCAAAAGGAGAGTAAATATGATTGCATGAGGATTCGGTGCAGGCGGCGAGGGGTCGCACGCTAGGGAGGTCTACGCCACTCAGATCTCCACAGCAGTTCAGCTGGGAAAGCGACCCCGACCTGAGGAGAACATTGTCATCTCGTTCTCTGAAGATGATTTGGCACATGTCACCACCCCCCACAACGATGCTTTGGTTATCACGGCAGATATTGACGGCTGTGACGTTGCTAGGATTCTGGTCGACGGAGGCAACTCGACAGACATCCTATTTTTGGACGCTTTCGAGAAGATGGGCAAGTCCAAGCGTGACCTGAAGAGGGTTGACTTTCCGCTGATTGGGTTTGCGGGAAGGACAACTTATCCGCTGGGGGCTATAACCATGCCAGTAATTTTTGGCGAGGGATGGAAGAGCATTAAGGTATCGGTCACTTTCCTGGTGGTCGATTCACCTACATCCTACAACGCCATCATAGGGAGGACCACGATCAACCCGAACAAAATTGTGTCCTCCACAATCCACTAGAAGATGAAGTTCCCCACTCCCAACGGGATCGGAGAAGTGCTCGGCAACCAGCCTTCCTCGCGGCTATGCTATGTGAACTGCCTGCGCAGGAAGAACCAAAGGGAGACCCTCACCATTGAAACAGAGGCCGACCCTCTTTAGGACTTGGCTCGGCCAGCACCCATGGAGGAATTGGAGGAGGTCGAGATCGATGGTCCACACAAGAAGGTGCGCATTGGAACCACCTTGAAAGAGGATCAGAAGGAGGCCATGACCACCCTCCTCAAGGAATTTAAAGAGCTCTTCGCCTGGCAGCCGAGCGACATGCCTGGAATCAGCACAGATATCATCTCCCACAAGCTCATAATAGACCCTTCCATCAAGCCGATCGCCCAAAAAAAAAGGTCATTCGGGACGGACAAGCATTTAGCGATCAGGTAAGAGGTCGGCAGGTTGATTGAGGCTGACTTCGTCAGAAAGGTGAGATTCCAGAGCTGGGTCGCCAACCCAGTTTTGGTTAAGAAATCGAACGGCAAGTGGAGGATGTGCGTCGAGTTCCGCGACTTGAACTAGGATTGCCCTAAGGACTCATATCCCCTGCCTAGGATTGATCAGCTGGTCGATGCTACCTCTGGTCACGAGATGCTGAGCTTCATGGACGCCTACTCGGGCTACAACCAGATCAGAATGCATCCAGACGATGAGGCTCACACCGCTTTTTATGTCGATGGGGACATTCTGTGCTACAAGGTGATGCCCTTTGGCCTCATCAATGCCGGGGCAACTTATCAGTGGATGGTGAACCGCCTGTTCCAGGACATGCTGGGGATAAACATGGAGGCTTATGTGGACGATATGCTCGTCAAAACTATCAAGGGCAATCCGCACACAACAGACCTCCGCGAGGCTTTCGAATGCATGAAGAGACATAGTGTTCGCCTGAACCCTGCCAAGTGCGCCTTTGGAGTCAAGTCTAGCAAATTTCTGGGTTTCATGGTCAGTGAAAGGGGAATCGAAGCAAACCCAGAAAAACTAAAGGTCATAGAAGAAATGAAGTCGCCAACCTGCCACAAGGAGGTCCAATGCCTGAATGGACGCCTAGCTGCACTCAACCGCTTCCTCTCCAAAGCGAGCGACAGGTCACTCCCATTTTTCAAAACTCTAAGGGTCAACCGCAAGTTCGAGTGGACGCCAGACTGCGAGGAAGCGTTCCAATCCTTGAAGAGGCATATCCAAACACTCTCAGCTCTGGCAAAGCCCGTTCTAGGCGAGCAGCTCTTCCTTTATTTAGGCATTAGCGAGGTGGCAGCCAGTGCTGTCTTAATAAGGGAGGAAAATAATATCCAGAGTCCAGTGTATTTCATTAGCAAAATGTTCAACTCAGCTGAAATAAAATATGTCCAGATTGAGAAGTATCTCTATGCCTTAGTTATTGCTGCTCGGAAGATGAGACCTTACTTTCATGCACACGACATCACGGTCCTCACTAATCATCCACTCAAAAACTTCCTGATCAAGCAGACTCTTTAGGAAGAATGGTCAAGTGGGCGATCGAGCTCAGCGAGTTCAGGATCAAATTTGCGCTAAAAACGACCATCAAAGGTTAAGCACTAGCTGATTTCATTGTGGAAAGCACGAGTAACGGTCAAACAGAAGCAGAAAACAGGCCAAGTCAGTCAACAGACAGCAATCAAATCTGGGAACTCTACACAGACGGGTCTTCATCAAAAGAAGGCAAGGGGGTAGGTTTAATTCTTATTCCTCCTAAGGGCGAGCCCTTGAAATACGCGATCGCCTTAACATTCTCAGCAACCAATAATGAAGCAGAATATGAGGCTCTTATCACTTGACTCAGACTAGCAAAAGGAATGGGTATAACTGCGCTTAAGGTAAAAAGTTACTCAGAGCTTATTGTCAATAAGGTTAATGGCACCTACGAGGCAAGGGGAGAAAATATGAAAAAATACCTCAGCATCGCCAAGAGGCTCGTTGCGAAAATCCCAAATTTCGCTATTGAGTCTATTCCTCGCCAAGAAAACCAGATGGCAGATTCCTTGAGCAAACTAGCATTCGGAGGGACAACAATCCAGGATGTGCAATTTCTGGAAAAGGCCCTATGTTCAGTCCTTGAAAGCAGAGCCGAGGTCTTCAATATTCAAGGACAGATCACATGGATGACTCCGTTTCAGAATTACTTGAAAGAAGGGATCCTCCCGGATGATGAAGGCGAATCCACGAGGATAAGACGACTTGCGGCCAGTTATCTGATTATAGATGGAGAACTCTACAAAAGAGGTTACTCGACTCCTTACTTAAGATGTGTTGCTCGTCCAGAAACAGAAAGGGTTCTTCGAGAAGCTCATGAAGGGGCGGCAGCATGTCACGAAGGTGCTCGATCGTTAACAAGAAATATCTTCAGGTTGGGATCCTATTGGCACACCTTAGGAAAAGATGCGACTGAATTGACGCGAAAGTGTGAGACTTGCCAGCAGTTTGCACCACAATCAGGTCGACCATCAACACTATTATCCCCAATGGCGTGTGCTTGGCCTTTCGCTCAATGGGGGATTGATATATTAGGTCCTTTCCCTATTAGAACTGGTCAACGCACCCACATTATAGTGGCGATTGGCTACTTCACTAAGTGGATAGAGGCGAAAGCTCTAGCTTCTACAACAGAATATCAGGTCATCAAATTCCTAAAGATCAACATATTCTCCAGGTTTGGAATTCCCAAAATACTCATCAGTGATAATGGTCCGCAATTCATTGGAAAGGAGATAAAATGGCTCTGTGAAGAATATCATGTCGACCATCGTTTCAGCTCAGTGCATCATCCTCAAATGAATGGGCAAGCTGAAGCAGCCAACAAGGTTGTTTTAGCAGGACTCAAGAAAAGGGTTCGAGCATTCAAAGGGAATTGGGCAGAAAAGCTAGAAAACGTATTATGGGCCATCAGAACAAGGCCTAAGTCAGCCACAGGAGAAACACCTTTCAGCTTAGTGTATGGATCAGAAGCAGTAGCACCCGCCGAAATAGCAGTGCCTACCCATAGAGTCCTACATTTTAACGCTGAGGCAAACGAGGTCGAGCGCAGAACTGACCTCGACTTGGCAGAAGAAAAAAGATGGTTATCAGAAAAAGCACAAGCAAAAATGCGCCTGGCGACCGCTCGATATTTCAATAGAAAAGTCAGCGCTCGCCAATTTTTCGTGGGGGAGATGGTTATGAGAAGGAATGAATTCACAAGGCTGGACAGTAAAAATAAACTTTCAGCCAAATGGGAAGGACCGTACAAGGTAATAGAGATCGCCGCACCAGGATCCTACTATTTGGAAACCACTGAAGGCGAAAGGTTACCCCGTCCATTCAATTCTGAGCATCTAAGGAGATTTCATACATATCTTGTAATCAAACTGTTATGTTAATAAAAGAAATCCATTCTTTCATAAAGCGTGTCCACTCGAAGCAAGTCGAAGAAAAAAGACCTGACGCCAAAAGTGAGGCGAAGACCTGATAACCGAATCGGGCACAAAAAGCCGTATCGCCAAAGATAGGCCAAAATCCCTAGTAACAAAGCTAGGCCAAAATCCCTAGCAACAAGGCTAGGCCAAAAGCCCTGACGCCAAAGTCAGGCCAAAAGCCCTATCGCTAAAGTCAGGCCAAAAGCCCTATCGCCAAAGATAGGCCAAAAGCCCTATCGCCAAAGATAGGCCAAAAGCCCTAGCAACAAAGCTAGGAAAAAAGCCCTAGCAACAAGGCTAGGCCAAAAGTCCTAACAACAAAGTTAGGCCAAAAGCCCTATCACCAACGATAGGCTAAAAAGCCCTGACGCCAAAGTCAGGCCAAAAGACCTAGCAAAAAGGTTAGGCAAAATAAAAGCCCTGACGCCAAAGTCAGGCCAAAAAGTCCTAACAATGGAATTAGGCAAAAACGGAAGAGCAGACGCCAAAGTCGGACAAAGAGATCTGCTATAAAATTAAAACAACGGATGAAGAATTTAGGCGATCATTATGGATGATAAAGCCTGAAGTTAACAAATTCCCTGTTATTATGCAAACACCTCAAAGGTTTAAACTTCACAAAGGTAATATCTCTTTGAACTTAGAAGTTTATTCTTTTAAGTGTTAGAGTATTGTCCTTAGAAAGTTCATATAGACTTATGCTTGGTCTACGACTTTAAGAGTCGAAGCCATTACAAAGCAAGAAAAGTCGAGAGTAATTATGATTAAGACATTGGATGAATAGCCAAACATGTTCAAAGTCGAGTAAAGACTCATGAAAAAAAGGCATTCAATATAAGGAAACCAAGTCTTAAGTCAAATAAATAATTACAAAGTAAACAAAAATTACAAAGGAAAAACAACTATCTAAAAAGACAGAAAATATGGTCGATAAGGGAGGTGCAGACTTCAAGCTTTTGGATCCTCGGGGGCAGGGATGCTTTGCTTGCCTTCGGGGGCAGGAAGGCTCGGCACGCCTTCGGGGGCAGGAAGGCTCGGCACGCCTTCGGGGGCAACCTCTTCAGCAGCATTAGTAGGCTGAAGGGTGTAACTTCGGAGGAAGCCCTTCAAGGACTCAACTTCCCCAATGAGAAAGTTGGGGTCGACCGCATGGACATCATCCACCAGGACTTGGAGAAAATCGGCAATCGCCGACTTCATCACCTTCAAAGCGCAGTCCTCAAAATCCTCAGAGGCCTTGAATGCCTCGACTTCGTTTTGGGGCGAAGGGACAACTTTCAACTGTTCAGCTAGCCGATCCCTCTCCTCCTCCAGGGCGATCCCCCTGGCCTCCGCAGCTTCCCTCTGGGCATCAACAACAGCCCTTTGAGCCTCAGCGGCGATCCGCTGAGCTTCTGACTCTGCCCCTTGGGCTTGAGCCTGCTTCAGCTCCGCCTCCAGGCGAGCTCTGACAGCCTCACCTTCATCTAAGCATAGATAAAGGGCTTCAAAATTCTAAAGGGCAGCCGCCGCATCGGCCTCCCTCCGCTTGATATCAGCAAGGAGGCGCTGCTCCTTGCTGAAGTACTCCGACCGGGCGTTGTCCACCAAGGCGATCGCCGCGTTAGCGGTCGTCTTGATAGCCTCCAGCTGCCTAGGGGTGATCCCCGTGCTTTGATATTTCTCCAGCTCGACAAGCAGGTCTGAATGCTTGCCAACGAGCTCTCCAAAGACACGACCGATCATCACCTCCTCCCGAACGAGCTGGCAACAAAGGAAAAATGAGAATTGTCAGGACACGAACAAAAGGGAACGACTAGGAAAAAAGAAAAGGGGACGAGGTCTTACTACAGCGACTCGTTCGTAGTGTGACCGCAGGAACCCCTCGATCGGTCCTTGGGGGGAATGGTTGAGCGGTCCTTGTGGGGAATTATCCCGTCGAGGAGCCGCATGCACAGGTCCGGGCTACGCCGGAGGCTCTTCTGGGCGGGGCACCCCTTCTTCGAAAGGTCCCCACAAGGGAACCAAGCACCCCGAGGACCTCTTGAGGAGCTGGAACAAGCTCGCCATAGAGCAATACTCCTCCCCAGGAACCCTTGAGGAGCTGGGAGCATCGGGCCCCTTCTGCTGGGTCCCAGACTCCTTCGGAGGGACCGTGGACGCCGTAGGAGGAGGGGGCGCCAAAGACAAAACCTTCCCCTGGTCAGCCGTAGGGCCCTGGGTAGAAGGAGGAATGGCTGCCGAAGCTGGAGCCTTCCCCTTACCAGCGGAAGGACCCTTTGGAGGAGGAGGAGGATGCTTTTCAACAGCTGACTGCTCCTCACTCCTGACCTTCTTGGTAGAAGGAGGAGGAGGGTCTCGGGCCACGTCAACCGTGGACTCCTCTGCAAAACAAAAAGGAAAAGCTACGTCAAACAAGTTCAGAAAACTTGGAAATAAGGCAGAGTATGGAAACAATACAGTGTGAAACAACATACCTCGCTGGCAAGGCCCAGCAGTGGCCGAAGGAAGGGCCTATTTCGGTTTCCTCTTGGACGAACGCCTAGAGGGGGGAGGAGGAGAATTGAGTAGAGCCTGGTCGAAGGACAGCCCCGCCGATCCCTGGTCATCAAAGAGACCTATCAGTTTTCGAATCTTGCCTACGGCCTTGCCTACAAACGATAAAACAAGAAAGAGTTAGAAGGGGTTACCCAATCATCAAAGATTGGCGTGGCCTGATGGATGCCCTCCATCTCGAGCATGTTCTCAGTGGTCTCTGCCACAGAGTGGATGGAGCGGAATGAATTTGATCGATGTATCCGGAACAGATCATCAATAGCGTTCCAGTCGCCCCCGTAGAGCTCATCAAACTCAGGAGAAGGTCCTTATCAGGGGTAGATAACTTCCAAGGCACCCCCCCTTGTAAAAGAAGTAGAACTTATTATAGTTGGAGTTGGTGGCCCGGAAGTCATCAACCAGACAGACATGAACATTCCAAATCCATGCTTGAAGGCCCCTCCATTCAGCAAACTTTGGCCATCGGGACTGGAAATGGTGGAGATGATTCGTCCCAGCCGCCAACTGGAGCACCGGAACAAGGCCAATGAATACGTCCATTCTTGACGTATGCACAGGAACTTGAATCCAACCCAGATCCTAATGGCGTTGGTAACGAGCTGCGTGGGATGTATCATGTAGAACCGGCACAAGTCCTGCAAATCCTCGCAGAGAGGAAAACGCAACCAGCATCGATCTGGGCCGCATATAAGTAAACCTCTCCTTGACAAGGGTAATGCAGACTCGTGCCCGGATATCTAGGGACATCCCCCGCACCAAGACCACCAAGTACCGCCATCGTCTTGAAATACGCTGGCTTCAACTCGTTGGGCTTGATATCTACTCAGAACGGTTCAAATATAGCACAGAAAGTATAAAAAACAAAGAAAAACAGAGGATATTCCCAAAACAGAGCAGTAAAGGGACGAAGGTTTACCTTTTTGAGAAAAAACAGGCGTATGCATCTCAGGCCCATCTACCACCACCGGAGTGGTTACAGACCTCCCAGGTCAGTCTGTTCCCCCGCTGAGGAGGGCACGGCGCCATCCCTAATGGTTAGGGGGAATTAGTATTCTTGGGGGCATGGGCATTCTTGGGCCCCTTGGTGGCTGTGTGCTTGACTCTCTGACTTAGGATGGCCATGGAAATAGTTGAAAGGAAAACTGAAGAGGATTGAAAAAGAAAGGAGAAGGGTTCGCAAAGAGGCTCTGGAAATCTGAAGGAGTGAATGAGCGTAAAAAACAAAACAGAGAAACTGACGTCTCTTATATAGGCCCAAAAAGGAGTAACCGCCACGGGAGAATCGAAGCGACGCAGGAGAATAATTGCACATTTTTGGAAAAAACCGAAGCAATGTCAGAATTCCAAATTACACCTCGGGGAGACAAATGGTCGGCCAGTACAGACAGTTTTCAGACTGCCCTTGGTTTACGGAATAATAAATGACAGGCGTGCCCCAAGCGACCGTTCGATTTCCAGATAACTGTGTAGTCATTAAATGCTAAAGTCCACTGAGCAGACAAAGTGGTCGCCAACGCATTAATAGTCTCTATCAGAAACACTTCTTGTAGGTAATGATCGCCTAGCAAAGAAAGATAAAATTCCTCAGACCAAGGCTACCTCGAGTGATCGCCAAAAGGGAATAAAAGGAAGAATATTCCTTCAGCTTTGAACAGTGGAGGAACTGTGCGCCAAACGAGACTGAAGTGCCTCAAGAGACTGAACTGTGAACCATTATAAGAGACGAGAGAAACCAAATTTAAGACGTCACTATCCAAAACCCTACCAAGAAATCAAGCTTGACTGAACAAACTTCAATCAAGCTTCGGGGGCAAATGTTGGGTATCGATAGTGACAGCCCAGTAAAGAAAAGGCCTCGAAGGCCCAATAACCATAGAGGGGGTAAACCCATGATATTCGAACCGGATCGGCCTAAGTACGAGTCAAACTTGGCCCATCATTGAGTGGCCCAGAACCGAGTCCAAAGTCTCCAGGGACACCAAAGGCTCCCAGACTGCTCGCCATTCTTCACCAGGCCGCGACCTCTCACTGCTCGCCATGAGAGTGCTCGCCCCGAAGAGAGCATTGCCTCTCTCCTCTGGTCCCACTAAACCGTCAATAAGGAAGTGGCCACGATACCCCGCGTATCTCGGTCACATTTTCACTAAAGATTAGATATGGTAACTGCAATATCTCGCAGTAACTGCCATATCCCATGATCCGAATCTTCAGCAACACAATATACACTAAGATATTCAGCTGCCTTATACGGTTTGATCTCTCCTACCCCATAAATACCCTTGCTTTACATACGTTCCTTACGTTTTGAGGTTTATACATACATATACTCATTTAAGCATCGGAGAGGGACCCAGAGACACCCCCTCTGTTGCGCTCCCCTACCTGCAGGTTCACCGGAGTTGGTGCAGAATCGTCTTTCCGTCCTTGTCTGGCATTTAATTCACTGCCAGATCAGCATCCAGGATTTCAGGATCCAACAGTTGGTACTACTTTACATGGAAATACAATTGTCTAGCCACCTTACATGGCTCAATTGAGTGTAGAACCTGAATCCGAACACAGCTCTGATCATCCCATTTGTCCTCCTTCAAATGTTGTTGAATCACTTGTTTTAGATCATCTGATTTCTACTACTTCTAATTTTACTGTTTTAGATTCAGACAGTCCTCATTATTCTCATGGTAAAACCGTGGTTGTTTCAGGTTTACAAGCTCCATCTGCAAATGTTTCAGCTATTCCACATTCAACTAAAACTCATTCTAGACATGTTCCTCAACCTTCAACTCATGCTATGGTCCCCAGATCAAAGTCTAAGTATTTTGCAAATGCATTGATGGCTTCTGCAGATGTGAGTGAAAGAACAAATGTTTATGTGGCTCTTTAATATCCATATTGAAGAAAAGCTATTCATAAAGAGATTGAAACCTTGCATTAAAAGGGCACATGGACTCTTACATTCCTACCTCCTGGTAGACATCCTGTAGGCTGCGAATGGAACTTTAAGATCAAAAGGAAAGCGTATGTCACTGTGGAAAGATACAACGCTCGATTTGTGTCAAAAGTGTTCTCTCAAAAGGTTGGTATGATTACATGGATACTTTCAGTCCAGTTGCAAAACATGCCACGGTCAGAATTCTCCTCTCCATTGCCTTATCATTTCACTGGACATTGAGACAAATAGATGTGAATAATGGCTTTTTAAATGGAAATTTAAATGAAGAAGTGTATATGTCCCAGCCTCCAGGTTTTGAAGTCACAGATGCTCTAGGAAACATGATGGTTTGCAAACTCGCCAAGGCTCTGTATGGCCTCAAACAAACTCCAAGATCTTGGTTTGAAAAACTTCGGGAGTGTTTGCTTACCAATCTTTCTTTATCAAGTTCTCAATCTAACAATTGATTGTTCATTAAGAGAATATCTGATAAATTTGTTTATCTTTTGGTGTATATTGATGTCATTGTTGTTACAGGTTCTTTTAATGCTCTTATTGACTCTACCATCACCAGTCTAAATGATCATTTTTCATTGAAGAAGGATTTGGGCAAACTCAAGTACTTTCTTGGCATGGAGATTTCGTCCAGTCCTGATTTCAAAGTGTTGAGTCAAAGGAAATACATCACTGATTTGTTGTCCCGTGTTAAGATGGTCAAATGCAAACCTTGTACCACACCATTCGTAGTTTTTTCTCTTCTTACATCCAATTCCGATTCAGGTATGCCCATTTCTGATCCATCTTTATACAGGAGCACTGTAGGAGGTCTATAACATGCTTGTTACACTCGGCCTGATATCAACTATAGTGTTAGCAGATTAAGTCAGTTTCTTCACAGGCATACAGAAGCTAATTGGGCAGAATTTAAAGGAGTCTTACGATATTTGAAAAGGTCAATCGATCATGGACTATTATTCAGATGTTCTTTTTCTCTTGATCTTATAGGCTTTACAGATTCAGATTGGGGTGCTGACACAGATGACAAGAGGTCAACAAGTGGCCATTGCTTATTCTTGGGTTGCAATCCTATTGTATGGTGTTCTAAGAAGAAAACCGTGGTGTCAAGGTCAACAGAATATGCAGAGTTTCGCAGTATGGCCAATGCATTGTGTGATATCATTTGGGTAAAATCCTTACTCACTGAGACTGGTTTATCTTTATCATTTGTTCCAGTGCTTTGGTGTGATAATACAAGGATAATTTCTATTGCGGCTAACCCAGTTTAACATGCTAAGATGAAGCATGTAGAATAGGATATTTTCTTTGTTCGTGAAAAGGTATCACAGGGGTTGGTTCAATTCAATCATGTTTCAGGCTCAGAGCAATTGGATGATGCACTCACAAACCCTCCAACTAAAAAGTCATTCATCCCTCTTCGAAGAAAACTTGGTGTTTGTTCACTTTCTGAAGTCTTGGCTGAAGGATCAAGTGTTTCAGCTCACATGCCATACCTCACATTAACTCATCACATTTCTTCAAATGAAGTTGTCTCTCAAGTATCCTCTAACCTTTCTCAACTTCTATCACTTTCAGATGGTTCTCATTATCTGTTTCTTAATGATGATGATGACTGTTTTACTACTAATGATGATTACTCTGACTCTATTGAATGAATGTTCACATAAATGGAGAACTCTGATATGGTCACTATGATATGGTCACATGTGTTTAGTTTGAAGTTCAGTCAGGATTTTTTTATCTTCCTATGTCTTGTTGGATTCAAAAAGGACTCTCACTAATTTGTGTTGTGATATGCTAAGATGATGTTTTGAACGTGTTTTATATTTAGTATAGGGAAAAGTATGAAAAAAATGTAATATGTTTGCAAAAAATAGTGGTTGATGGAACTAGTTTTGGAGTGTAGGTAATTGATGTAACACGTTTCATGTTGTAGGTTTTAGATGAAAACGTTTGTTCTTCCGTTTGTTTGCCCTTTAAAAACCAGCATGTGCCAGACACGTGACATTATTTGTTAGATTTTAATGAAATATTTGTGTAAATGACCAAGATACACCTACACCTATTTTCCTCCATAAGCATTCTTTCTTCCTACTATCACCCTTACCGAAATCTGAAACCATCCCCTCCTTCGAAGAGCCATTACTTGCAACAAACCCTAGTTCGAAGAGCCACTTCGTTGCGACGAGCTGCTTGCGAAGATCAACTGGAACCCACCTCTCCGACGTGAACCGATTGCAGCAAACATCTCCTCGCACGAAACCGATTGCAGCAAACGTCTCCAGGTCTCGGTCGAATCGTCAATCGACTCATCCGAGTCATCCGTCGCCTTACCCGTTAATTCTCCCGCCTCAGGTAACTTCCTTGGCCCCTACATGCTGTATAAAAGCAAGCTTTGGTCCGATTGTAGTTGTATGTTTCCAATTTGACAAAGATGACGGATTTGGAGTGTAATCGGTTATTACCGAAGTCGATTGCTGCTTGTATGTCTTGTGGGTAACCGATTGCATATGTTTGCTGGGTGAAACAGCATTGTTAACTTGTATGTTTACATGTATGTTTGGAAAGTAAAACGATTTTTGATTTTTGGTTGCAGCGACAGAATGTGTTTCGGATGTTTACTGGTCTGTTGTTTACTCTTTGCAGGTTTGAATATCGACATCAGGGGCTGATAAGTGGATTTTGCAGATCCACTATGATTCCAATTGGGTCGATGGTGTTTACAACGGAAAATTGTATTGCGTGGATATATCAGAAGACATGTTCGCTTACTGCACAATCGCTGCACTTCTAGAGTATTACGGTCTAAAGCGGGATGGGACTATCACCTACATTTCACCCAACGGAGATCCGAAGAAAGACATAGAGATTATTGTGAGCAACGAAGACGTGTATCTAATTAGGGACAAACAACAAGATAATCACCAAGTCAGTTTGTACGTGGTTCCCCCGTTCGATGAGGCCGCATGTGGTAAAGATCCTTGGTTAGAACAACTTCGAAACAACACTTTGGTGAAGAGTATTGCAAATAGAAGAAGGATGGAATCGGAAAGGATAGCTGAACTTAGTGCGCAACGATTAAGTGAGAAAGCTCCCATGACCGAGCTGTCCACAGAATCAAAATCGGAAGAGTTCTCTTTCGATTCCTGGGATATTTCGGACCCAAACTGGAAAGCTGCAGCGGGGGAAGAAGAGTCATCCAGCGATGACTTTGTTGAGTGGCCCCCGAAGAGATCGACACCACATGGCTGAGGGACAAAAACCCCATCCACCGAAGGTGGTACTGATATACCCGACTTGGTGGGTGCTATGGAAGGTGACGTGGGTGATACGGTTGACGGGATTGGAATTCAAAACGTTAATGTGGAGATGTTTAACCTTGAGCCCGATTGTCTGAGTGACACATTGCGGATGCCTCCCGACTCGGAAGATGAAGTCGAATATACCAAGATGTCTAAGGTGAGGGTGATTGATGAAGAGGTTAGTTCTGAGTTCGGCAGACCCACTAAAAGGTATGAACTGAAACTTGGAATGAAATTTGTGGACGCAAAGGCTTTTAGGGAGTACATTATCGGACATACCATTCAGTAGGGTTACGAGATGGAGTCTAATGGCACTAATGGACCCAACCGAATAGAATTTCGGTGCAAGCAAGCAAATTGTCACTTTCAGGTTGGCGCGGTTCGAATTCAAAAACAAATGAATTTTCAATTAAGGAAGTTGTTTGACGAGCACAGTTGTGGAAGAGCGTTCCATACAAAGAAGATCGTAGGCAAGTGGATATGTGAATATTTCATGGAATTGATATGTAATGAACCGAAGGTCAAAAATGCAACTATTGTGGATGAGATTTAGAAACGTTTCAACTTTGACGTCAAACGATGGAACATATGCGAGGGAATAAGGTTAGCCCGAGAGAAACTCCGTGGTGATAGATTATGGCAGTTTGAACGCCTCCGAGATTACGCTGGGACGGTCATCATGCACAACCCGGGAAGTAGTGTGTACATCCAGGTGAATCCAGATCCCAACCGATTAAGACCAAAGTTTGAGCGGATGTATGTTTGTTTGAAGGGATGCATGGAAGGTTTTAAGTCGGGTTGTCAACCGTTTATTGGATTGGAAGGTTGTCATCTAAAGGGACTCGACGGTGGTCAACTGCTTAGTGCAGTATCTAGGGATGCGGACAACAGGGTGTTCCCTATATGTTATGCATGGGTCGAAGCTGAAACAGGAGAGTCCTGGACGTGGTTTCTTGAAATATTTAAGACTGACTTGGGTGATGGGAGTCCTTGGATAATCATATCAGATAGGCAAAAGGAAATAGAATTTTAAACACTTAATGTATTATGTTTGCTATTTTTAAAATGCGTATCAATTATGTTATAAATTTTTGAATAACAGATGTATTATGTTTGACAAACTAAACAAGAGATGTATTATGTTTGTCAGGGTTTAATTACTACCGTAGAAGAGACATTCCTAGCTGCTGAACATCGATTATGTGCTCGTCATATTCATCAGCATGCTCGTTGCAAAACACAATGATGCTGGTGTGAAATCACGTTTCTGGGCAGTAGCTTGTTCGTATAACTATCATAGGCACAAGTCTCATATGGAATACATGAAGACCCACTACCCGAAGGCTTGGGATACAAAGATTGATACAAGACTTGGTGCAGGTATGAATTTCATGCTGACTCAAAGACAGATTTGGTAGTAAACAATGTTGCCGAGAGCTGGAACGCAAAGATAAAAGATGCTCGGGATAAGCCACCCATTATCCTCATGGAGACTTTGCTCAGAATCATCATGAACACGTTCACAACAAGGAGGGAAGAAGCAGCGAAACACGCCGGACCATTGTTCAGTAATGTATTGAAAAAGATAAAAAAGAATAAGGATGCGTCAAGGGGAATGGGTGTGTTATACGTGGGTGAAGGTGAGTATGAAGTGTTGGAAGGATCGAAATACCAATATACCGTGGATATCAATAAGAGGACTTGCAGTTGCGTAGAATGGAACTTGATGGGAATTCCGTGTTCTCATGCTACCGCATGTTTGCTCAAATCTCGGCTTCAGGTAGAAGATTTTGTGGATGTGCTATACAGTAAAGAGACCATGCAACGGATCTACACAGCAGTCATACATTCCGTTCCCGGTGTAGAGGACTGGATGAGAGTCGACTCTTTACCTATTGATCCTCCTGATGTACGAAGACAAGGGGGCAGGCCGAAGAAAAAGAGGACGAAGGGTCCAAACGAAACAATTAACAAGACCGGTGATAAAATGACCAAACATGGTCTGCCGCAGTATTGCGGACTTTGTGGTGTTAGTGGTCATAACAAGAGGGCTTGTACCAAGAGAGGTGAAGGATAACAACCAACCCAGACAACCCAACCCTCTCAACCGTCCCAACAAACTCAAACATCAGCACGTACACCTAGGAAAAGAAAAGCGAAACAGAGTGTACCACTGGTCAAGCGGAGACTAAACACACAAGAGAAAGGGAAGAAGAAGGCAGCTCAGGTTCCAGATTCGCCGCCTCAGGTTCTAGATTCACAGATACCTGAGAGTGTCCTAGATTCGCCTCAGGTATCTGAGAGTGTCCCAGATTCGCAGCCTCAGGTACATTTCTGACATTCGGTTCTGTAAATATTTCTAAAGTTTGTTAGTCGTCCACTTATTCTGTTATTCTTCGCAAGAACGAGTAGTTGAAGACGTACCACCTATAATTCCTAAAATAAGAAGGCCAAAATTGCCACCGAGGAGAAAAACTAAGGTTTGTTCAAATCACAAAATTTAGACCATTCCGTATGTTGCAATTAGAACTGTAATGTTCTTATTTATACTAGGTTAAACGTTCGGCTGAAAAGATTATTGATCTGGAAAGTGATGTTGAACCCGTTCGAGTCAGCTCAAGTGCCCCCCAACTGTCAGATTGCAGAGCTATCGTTCCAGTTGATATGCCTTTGAAAACAATCACCCCAAAGAAAAAAAACATTTTGAAGAGGGCTGGACCATCAAGGAGTTCCCCCCGTTTCAGGTCAAGCAAGTTCACTAAATTCCCGACTTAGTGAAGATTTATGTCATTGCAGATTAGATATTATGATATACTAAGTATTTTGAGGTGCTTTGCAGCATGCATGCTGTAATTTTGATGAACTATAATGTGTTTGCGGATTTTGGTGGATTTTGATGAAGTAGTATGTGTTTTGGTAGAATAGGTATTGTATGAAGGTACTTTGAAAGGTTTTGTATGGGTTCTGTATGGTCTGGGTTACAGGTTTTGATTTTCAGGTGGCATTCTATTCGGTTTTGTTGGTAATGTTTTGCACCAATTTGCCAAACATGTTACATCTCTGTTATACTAGTTCAGAAACATATTACATCAAAATCCAACAATTACAAAACATATGTTTTCTGACACCAACACACTAACAAACATAATTAACCTACAGCCGACCCGCAAACTTAAAACACAAAATTAGCTCAACTCACAACAACTTTTAACATTACAGAAACAAGCAGGACCACACATCTTCTCCCTCCTACATACAAGAACAACTTCACCATCGATCTTTCCATGCATATCTCGAAATTTGCTTACGTCCCTCCTTCCGTATATGCACATTGGGGGATCACTCCACTCGAAATAGTTACAACCGTGGTTCTGCAATCAAATTTGGGAATTAGGGTTTCGAATGGAACATTACAACTATGGTTGGGCAACCATTTTCAAATTCATTCTACAATTAGGGTAAAAACCCAATGAAATCGACAAACATACCTTATAATTGGGACACCCATAGAAAAACCGACCGAAATTCTTCCATGTGGAAGCTGGTTTGGCATGACTAGTGAACCCACAATAGCAAATCAACGATTGGTACTCTTCATGCACCTTCAAGCTTCGAGAAGAGCTGTTGGACTTGTGTGGTGACATCATTGTTTGGAGAGCAGGACGAAGAGAAATGGACAAGACTGGAGCTCACTGCCGAAGATTGGAGAAGAAACGAAGAATGGATACGACAGTGTTACTCATTCAGTGTGTTATAACTGTTTTATGAAGAAGACAGGGGCATTTAAGGACTTTCACTATACAAATACGTCACGTGCAGGGCATGTTCACACTTAACGGATATTTTGGACGGAAACACGACTGCATCAAATACCTACAACATCAAACATGGTGCATCAAAACTACAAATGTATCGCTTTGACAACATTGGACAAACATCTTACATCTTTTTCATACTTTTCCCTTTAGTATATGGTGGTTGATCAGACACAAAGCTCATGCATTTAGATTCAAAAAAGCCAAAAGAAGATGTTGGGCACAAAACCAACCAGTCATAGGAGAAAGTGTATGATCATCCTGTGATTCAAACAATAGGTAATAAAAGTCCAATGTTTATCCAAAAGCCAAAAGAAGATGTTGGTCACAAACCCAGCCAGTCATCGAAGAAAAGAGAAAGAAAGACTGATGACTCGGCCATCACTTTGATGCATACAAACATATGAGACTACAAAAGCCAAAAGACGACGTTGGGCAAAAACCCAACCAACTTTGTATCATTGATGATCAATCTACCATAATATGTGAACTGAAAGTGTTCAAGGGCATGTACAAGCCTATCACTTCACGGATATGAGAAGAATTCTTGTTGTGTTTGATAAGATGTGGTTGAAGTTTTAAAAGATCTTTATATGAGTTTCGTACTTAAACTTCTATGTGATGTATATAGTGTTGTCTTCTTTGTTTCGAAATTTTGGTGAACATGATTTCTTAAGTCAAGGATCATCACGCAAAGATCAAAGTTTTAAGTCAAAGAGATGAAGGAAAGGATAAGGGAAAGTGAAGAGCATTGGTGAATGTTAGAGGATATATACATTTGTATTTTAGTTTAGGATTTGATGTGTAGATTAATATAAGTATGTGGTTTGTTTTGTAATTACCAAGAATTACAACTGTAAACACTTCCGATATAACTAAGTATGTTAGAGGTTTGTTTTTTACCGAACTTTTCGCCTTAAGAATGAAATTAGCGTTTTCTATAGTCTTCTTCATTTCAGTTGATTACTTGCATTGCAAGTTCCTTTCACCTACTGATTCTTCAATCTCCTCCTTCTTCATCCTTCTTCTTCAATATTTTCTCGCGTGTTCTCAATCTAAATCTTCCTCATTTAAGGTATGTAAAATATTTTTATGTATTCTTTAATTACATTTTTTTTAAAATTGTTACCAGTTATAAGCACGTTTGATATGAACTGTTATAATATTAATTATTTAGGATCAAACATGACATAGATCGGTGTCATTTGCTTGTATGACAGTGAAATATTGTCTTAGAATGGTAGTGAGGTCTATATGGGTGGTACGTCGAGTATTACTACAGCTACCTTTGATATTTTTCTTTATAGACTAAAGGAAATTATATGTATGAAGTGCGGTTGGCATGATGTTGAAGCTAAGTCCATAAACATATCCTATAAATTTACAGATACTGATGGATTTTGCAACTTTGTACTAATTCGATCGCAAAGAGCATTGTCTTTCACTTTACAGTTAAACGTGGCTAGTTGATTTATTGTGTTTATTGTAACTAGAGATGTTAACTTGAGGTAAAACACATATGATAGTAATGAGACAGTGAATGTTTTGCATGGTCACACCCATGATCTCTCCGATGACGAGGTTGACGTTAATGCACTCTGATCTGTATATGGAGCATTTTACGGGTCACATTAATGAAGAAAATGAAGAGGTGTTTGCATTTGGCGAGGGTGACGAGGGTGGAAGTAGCTCCCATGGTGGAAGTAGCTCCCACACCCTTCAAATGATGCAACCCACTGCTTCTAATTAGATTGATAGTAACTGGATTGATGACTTTCAATCAACAGATGAGTTGTATATGGGTGTTGATGAACCGCCAATTGAAGGTTTCCTAAACACAAACATAAAGTTTAGGAGTAAGGACGATTTATTTGTCGCCGTAAGGAGATGACGCATAGCTAATTCTAAGATTTGCACTATTGAGACATCGACCCTAAAATCAATTGTTTTTAAGTGTAAAGTTGATCCCAGAAACTGTTCATGGTCGTCTTTCTAAGCATACTATATTGTGGAGAATATCAAAATTGCATGCTCCACATACATGCACGGATGAGCTCCTCATTGAATGACATCAAAGCATCGATCGCAAGATGATAACGTCTTTGATAAGAAATTCAATTTTATCTGACATTGGATTGAAAATTTCTGTAATCCAGTCAATGGTGGAGAATGAGTTTGGTTTGAAAATTAGATATCTGAAGGCGTGGTTAGGGCTGTCAATGGTTAGGGTATCGTCAGGGCATGACAAATACCATAACCATACCATATTTTTAAACCACATACCATAACCATTAAAATAACTGTGGTTATTAACCATGATTTTACTCGTATACCCATATTCATTCCACACATGTAATATAATAAAAGATCGAAAATTTTATTTTAAAAAATACATCAATCTATATTACCATCGTTGGATTTTGGCGCCTTCAATCTTCAACAATTTCAAATTTTCAATTATATAATTTATATTTAGTATATTATATAAATTAGTTTAATAATAATAAATAAATATTATATATATATAATAACCATGGTTATAACTCAAATACCATAACCATAACCATTATGGGTAGAAAATTCATCACCATAACCGCACCGCACCATAATGGTACGGTTAACCATATTAAACAGTAACGGTTATAACCATGGTTATGGGTTTTTCGCCGCACCATTGTCGGACCTAGGCGTGGTACTCCAAACAAGTAATGTTGGAGTCATTATACGGAACACGCGATGAAGCCTTTGTGAACCTCCTGCGGCTACTGTAAGCCATGCCCGCATACATGCCTGGGACAGTGTATATTTTGTTTTGCCTAAAAGAGTAAACGTTGAAACTCAAGTATCCACATTTGGTATGATGTTTTGGTCATTCAGTCCAGCCATTGAAGGATTTGCCCATTGACGACCACTTATAAGTATTGATGCGGCACATTTGTATGGAAAATATAATGGAAAAGTGCTTGTAGCCGTATCATATGATTCTAACAAAAGAATCTATCCTTTGGCATTTGGTATTAAGATGCAGAGACAAATGAGAGGTGGAACTGGTTCTCGTAGCATCTACGGGATAACGTGCCAAAGGATAGATTTGTCTGTCTAATCTCTTATCGACACAGAGCAATAATTTAATGCGGTGGAGAATGTATATGCGCAATATAATATTGGAACACATCGCCTTTGTGCACGTCATTTAGCGAGTAAATTTTATCACACCTTCAAAAGCGTAATCCTGAAAAAGAAATGTATATAATGGCTAGTACCCCTGATAAACATAAGTTTGATGTGTGGTATTCTAATCTATTAACTCTACATAAGTTCCGCAATTGGATTTCACACATTCCCATTGAGATATGGGCCTTGGCGTACGATTGGGGAGCTAGATATGGAAACATGGCAACGAATTTGGTTGAAGTGTTTAACGGAGCCAAGTCATTACCATTGACTGAATTAGTAAAACTCACTTATTGGAGGTGAAACACGTACTTTTTATGTCGTCCCCAAGAAGCAATAGTTTCCATTGAGGAGTCTTAGGTATGGTCTGACATTGTTCAAAAAAACCATTACTAAGGCATAAAAACAACTTGGTAGGATGCAAGTTGCCCAATTTAGTCAAGAACACAGTGTGTTCAAAGTGCGTAATATTGGTAGATTTGTCCAAGGTGTTGGTTGGACTAATCCCATGAATTATACAGTCAACCTAGTTGAAAGCAAATGTGAGTGTGGATTATGACAAATATATCATCATTCTTGTGCACATGGAAGGGCAGCACTGACCAAGGCAGGGATGCAATGGGCACCTAACGTAGATCAACTATATTTGAATCAGGCACGTCTCGATGTATACACTCCATGTTTTCAACCAATCTCAGGTGGATAATGTTGGCCGTAGTTTGATGTTTCGCTCATGATCCAGATAGGTGGACGACCAAACGTGGCAGAAAAAGCCAAACGTACTCATAACGAGATGGACGCTCGGGAAGGATTGCCCAGGAGAAACAACTATAGTAAGTGTGGTAGAAGTGGCCATAATATGAAGACATGTAAAACTGTATAATAAGTGTCGTTTTGTACTATAATGTTTTTGTATAAAATAAGTGTTTTTAAAAGCCTTTTGTAATTGCGGATAGTTTTTTTTAGAAAAGTGTGAATGTCAAAATTGGATGCAATCTGCGGCACTAGTCTTTTTGAATGAATAGGTACGTCCATTAAAAATTTAGAAAAAAAATAAAATAGTTGAAAAATTAGTCACCATAAAGGTGACGCCTTTTATGGGGTAAATGCGTGTCCTCTAAGAGATGTCATTTTTTGAAGTTTCTCAAATAACATCCACAAAAATAAAACAAGTATTTACATAGTAGCAAAGATGAATGCAATAGTTAGTGAATGCAATTAACTACAATACAACTTCGAGATATAGATAATTTAGGAACATGAAAATGCGTTCGATAACCAGCAAATAATTCTAAAAACAACAAACTACTTTGAATCCTCATCCTTATTTGATTCTTCTGTTGAGGTGGGTTCTCCATGACGAGGTTCAATTACTCTAAATTTACGTGACGGTCCGGATGACACTCGACTTGAACTTTCTCCACCGCGACCCAGTGTTTGAACACCCCGTCCATGCCCTAGAGCTATTGGGACACTTCCTTTGCCACAGATGGGATCATAATACAATGAATTACGTAGACCCCGTTCCTCACGTGACGTTATTTCATCCGATTGTCAAACATGTTCTTCTTACATGGGTAGGTGAGCAATGGCATCATAATGTTAGGGATTATGGTTTAAATAATTGTTTCTTTTAGTCTAAATGTGTAGGACATTTACATTCAAGTTGACATGTTTAGGACTTTTCAAACATATCCCTAGCATCACCTATAAATAGATGACCACCCCTATTGTAATAATCAAGCTTAGTATTAACAAGATGAAATTCTCTTTGTTTATAGCACTAAGCTCTTCATTTTCTCCTCATCTGTTTCAGTTTTCTTAAGATGGTATCAGAGCTACAAGATCAGTCACTGAATTTGGATTCAGTTGCAAATTTTGTTCACAAATACGTCGCAACTATGGTCGAGTTCTTCAAATCAGTTTGTTGTGATTCAGCTTTGTTCAAATCCTCACCAGATCTTCGCGCCTTAGTTTCAATCAGATGGAGAGTGCTTCTGTTTTTACGATTATTCTGATCGTCACAATCTACAGCAGCTCAAGCACTAATCAGATTCATCCACCTCCTGCTTCAATCTTGAACAACTTAAGCAACATTCAGTGCCACCTCCAGCTTCAATCTGCAGCAGCTCAAGCGTTATCTGCAATCATCCACTTCCTGCTTGCCACCTACAGTAGATCCAGCAACATTCAGTCCTCCCCGGCTCCAGCAACATTCAATGCCACCCCCTGCTTCAACTACCAAATCAATTTTCCACTATCATTCAATAATCTCCAGCTACATTTTGTGATTTCTCCAACTCGTGCTTCTACTATCGTAACCAATTCACTGCACAACATCGAATTCTTCAGACTCCTCAGATTATCGCACCAGGTGAGCTTATGATCACACTGATTCTGATCGACATTTTACAGAAGGTCATTCTGTGCCAGATCAAATCTTCGCATCTGATTCTATTCTACACATAATCAGACCTCTGATTCTGTTCCATGGGATTCTTCTTAAGCTTCACAAGAGCATACCTGTGATCATGCGATGCTGTAAGTCCTCTGCCTCCTCTTCTGTTTTCTGCATGATGGTGCTGGTATGTTGCATTGCTGCTGGTCTGTTACTAGTTGCTGGTGGTCTTGAACTGATTGTTGCGACACAATTTCTTAATCTTGGTGATACAATTGCTTGATTTCGGACCTATGATCAGTGATCAGAGCTGTGATCCCTTGAGATCAGACATGGCTCAGCTCTATTTTCACATGATGAGCTGATTACTCCGTTTCTCCTAATGAACTGGTTAATTGTGGTTGAACTGAGTTGTTTCCCGTGGTCACTACTGCTTAAATTTCGATTGATTACTACTGCATATGATGCTGATTTTTGTTGCTGATCTACTTCTCGTGTTGCTGGACTGGTTTCTCACATACGGATGTTGATTTGAGGCTCGATTTGAGCTGGTATACTGAACTGAATGAGCTGTTGATGTTGATATGTTCATGCTATGGACTCTTCTCTCCTCCTTTCTTCTAGGTAGATATCCTGGTGTAAGATGCAGTGCTGCATTCTTCTTCTTCAATTTGCTTGTTGTGCAACCTCGATGATTCCATGTTTAGCTACGTGATCAAACACATTTTCAGCTTCTGTTTGTGTTTTGCTGCGTGCCTTTCAAGCATGTTTAGTGCATCACGAGGTAACTTCATTAAATTCAGAACTTCTTCTATATGTTCTATGATTGGCCAAAATGAAGCAAATCAGCCACAACACTCAACTCAACCAAAATCAGCCACATCAACAAGCTAACCGAGTAGACATGTGCTCCTGGTTTTGAGCAGACCTATCCTCTTGTTTTGGGAAGACCTGTGCCATGAAAATCCGTTACTAAACCAAGTCTACATGTTGAGGATGGCAGAAAGATCATGGTGTTGATAATGGAAATCAAAACGAATCAAGAAGTCCACATAAATGAATGTTAGGAGTTGATGATGTTGATGAACTTCATTTTCTATTGTTTGGTTTAGGATGTTGATTTACATTAGAAAGTGAATCTACAAAGGGGAATGTTAGGGATTATGGTTTAGATAATTGTTTCTTTTATTTTAAATGTTTAGGACAATTACATTCAAGCCCACATGTTTAGGACTTTTGCAAACATATCCCTAGCATCACCTATAAATAGATGACCAACCCTATTGTAATAATCAAGCTTAGTGTTAACAATAAGAAATTCTCTTTGTTTGTAGCAATAAGCTCTTCATTTTCTCATCATTTGGTTTAGTTTTCCTAAGTGCCAACTGTGTGGCAAGTTTGGGCAGTTGCTTCGCAGGTGTTATCAACGTTTTAATCTTAACTTCACTGGTGTAACAGATCCAAGTAGTACACATTCTGCAAGTGTTATTATGTGTTTTACGTAGTGGGAGGATGCACCTGAAGTGTCAGCTTTGCCACATCAGTCTACTTCATCTAGACAATCATCAGTTCCATCGTCTCAAATTTTGCATCCACCATGTATGGTCTTACCTCGGCAATCGGCCGTACCTCAGCACTCTGAATTTTCACAGCAGGTTTTTCCATCTTCGTATCCCTATATGTACCATCCTTCTTCTTTTAGTTCAGTTGCTCCCTATTCCATTCCTGCAATTTATGGCTCAACACATGTGGACACTTCTTCACATCACACCTGTCCTCACGCATATTTTGCCTCAGTTGTTCATATGATTCAACCCGATACAAGCTAGTTTCCTGACTCAGGAGCCACAAATCATCTTACAAATTCCTCACCAACTGTTTATCCTTATTGTGCACCTTATACGGGTCAAGGTAATGTGGTGTTTAGTAATGGATCTTCTCTTAATATCTCTGCAATAGGATCAGCTATAATTCCAGCAAATTCTAGACATTTACGGTTATGTGATATGCTATACACTCCTAATGTGACTAAGAATTTTCTTTATGTGTCTCAGTTCGCAAAGGATAACAACATCTACTTTGAATTCCATGCAACGCACTGTGTGATTCGAGATTCTCTTACTCATAAAGTGTTTCTTCTTGAATTGGAAAGCTCTGGTTTATATAAACTAGACTTGTCAAATATAAGTAGTTCGCAGTCTGTTGTTAAAAGTGGTGTCCGTCAGTGTTGTGTCTCATGTTTCAACAATAAGAGTACGATAACAAACAACTGTATTCACTATAGTCATTGTGATGCTTTTATACAAAGTACTCATTCAGAAGATTTTAATAAAACAGTTGATTCTACTATATTAGGTTCAGGTATTTCAAATACTTATGATAATTCTGTTTGTTTTCCAGTTGTTAATACTTCCTGTTCTGATAGTATGTGCAATGATAAATCATGTGTTTCTGATAATTTGATTTGTGAGACGTACTTTGCAACACCTGGTCTTATGAATGATGGTTACTTTGTGTGTCTTGTTTCTAATCTCAAGTCAAAGGACTTTTCATCTCTGTGGCATATGAGCCTTGATCATCCTTCTTCTAAGCTTCTTAACAATGTTTTAAGCCCGCATAATCTCTGTATGTCGCATGACTCTGTTCAATGCATATCATGTGATATTGACAAGAGTAAAAAGCAACCTTATCAAACCACTAATACGGTATATTCTCATCCTCTTGAACTTTTACAGGTTAATGTATGGGGTCCTGTTGCATGTGCTTCCAATGGTTATCGGTTTTATCTAAGTATTGTTGATGCTTATAGTAGATATACTTGGATTTATTTCATTCATAAAAAGAGTGATACCGATAGGTTTTTTGTTGAGTTTCATAAATTAGCAGAAAAACAACTTGGTCATTCATTGAAGGTTGTTCAGTCGGATTGTGGCGGTGAGTTTCAATTTCTTTCCACTTATCTTCCTCAATTTGGCATAGCTAATCTTATCACATTTCCTTACTCCTCGGAACAAAATGGACTTGTGGAAAGAAAAAACAGGCTTATTGTTGAGTTAGGATTAACTTTGTTAGCTCAAGCTTCTGTTCTCTTGCATTATGGGTCTAATGCCTTTTTTACTGCAGTTTGTTTTATTAACAGGTTACCTTCTTCCACATTATCCAAGATGTCTCCTCATAAAAAATCCTTTGGAATCTCTCCTGATTACTCATTTCTTCATGTCGTTGGCTGCTTGTGTTTTCCTCATCTTCGCCCATTCAACAGACATAAACTCTCTTTCAGGTCTGAGCCCTGTGGCTTTCTTGGATATTGTTCTAAGTATCATGGCTACAAATGTCTAGCTACGTCTAGGAGAGTTTACACTACTCGTAATGTTATTTTTCATGAGTCATCATTTCCCTTTGATGATTCTAAGAGTAATTTTTTTTACATCTACTGCTCCTACTCAGAACTATACCTACATGCATTTCTTTCGACCCTGTGATTCTCAGTTTCTAATGATTAAATTCTTTTTTTCTGATCCTGCTTTTTTGTATGATATTACTTATCCTCCTATTGGTTATTCTTATTCTCCTATAATATATTGTTCTCCTATAATATATTGTTCTCCTGTCAATCCTTCTTTAGCTGGTTCTGTTATTCCTTCTTCTACTAATTCTGATATTCCTGTTAATGTTGTGTTGTCTAATTTTGTTGCTGCTCCTTCTCAAATTCTTGCATGTCAATATATTCCTGTTGATTATGTTTTAATTCCTGACAGTTCAACATCCTTGCCATCTATGTCTCGTAGTTCTCCTACTCCTCTATTACCTTTAAATACTACTCAAAATATTCCTTCTTCGACATCTTACAAATTAAGAGGCTCTAAGTTGGTTTCTGATTCTCATCATCCCTCTGTCTCTGTGAGTAATCATCACATGCAAACTAGGTCAAAAACCAAATCTCTTCAAGCTCTTCTTACTTATGCAGTCAATATTGATGTGCTTATTGAGTCTGTACCTAAGTCAATTCATCAAGTTTTACTAAGCTCTCATTGGAAGGCAGCTATGGATGAAAAATTGTATGCTCTTTATGCTAATCATACCTAGACTATTGTGACTCTTCCTTATGGCAGGATTCCAATAGGTTGCAAATGGATTTTTAAAATAAAAAAGAATGCAGATGGTTATATTGCTCGTTACAAGGCCAGGCTTGTTGCTAAAGGCTTTTCTCATAAAATAGGTTTTGATTTTCAGGAGACATTTAGTCCAGTTGTGAAGTCTGCTACTGTTCGAATAGTTTTGTCACTTGCTCTATCTCACAAGTGGATTCTTCTCCAAATTGATATAATGCTTTCTTACATGGTGACTTGACAGAAGAGGTATATATGATTCAGCCTCAAGGTTTTGAACAATCTTCCTCTTCTACAACTGATTCTCCTTTAGTTTATAAGCTTCAAAAGGCTTTATATGGGCTTAAACAATTAAACTCTATTCTTATTCATCATCTTCAGTTATGTGCTTCTGTTGCAGACAGTTGTCTGTTTATCAAACAGACTAATGGTTGTTCAGTGTTTCTATTGGTCTATGTGGATGATATTGTGGTTACTGGTAATTCTCCTTCCATTATTTCATATGTTATTCAGTCGATTAATATGGAGTTCAAATAAAGGATTTGGGTAGTTTGAATTATTTTCTTGGCATGGAAGTCATTGCATCTAATAATTATTTGTTGTTAAATCACAGAAAGTATATTTAGGAGTTAATTGAGAAGTTGTATCTTACTGAAGTTTCCAGTTTTTCTACTCCCATGACTGGCACCTGTCTAACAAAATCAGGTATGATTCATTGTACTGATTTGTTTGAAGACGATCACTTGATTCTCAGTACCATTGAAGCATTACACATTTGTATTACAAGGCCGGATATTCAGTTTTGTGTCAACAGACTTAGTCAGTTTATGCAAAGACCAAGCACCAGTCATTGGCAAAAAGTTTTACATATCGTTAGATACTTTAAAGGAACTATTTATCACAGTTTGATGTTCAAGTCCACTCTTTTTCCTATGTAGTGTATCTCTTTAGTCTCCTATTCTTTAGTCTCCCATTTATGGGAACTATTTGCTTGTTAATGATAATCCTATTCTTTGGAATTCGAAAAAATAATCAGTGGTAGCTAGGTCTAGTGTTGAATTTGCGTTTAGAGCTATTGCAAATGCAGTGTGTGAAATTATCCTATTCTTTACTCATAGAAATGGGTCTTCATTTGTCATCAGTTCCCGTGGTTTGGATTGATAGCACAAGTGCGGTATCTCTGTCTGAAAATCCAACTCAGTACTTAGGTAGAGAATGTTTTACCAAAACCTTTAACTGAAAAACAATTTGTGCCACGCAGAAAAACGCTTGGGGTTTCTTCGGTGGGCGAGCTGGATGATGTTGATACATTGACTGTTCAGGAGGTTCCTTCTGTTGAGGAATAGCTGCTTGATAGTCATTTGTGGCTATTGTTAAGGGTATGGTAGTGTTGTCAAGAAGAGTATTTGCCATTACTAAATTTGTTTTAATCACTATATGCATATACTTTGGTGCTCTCTTCTGAGGTATATATATGTTCTTCTTTTTAAGCTTGGTTTGAATAACTTGTCTTATTCTTTGTACTTGTGTCTTATATCATATAGATCATTTTCATTGGCATGCAAAGGGCCATAATCTGTTTGAGTTGCTTGTAATTGGTCTGAATGATCTTTGCTCTGTTTGCTTTAGTTATTTTATGTGTGGTGCAGGGCCTAGCAACAGTTTTTTCATTCAAGTTTGAATACTGTGAGCATATCTTGTTTCAAAACAAATCAAAAAGAAAATCAAAGAATAAGAGATTACAGCAGTCTTTCATCTAAATATGACTGTTTGGAATATTATTCTTCGCATTAAACATAGTTTGATTCCAAAAATAGAGTTTAATTTTGAAGAAAACCTCAAGATACATCAAAATTACTCTTCTGGAAGTAAAGATGAGTGCAAAACCCCTCCAACTATGTTGATAAGAGAAGGGCAAAAACTCTCCTTTAAAGAAAAAAAATCAAATCAAAAGAAAGTCTCAAAAGAATCAAGATTGTTAAGGAGAAAGAATCTAAATCATCATACATGCTTTCAGTTTTTTCATGTCTTGATATGTGATTGTGCTTAGATAAAGTGCACATCGTAAAATAGTTGAAGTGTTACAGATGTTTAGATGCAAGTCAGGTTGATTACTAAGCTGTCATGACTAGATGTATGGATTTATGTGTGTTGTGAATGATTTGTTTGTACATGATACAGAATGTACTAAGTTTATGAGATAAGTATTGAATATGTAGTAAACTTTAGTCTGGGTTAAGAAAAGAAGTCGTATATACATCTGAAAAGATAGTTGTTGAAGTATAGATGAGTGTCTTAAGATGGTTGTTGGCAAATCTTGATTGTTCTGCACATATATCTTTAATGGTTCAACCTCAAATGTTTTCAAGTTTATATTCTTCAGCAGATAGTTATGCTCAGGTGCTCCAGTATTGTTCATCAGGTCATCAAGCTGGATCTTTATAGGAGAATGTTAGGATATATGTATAATTACATATGTGTTGTTTGAGGATTGTTTTGTAATATTTTAGAATTAGTAAGGATAAGATTGTAATGTTTCAAGGATTAAAGGCTATAAATAGTCTTCGTCTGCAACAAAATTCATAACCTTGAACGAAAGAAAGCTTCGTTTCCTTCTAAAGTAAATAAGTTCTCTTCTTCTTCTTCTTCTTCTTCTTCTTCTTCTTCTTCTTCTTCTTCTTCTTCTTCTTCTTCTTCTTCTTCTTCTTTCCTTTCATTAATCTCTCTTGTTTTGAGCTCCTAACACATAAGACAAACGACAGGTCTCGAGATAATTCTCTCCAAGCAGTTTGAAATTTTTCTTTGGGAATGTGAGGGTACCTTTAACAACTTTACGGGCTAGGTGAATTCCTCTAGCCGTAATACCCAACTACACGTCAGGGTTAGAGAAAATAATTTTCCATAGTTAGTATGTAATTAATTAAAGTTAGGTAGATATTTGAATAATTACTTTCCAATGTCTCTACTTGGCCCCTGTGAGAAACATACGGGGTCGATGGGTGAAGACCCTGTGAAGAAGTACCTGTCTCTGTTGTTGAAGCCGTAATGAAACGTCGTGTTACTATACGATGTCACCTAATATATTGCGCCACATCCATCAAAGGTCGACGTTCCTGTAGAACATAATAACAATGGTTGATCCACAAAGCAATCAAATTTTGGTGTGTTATTGAACAACGTTGTTGTCCTGGCGTTCCTTTACGTAAAAACTTATGCAGTTTGATGTGCTCTTGTATCTCATTGTGTACAATCTTTGGGATGTATTCTTTCATTCTAAATTTCCACATGACTCTATGTGGACGGTACCACTTAACCAAATTAAAATGGATTAGAGTAACACTTGCTCGGAATAGCTCGGCGTGCTCACGACATACAGGTAATGTGGTAGCTAACCTAAAGGCGTGATATGGCAGCCACTTCACCTAATATTTAAGATTTTGTCATCATATTAAGTAAGGTTACGAAAAAATGAAAATTAACCAATATCTGCCAAATCAAACTGCAATTAACCTAGTCACTTGATTGAGACTCCAGGTCATCTCAATAGTACACCAAATTTGCAGTTCTATTTTGGTGACTGAACGACGTCTTTAAGAATTCCCACATACAAAGAAAAATATGAAAAATTAACGTTACGAAATTTTACAGTAATACACATTTTTTACGCGGTAAAACAAAGAAACAAATCTATAAAAATCACCTGTATGCTAATGGGTGTATCTCTCCAGTCAGCACTTCACCGTGAATCACAAGGCGACCAATATGGAGGTGCTCCCATGACTATAACTGTAATATAAAACTTCAATATGAAATTTTTCATAGCCAATATTAATGATATCACAAGACTTTCATATAGTTTACTTGTACAAGGATGGCACAGCCATGGAATGTTGCACAGTTTAGCTCAGATGTCTCACACAGTCCACGATACGTTGCTGCCAACACAGTTGAACCCTAACTGTACTATGCTGCTCATTCTAAATCTCGAAGTAGGGGTAAGTACATCAACGACACATTATATTTCTTTTTCATTGTAAACAGAACACCACTGATTATTACCAACATGAATGTTCTCGCTTGTTGTTCGGCGGTGAGGTTAGGTTGAACTTAATGTTTTTGTAAATTAGTCATTTACAAAAAATCTTTACGACCTTGTAGATTCTGGCCCAACAACTCCGGACACGCACTAACCTTGTATTCCTCAGGTGCATTGTCATCAGTTACTGCATCTCTCGGTACTCGTAATCCTAGTAGCACGCAAACATGCTCAAGTGTGATTGTCATGTCCACATGTCTGAGATGGAGCGTATGTATCTCGGGCCGCCAACGCTCGCACAGTGTGGTTATCAATTTATGATCTAGTTTTGGATGTGACATAATAACTACATCCCATAAACCAATCACTTGGACAATAACTTTAGTCTCTTCTGATATTAGATTATCCTCTAATTTTAAACAACTAAATTTTATTTGTTGGTTCTCACTCAGGTATGACGAACAATGTTGATCTTGTCCCCAGAGCACCGATTGGTCCAACGGACTAACGTTAACAACATTTTGACCATACGAATGACTTGACATAATTACGCGCGGCGGAATTTGAACTCTACAATTAAAGAATACAAATTCTTAATTTTAACTTTCATAAATAACCAGCCAAGATTTAATCCACACAATAATTATTAATAATATTTTTAATTAACAATAAGGCATAAATATTATGCATAATCATAAAACACAAAATTAGCATTGTCCAAAGATAAATATATATGTTTAGAACTTGAGGTAAGGTTCTTCAAATAAGGTACGCCACGGCGAGGGGAGGGAACACAATAATGAGGGAGGAAACGCAAGGGCGAGGAGCGACGGAGAACTGGGTGGGCGGATATGCTTTCAGTCTTGTGCAAGGAGCCGTCAAAGAAGGGAAACGGCGGAGAGGCACGTCGAAGATGAGGATGAGGTAGGGTGGGTGAGGAAGGAGAAACGGCAGAGAAGTGGATAGCTTAGGAATGATAAGAGAAGGGTGGGGGAGATTTAAGGGGGGCGGGGGACGACAACGAGAAGAAACGACGGAGCAGGGGGTGGCTGCGGAAGGAGATCTCGAAGGGGGCGGGGGGAGATTTAAGGGGGCGGGGGGATTTAATTGGGGCGGCGGAGGCTAGGGTTTTTGTATCAGACCTCATGGAGCACTACTGGTAGTAGCGTTTTAATAAGACGCTAGTGAAGGTAGTGTTTACTTCAAAAACGCTACTACGACTGGCTTTTTTTAAAAACACTACTTACATTGGCATTTTGGAAAAACAAGCTACAAGTGACCTACGCAGATGCACATTTTGTTAAATATTTTTTAAATATATATTTCTTTTAATATTTGTTTTTGAAAGAATTCCATGAATTATGACTAATAAAGTGAGAATGTCATCTCTAATTATTCCAACAAGGACAATATATCCAACATTATATCCATACTAAATGTTGATTTGGAGTGAAAATATCATCCAAAAAGGTAGGCACTATGCAAAACACAATTTGAAAAATTAAGTATACACAAAACATATTTAGAAATATGTATAAAAACACTACCGTGGGTAGCGCGTTATATTTGGTTTTTTATTTTACAAAAACGCTACCAATGGGTAGCATTGGCTATCTATTTTTTTCTTCATTTTTTGACGACTCGATGTTTAATTAAAAAATAAATTATGTATATATTAAAAAAATAAAAAACATTTAGTAAGTAGATATTTTAATTGCGATTCAAATTATACAAAAAAATATTAAATTTGGAATGACTGATTGAGTGTACGCTTTGCCGTAAGTTCAAATTTGAATATTTGACTTAAACAAAAGTATAACTCAGACCCTGTAAGTCTAATCTCACCACGGTTAACAACATTTATGGAGAAATTCAATTATCTACCAAGGGTAATGTTTTTGGATTTTTTTAATTAGAAACATATTTAATTTTTTAACCTAACATCATTTGTCCTATAATTTTACCGAAATGATTAAATGCATTAGGTGAAAATTTTAATTATATACGTACTCAAAAAAATCAAAACCATTATAGTGCGTAGATAATTTTATTACGAATTAAATGAGGTAAAGTAGGCATTACCTTTTTTAGTTTCAGACGTATAATACGATACGTAAAAAACTATACATACGTATATATAAACAGTAAAATTACTATTGGAACAGCAAAAGTACTTTCTTCCTTGGTTTAGCAATCTTCTTTATCAGAGAAAGGTGGAACAAATACCACATTCTCACTAGATAGTGTAAGATCATAATCTTGATTGCAATCCTATACAGTTAAGTCATTTTATAGAATAGTTACATGCAAGGAACATGTTTCACTAACAGAGCAAAACTAACGACTGTTTGTGATTTAAAACAAAATGTAATATTGTTAAGCATCAATAACTAAATAGCACAAATTTGAATCAAAAAGTAAAATTGATAATATAAGTGAACAAATATATAAATTATCATTCAATAGGCGATTCATTATCTCAAGTGAACCATATTCTAACGTACATAGATGATTCATTATCTCAAGTGTTACTTCAACACTCCATTGATATTTCTTAATTTTTTAATCATTAAAAATATTTGCTTAATTTCATCAACTATCATCATTATTTCTCATCATAAGAATGGACTCAGGGTTTAAAATCCCCCATAATTATCTACTTTACTCTTGTGATTAGGTTGTCTCAACTTAGATATGGAGATCTCCAGTCAACTAGGTTGAGTTTTTCTTTTCAAAACTGTTTACAACACGGACTTCAAGCTCATTCCCCTCGATGATTGGTCACTTGCATTTTATTTAGGGAAAAGTATGAAAAAGATGTAATATGTTTGCCAAAATTTGTAGCTGATGCAACTTCGTTGGACCACTAATTTATGATGTATTATGTTTCATTTTGTTGTATTTTGATGAAATGTTAGGTTTTCCATTTAAATTGTTCACATGCATCTCACATGTCATATGTTTTGAACGATAAAAAAAATTCAAAATCCTGAAACTTCCCTCCTCATCTTTTCTCTCCAGCTACCGAAGTCCCTCAATCTCCCCACTTCAACCCTTTTGTCTCTACTCTTCTGACGAACGACCAGGCCTTCCACATAGACCATTTTCTGGCGGAAGTGCCGGTACTGCTCTCATCTCTTCTTCCAAGTATATTTCCTCTCTCAATTGCTGACTAAGACGATACTGAGGTCACCACATTCCCCGCCAGTTGAAAAATGTTTGATCGCTAACAGGGGTGAAATCGCTTGTCGCGTAATTAGGACCGCGTAATTGTTTCTGACTGAATTCGGATTGCTTCATGCTATTGGTTCGTGAAATTTTCTCTGGTTATCAAACGAGATTGACTTCCTGTTTACTGTGTGTAGATTGATTGCTGGACAAAATTATTAGCTAGGGCATATGGTATTGTTTGTGTTAGTTGTTTTTTTGGTCGATTCGGTGCTTGTAAATTGATTTAGTGTTTGTTTTTCTTTCTATTCAGGTATCACACAAAATCTATCTGACGAAATTACTCTTTCAGAGTTGTGTATGTCGCTAAAGGGCATGTGGCCTCGACCAAGCTAATTGTGCTCCTATTAAACCCGGGAAACCTTGTTACAATCCCAATACTCTACAAGCTCATGCTTGATATGAATACATTGATTATTACCAAAGGATGCATAGTAAAGGTGGAACTTGCAATTTTCAGGGAACTGTTGAGCTTACTACTTTGATCCAAGTAAGATACTATACTCTTGTTCTTGTTTCTCCAATTTTGACTAATTTATTTATCCATATTGTTGTCCCTGGACTTGTAGGCACTGATACATGTAAATTTGCTGGAAGGCGTGAGTGCTTGTAATCTACATTCATACAAATCCTCGAGTTCAGTGCTGGGACCCGCAAGTGCTCAGGGAGGATTTACTCCTCCATCGGTTTTAAGATTTCAAATTCTTCTGTTTGTAATCTACTTTACTGCTTCATGGATGTTGCTTTGAATGGTGTTCTTCTAGCTAACCATAGAAAAATCATTCAATCCATATTTTGTTTTAATTTTGCCTATTATGGTAGCTCTATTGCATTGATTTAGCTCTCCTATTCGTTGTCGATGTATGAGAATGGTTTCTGGAGAGATGTATATTGACTTTTGAAATTTTGTGAACACTAGACTAAATTCAAAGAATATATTTTGAAATTTTGTGAACACTCGACTAAATTCAAAGAATATATATCGCTTATGCCGTCATTTTGAAGCGTTAGGTTCTGTTTTCTGGTTTTTGTGAACACGGTATTGTAAGTTGGTATTTTATTAACACCAATGACAGTTAATTTAATAAATAGGCGATTCTATTGAAATGACATTGGTTTTGTGTGTATTTTGGGACAGGTTTTAATGTGCAGGTGGAATTCAGTTGGGTTCTATTAGAATACGTTTTGTCCACTCAATTAAAACATAGTACATCTACTTTCAATTTGTTAACAAACGTGTTTCATCAAAAAATAACACATACAAAACGTATGTTATCACATACCAAAAAATACATAAACATCATTAACATACTGTCGCTCCACTATGCAAACATAACTACTTCAAAAACAGATCCTAAGACGCTTCAACCAATAACCAAATTTAAAATTACAACAAACAGCAGCACCACAAGCATTCTAACAACAGTGAGCAACATCTTTTCCCTCCTATGAACAAGAACAACTTAGGCTTCGATCTTGGCATGCATTTTTCGGAATTTGGTTAGGTTCGTCCTTCCGTAAATGCACATTGGTGGTCACACCACTCGAAATAGTCACAACTATGTTTATGCGATCATATTTCTTCACAGTAAAATTAGAGTTTTGAAGAGAGATTTCAGAAGGATTTTCAAATTGATACTAAAATTAGGGTTCAAAAATAAAGAAATTGGCAAACATACCTTATAATTGGGACACCCATTTTTGTTGGAAGAGTCGGAGATCTGAGAAGAAGAGGACGAACACTTCGCAAAGGTCACGAGGGTATAAAAAGCAAGGAAGCAACAGTTGCATATAACAGCCCTGAAGAAGATAGGGACATTTGAGGAATTTAACACTAAATGGAGGTCACGTGCAAGGCATGTGTGTAGTTAACGGAAATTTTTAACGGACACAAATGGACTTCCTCAAAAACCAACAACACCAAACAAGTTGCATGAAAAACAAACATTGTGTCGCATTTACCACTTTGGGCAAACATATTACATCTTTTCATACTTTTCCCTTTTATTTAACCCTTTCATTAACTAATCCACAATATTATCTTTCGACCTTACATAGCCGATTGTGATAATTTCAGCTGAGAGCAATTGTCTAATATAATTATGTCTTCGACGGATATGTCAAGACCTACCATTCTACATATAATTTGTGTATCAACCGCAGATTGCTATCACAATGTATGTAAATTGCAGGCACCAATCTTTACCACCTAGGAATATCCTCAAGAAAATGTTGTAGTCGTTCAACCTCTTCAACACATTTGTCTAATGCTATAAACTCTGATTTCATGGCGCATCTGGCTATATCTGTATTCTTTTAGGATTTCCACAACCCAGTTGCACCCCTTAGGGTGAAAACGAATCCACTCGTAGGATTTGAGACTCTTTATGCAGATATCCAATTAGCGTCATTCTTTTTATAATATGTTAGATATCATGTAAAATGCAGTCCATAATTCCTAGTATATCTCAAGTACCTGAGTAATTTTGTGATTCCACTCCAATGATCGACACTTGGTTTACTTGTATAGATACTCAACACACCTACAACGTGTGGAATATCAAGTCTAGTATGTGTCATCAAGTACATTGCACTTCCAATGGCCTTAGAGTACTATACTTGAGAGACATTTTCACACATATTTTTTGAGAAATACTTGTTTTGGATCCATTGGAATGTAGACCTTCTTTTTGTCATCGTTGTTGAAATTAGTTAATATCTTATGAATATAATGAGATCGACTTAAAACAGTTTCTTTAGATGTTCGATTAATCTTATTCCAAGGATTACATTAGTAAGGATCATATCTTTCATGTCAAATCTTGAATTCAACAAATGCAATCAACAGTTTTTGGTCAAATCATAATCATTTTACTAGGAGGCACCATTACTTTAGAAAGACACCTTCACACTCGAAGGTGATTGAAAGAAGAGTTTCTACCTTTACGCAATTCAAAAGATTTTTGTTGTTATTTCTTTTGAGATCTTTAAAAGGTAACTAGTACATAAAATAACTTCTCCACATGTGTTCTGGGGTAACCGATAACTTATCAACATTGGATTCATCATCTCTTTCATTGGTCGATTTTTCCTTTCCGTTGCCCCGTTTGATTGAGGTGAATAACGCGTCGTGGCCTCATGTATGATTTTGTATTGAGTTCAAAACTCACTGATATGAGCATCATTCTCGCCACCTCTATAATTGTTCAATACCTTCATCTTCTAATCAATTTGACTTTCACCTTGTGGGTTGTGAAGAATGAACTTTTCAATAGCTCCATCTTTACGTTTTAATAAGTATACATAGTAATATTTTGTACTATCATCCAAAAAGTGATAGAGTACTTATTATTGTCTCTTGTTAGCACAAACATTAAGTCAAACGTTGTTATAAAAGATGACTTTGTTAACTTGTTCTATCAACTATTTCACACTTATGTTTGAGATCGATAGGAAATGTAGGGATATAATGCATCTTAACTTAACCTCTGCAAGGTATCATAATCAAGATGTTTTAATCTATCATGCTATAAATTAGGAAACTCAGTCAAAGCAGAAGAAACATTATTATTCTTGTTCATTTTGTTTTATCATTACATTCGTAGTTCTTACCCACATAAAAATAATCACTTTTAGTAAGTATAAATTTATCATAATCAAACACAAGACAAAAGTTGCTTGCTTAACAATGACTCTTACACCTGGTTCCTACTAAGTTTTAGAGCAAACAACACATTTTTCAAGGTCAAATCCTTTACTCGTTAACTAATTGTCATTTATTTTTCAATAGACTCTATAAAGGCACTAATGAAAAACTTTAAATGTAATTGTTGATCAGTGTATTTTATTGTTTGATACAACAATTATACTTATACATGCTTTCATGAGACACTCATACATTTGAGTTGTATCTCTATTTTCAAACGTGACATTATTCATTTGAGTCAAAACTCAGTAGTGATCTGAACACCATTGTTCTTAGTCATATTTATGAAACACACACACACACAAATATTTCTTTTTTCGGAATAAATATTTTAAGAATTAGTTACAAATAGGTCCAACCAAAACCTCCATTGCAAATAGGGGTGGCGCTCGTGTCATGTCTAAGTGGACAGGTCATAAACATGTCTCAAAATTTCAAACACGAACACAACATGATTAACTAGAAGATCTCACGTGACACGTGATATGATTAACTATAATGAACAAAAAAATAAAACAAAAACATATTGGGTCATACGACACAAAACTGTTAGACACAATACGATTAAACATGATCCGATAAGATACGAAATTCACTAATTTCACAAGTTATTTCATATATTTTGCAGAACACAAATCCATACATACAAAGTAAGGTCTTCAAAGTTCAATATTAAAAACTAAGTAGGTATTCCAGTAATGTTTTGTTATTATTATACTTAAATGTGTTTAAACATGAAAAATGTATACACATCACAATTAGTTAATCATGTTTATACAGATGTGTGCAGTTAGAAATGTCTACACACGAATAACAATCGTGTCTAGACATATAATATTTATTTAGTCAAGAGATGTGTTAAGGTTAAACTCATATACTCTTTAAAGCAGATTGTGTCCTGTTGTTTAATCGTGTCATGACACAAATTTTCACTCATAATTGCAAATACTAAATATCCTTAAGATTTTATACAAAATAGAGGCTTTAACTAAATTGTAATATTTTAGAAGTATAAACATCAATATGTATAATAATCCAAATTCAAGTAATTATGCAAATCATCAAAGTTGACAAAATTTCAAATTGAGACCCGTGAGGTGTGGAGTCTCCTTAAGATAATTTTGTCCCCTCTCACTCGCAAATTCGTACTCGAGGGTTCATGGGACGATAACCTCCTAGTATACTGTGTCGTCAAGTATAAACTACCACGAAATTTCTCCTGACTGAACTGAACAACGCCTGAATTCAAACAGACTCTCCCGATCATAACAATCAACACGAAAGAAAAGTCAAAGACGACGACCAGGAAAATTATGACGAACTTTAACACAATCGGAGAAAGAGATGAACAAAAAATAACAATAGAATAAATTTCATTTTTTTATGATTATCTTCTTCTTATTTTATTTTGAAGGTGAGAAAGCTCTCCATTTATAGAATGAGGAACTCGAGTAGTAACAAAAATTAATCAATGTGGTACAATTTCTGTGAATTCCATTCGCGGGTAGGTATCCGAAAAAGTGTACCCGCTAATGTCATTCAAGAGTAGGCTTAATAGGTGCCACCCGTGAATGTCGTTCGTAGATTCTAATCCCACTCGTGAATGGTATTCGCAGGTGCAACGTATGTTATTAGTGAGTGTTTCACTGACGAATACCGTTCGCAGGTGGAATTTCAGTTGTTGACCCGCAAACTCCGTTATTTTCCCAACAGCCAACGAATATACGATCCAGCATTGTAACTACTTTTGTCGGAAGTCGTCCCTGATTTAGTCCACAAATATTTTTAATGAAAATACACATATCAAACAAAGTAATAATAAAAGAGGAATCAAGTAAATAAAATATCAATTTCCATAGGTAAAGTAAATATTAATATTTACAATTCTATTACATCATCCAACTCCTTCTCTACCACCTCCTGTATTTCCATTTTGATATCTATTATTTCTAATCTTAGTGGGTCTAGCAGATTAACTATATTCCTAGGTAAGTTGTAGGTCTTCCGTAACCGGTGGTTGAAGATCTGGATCATTAAACCTAATGTCGGCAAGTTCTTCATCCTCACTCGATGTCACTAGTTGGTTCATTAGTTATTCCTATTGTTCCCATCTTACCAGTTATGTCATGGGAATAGTGAGCAACTTCAATCAACTACTCAACATACTTGTTTTGACTCGTTGTTGCATTCTTCAAGAACTTTTCACCCAGTTTGGTCATATGACAGATAGTTCTCATCTATTAAATGAAAAAATTACCAATTAGTAATAATAACAAATTAAATATTAAAGATGAACTAAATATCACTCACCAGCAACATAGATTGGTTTTCGTGTGCTTCAAACTGGATTGGGGCCACAAGCTCCGCTTCATCTGCTTTGTTCGTATGAAGATCACTATGGGTTCTTTATCTTGGATCAATGTGATAGTCATTTGTTTATACCATGCTAAATACTCATTCAGTGGTACACAATCATGTACAGGTAAACCCATCTCGTCCCAACTCTCCCACATTGTCCAATATAGGGCGTGACGAATGATCCATGGTTCGCGTGCATTTTTACCCAACGTAGTTTGTGCAATTTATCCCATTCTTGATGGTCTTCAAATGGCATTGGGATAGGTCATGGACAAGAAAATTGTGTCCATAATCGATCCACCATGTACTACTCCACAATACTGAAATGGATCAGTGGCACCTTCGTCGTCCAACACTAGTCAGTTTCCGCACATATAAAGGGTAGGTGGGCCAACCGATTTGGTGTGTATGGATTCCATCGTATGTGCAAGTACAATATGCTAATGTTATAGTACTTAATAAAATAGAAGAGTTAATTGTCAATTTGCCCCCTAATGTTTGGACCGAATTTAAGAATCCCCCTTAAAGATTAAAATTTTAAATTTTAGTCCTAATGTTTGGACGAAATCAAAAATCACCCCATTCCGTCTTAAGGCCGTCTAATTGAAACGGAAAACCCGACACGTGCCTTGCACATGCATTTTATTAAGAAAAAAACACAGCGCATCCCATGGCATTTGTTCTTCTAGAGCCATGACTTTATACAACCCAAAATAAAAATAACTCAATACAACTGAACCCCAATTATATCGAGTTGTTTTTCTGAAAACTCTACAGTAGAGAAAGATAATGTAGAGCCACTTTACTCTCACTTGTGTTAAAGAATAAAGATGTTCCAAGGAGATGTAAAATATAACCTCGAGCTCTCATGATAGGTTCTTCTTTTATTGTAAGGATCCAATCCAGGCCACTGTCTTTTTTCTCAAAAATCATCTTCAAACAGTATAAAGAAATATCATTCTTCGTAATCTCCTCCTCGTCACTTGAAGGAAGTGTTGTGGGCATAGAGCTGGAAGATCAATCAATTCTTCTTGACCCAAACGGTACTGATCGAAGAAGGGGGGATCGTTGATCCAACAGGATTTGTACGTCCCTCAGGGTTACGGTAATTTCACCCCAGCGAGGGTGAAATATGTGCGTCTCTGGTCGTCACCTCTCAGTAAGAGCAAGTAGTAACCTCACATCGACCTTGATACGAAATATATATGCAGCCCATCCAAACACACCTAAATCTACCGAATACCTTGTCATTGGATCTACAACCACGCATTTACCTGCTCGTCAATACATATCATCTTTACGACGAGTACTAGCAGTAACCTATAATTGTTTTGGGATGAATATATATTTACGTTGAATTAACAATGTAACAATAACAATTAGTCAAACATAAACCGAAAGTTACCGTATTATGAGCGTTATGCTGTGACATATGCCGAAGTTGACCATACAGCAGGGAAGGATCCACCGGTTCCTTCTAAGATTAAAAGAACGGTTGTGAGGAGGTGGCCTTATCACGATGTGTTATATGAACAAAAAAATTGAATAATTATGCATTATAAATATCAATAACAAGTAATTCAACATCAATTAACATTTTAACACAAAATAAAAAATTAGGGTTTCACAATTATTCAAATAATACACTACAAATCAAACAAAAAACATAACAATTCGTCAAGTACACACATTCTGAATTCTAAATAGCAATTATAATTTATTACAATAAAAATTAAAAACTAAAATAAAACGGAGGTTTCAGACCAAACCTTAATTCTAGCTTGTGGAACGGTAGTGTCGAGTGGCGTCGACAGTTGCGTCGATGGCGGTGGTTGCTTTGGACAGTGGCGGCGGGTGAGGGTATCTGATGGACATTATGTCATTCTCTTGGTAGTTTTGTTCATATATATGAAGGTGCACCCGCGAATGAAATTTGTGGTTGGGTCTACCGATAAAGATTTAACAACATATATCATTCGGAAGTGCGACTGAAAGAGTGAGTATTGTTTTTCAGTATTCCTACCCGTGAATATCATTTGCGGGTAGGTATACATTTGTGTTTTTTTTAAGTGCGTATATTTCAGTATTTACATCTATTTTGAGCTATATATCCAGGAAAAAAAATTGAATTGCTAGGTATCATGTGAGGGAGAGATAGTGATTTTCTAAAAGAGAGTTTAAACAACATAAAGGAATTTGAAGAGTAATTTATGTTGTCCCTTGTTGGAAAAAAAAAAAATTAGTTTATGTTTATCCCTTATAATCCTTTAGATTTTGAATTATTAGCAAGACCCAAAATTCGATCCTGACTTGTGGAGGACCAAGACTGAGACCAACTTCGACAAAAAAAACGCCTGATTCGGTCTTGCTTGACTCGAACCGGTCTCGGTCTTAGACCGAATTGTTTTTAAAAAAATGTTGAAGTTATACCAAGAAATAGCCAAAGAAGAACATACGTGAGTTGAGTTTGAGTGAATCGATGTTGCCAACGAGGTTAACCTAGTTTATATCTCCATCTCGAGTTTGGATCTTCGCTGGCGAGCTGGTTTTTTTCATTGGCGAGATGGTTCTTTCCATTCGCGTATTCCTCGAGAGAAGCAGGTTGTCGAATCTTTCGCATGAGGCTCTCGAGAAGCAGGTTGTTGAAGTTGATGGTGGAGTTAAGGAAGGAATTGAAGTCGGGGATGTTGTTGTTGGTCGAGCCTTCCCCATTTAGGGTTTAAGGTTGTCGAAGCTGCTGTTGGTTGATGTTGAAATTGGGTCGGTTCAGACCTTTCGAGATTTAGAGCAAAACCAACGAGACTGAGCTCGGCCTGTTAGGATGACTAAGTAATATGCATGGAGACGATCAACTCCAACCGACCACACCTCAAGACACATTCGTAAAAATTAACCAAGACCAGATCATGATAGAAGGAAGTCCTTGGTTGTAGATAAATCTAGAATATTCAAAAGTACGATTAGAGATCAGAGATCTATTGTAGTTCAGTTCTGGTAAGTATAAAAACCAGAATTGTCTCTTGTAAAGATAAGATGAATTAATTCTACAGGTTCAAGTTAGTTGTTCTGTTTCCGTTTTCTCACTTCTCATGTCTACTTCTTCTCATCGTCTTCAACCTCCACTCACTTTTCTGTACATCTGCTGCTATTGAATCTGGTTCATCTTGAGAATAGTGATATGGTATCAGAGCTTTCAACACGTCATTCCACTACACAATTCTAAAGATTCGTCTACCACTACTGAAGTAGTCAATCGATACTATGCCAAACTCAGCATGACAACTTTCTAGCATCCTGGCTTCTAGCTTCAATCTCCACTTCGATTAGTAAAGGGCTTGTTGGCTGCATGACAGCAACTTCAATTTGGGCAAAACACCACCATCACTTTTCCTCATCATTCACAACCAGGATTATGAACCTCTATGGTAGACTCAAGGTTCAGAAGCATTACAATCAGTCCATGAGGGAAGAACTCACAGAGATACAACTAGTATGTGACACCCTAGCTGGATGTGGTCATCCCATAGAGGAGATGCATCAAATCTCCATTATATTGAATGGAGTTAAGGGTCAATACGATAATATATAGAATGTGATCCATGCTAGCAAGAATCCCTACGACTTAGCATCGGTTAGCTCGGTCCTTCTTGATGTTGAGGCTTTCCATAAGGAAATCAGTTTTGATACCTCTTTTCCTACTGCCAACGTTGTGTTGAACACGTCTACATAAAAGACTCCAGTGACTTCAACACAAAATAATCCTTATTCTGGAAAAATTCGTTCATCTGATACAGGTTAACAACCTCAGATAACGCCAGAATATCAAGTCAATAACACTGGATATGGTCATTGTAGAAGAAGAGGAAGAGGTGCTGGCAACAATAAACCTAAATGCCAGTTATGTGGCAAATTCAGTCATCTGGTTCACAAGTGTTTCCAGAGGTTTAACGTGCATTTTCCAGGCGTTACAGCCCAGCCTTCAAATATGAGTGCCAACTTGACCGTAGTTGTTTAGTGGAACAATGAAGGAGATGCTCTGCCAATTGCTAGTCCAATGCCACGTCCAATGCACCAGCTTCATAGTTAAAATATGATTAATTCTCAAAACATGATCAATCCCTTTCAACATGTCTTCAATCCTTTTGTCCCTACTCCTATGCCATATTACCTCCCTTTTTATCTTCCAGTCCAACATACTCTACCTGAATCTTTGTCAAAAGAGACTCTCACACAAGCGAATGTGACAACAGTTGCACCTCAACTTCCTGACAAAGCCTGGTACCCATACTGAGGAGACACTAATCACTTCACTCAAGGGCCACCACCAAATACATGAACTCATCCATATCTAGGGACAGGTAAAGTAAATGTAGCTAATGGTTCCTATCTTGACATAAACAATATAGGAACTTCGGTAATTAATACAGCTTCTAAACCGCCTGTGTTGCATAATCTTCTATATACACCTAACATTACTAAAAATCTTGTGTTTGTTTCTCAGTTTACCAAGGACAACCAAGTGTTCTTTGAGTTTCACCATACGTTCTGTATGGTAAAGGATGCAGCTACAAGAGAGATCCTCCTATGTGGGGTTGGAAGTGGTGGTTTGTATAAACTCGATTGTAGTAAAATAGTAAATACAAATCAGATTTGTAATTAATTTAGTGGTCATGTTACTGCTTTTTCAAGTTCTAATGTTGTTATTGTTGAAGTCACCTTATTATTTCAACACGGAATCAAGATTATTCTGTGTTGAAGTCACTGGAGATTTATTTGCAATAAGTTTCTGTTTTTAAAAACTACTGACTAGGGAAGTGTTTACCTACTTGTCTATGTAGATGACATTGTTGTTACCGGAAGTGATTCTAGTGATGTCGAATCGATAATCTCACAAATCAATCAAGAATTCAAGCTGAAGGACCTCGAACTTCTAAACTACTTTCTAGGAATGGATGTTCAAGTCGGTGATGATTGTTTGCTCTTAGCACTGATGAAGTAAATCAATTACTTGTTACATAAAGTTGGCTTAGCAAATGCATCTTCGTTGCCAATACCCATTTCTGGTAATTTCCTGAGCAAAGCTAACTCTTCTCAATCATCTTCACATGTTGTTCCTACTTTGTAGAGAAGCACTATTGGTGCTTTACAACACGTTTGCATTACTCGACATGACATTAGTTTTGCAGTTAACAAGCTTATCCAATTTATGCAAAATTCTACACAGTGTCACTGGAAAGTAGATCTACGGGTTCTTAGGTATCTCAAAGGGACCATCACTCATGGTCTTCTAGTCCGATCTCTTCCTGTACCTTCATCAGGCGTAACTTTAGTTTCCTATGTGTATGCTAATTGGGGTAGTGATACGCTTGATCGTAAGTCGATGTCTGGTCATTATCTCATTCTTATCAATAAACTTATAGTATGGAGTTCGAAAAAACAATCAGTAATCTCCAGGTCCAGTTGAGAGGCTGGATATAGAGTTGTGGCTAATGCTATGTGTGAGGTACTTTGGGTTGTATATATTTTATCTGAGCCTGGTATTAACCTATCATCTATTCCTTTCATATGGTGTTATAACACATGCGTTGTTGCCTTGACGGAGAATCCAATCCAATACTCGAAGATGAAACATGTTGAGCTAGATCTTTGCTTTGTTCGTGAGAAAGTCCAAAGTGGTCAAGTGATAGTTAAATTTGTCCCTGCTTCAGATCAGGTTGCTGATATATTAACCAAACGTCTTACTTAGAAGTTGGTTTCTCAGTTTAGGGACAAGCTTAGGGTTTTGAAATTTGATGATGTGCATTCTGATGATTCCTGTTCTACGTTTAGGCATTTGTGCATATCAGATTATAGGAGTGTGTGTACATATGATTATGCTTCTGAATAGGCTTGGTTGATGTTTGTTGAAGGTCAATGAGTATGTTCTAGCTTCGTTGGTTTTCTTCTGCTCTTACTTAGATAACTTGCTTTCTCTACTGTTTGCTTTCCAGCAAAATCAGTTCCTAGTGTCCATGCTTCTCTTGTAGGCCTGTTCTTAAAATTGAGTTCATGATCCCCTATTTTATGTTTATCAGCCTTATTTTTTATTTCGAAACAAGCAAGTATGTACATGTTGTATATTCTGGGTATACTTCTTAATTCTCATATGGTGTATTCCCTTGTTCGCTTGAATCGAATCGTTTGTTCAACTATTTTAACTTCCTCACTTTTTATCTTTGTGGTTGGATATTGCTGCATCTGTTGAGCTCCATTTCTGTCCTTAAATTCCTTATTCATGCTTTCTTAGCTTGATGTATGTAAATGGTGGCATAGGATGAAGCTTAAGTGACGAAAATAGCTTCTTCAGAGACACCGTCAAGATACTATGTGGAAGTTTGAGGCTGGTAAGATGGAGCCAAATGGAAACCTCGCAGGTTCATTGGTAAGATGGAGGCACTTGAAAACCTCCCTGTCAGCTGGAAAAAGATAGAGGAAGAAATTAATCCATCAGGAAAAAAAATAATGAGTGAAAGCTCAGTTCTTGTAAATATGAAAATGAGTAAGAACTGTGACTAGATATGAAATGGTCTATCATTTGCAATTGGTATTCTCACTATTGGTTGAAGTGTGTCGAGTTTTGAGTGGAAACATGTCTGATTTGAGTTGATGAACAATGGAATCCATACTTGTGAATTGTGAGAGTTCTGCTAAGAAATGAAATATGTAGTACATTTGGTTGAGTTTTTCTTTGTGATTGATAGCCAGCAAACATGTGTGCATATGTTCTCAATCTTTTGTTACAGACTCTTCATCAGGTTATGGACATTAAGGGTAATGAAGTTTTGTTAAGAAAATAAGTTCTCATAGGAATGTTAGGATGACTAAGTAAGATGTATGGAGAAGATCAAGTGTGGTCAATTACACCTCAAGACACTATTGTAAACACTAACCAAGACTAGATCATGATAGAAGGAACTTGTTCGTTGTAGATAAATCTAGAATATTTAAGAGTAAGATTAGAGATGAGTTGTAGTTCAGTTCAGGTAAGTATATAAACCAGGATGTCTCTTGTAAAGATAACCTGAATTGATTCTATATATATTGTGAATCTGGTTCATCCTCATAATACTAATACGACCAATAAGAAAAAAACTCATATCAGTCTTAAGCTCTGATCGGGCTATTCGGGTCGGTCTCAGGCCGCTCTTGCTAGGAATTCAGTTCAGTCAGACTTTTTGCTCACCCATAGTGAGATTTATACTATTGGTCCTTGAATATAAATTAAATTAACTAATTATGTAAATTTCGTACATTTTGATTTTTAATGTTTTATGTTATTTTATTTATGTCTCACCGTTGTTGCGAGTTAGAATTTCCAAAGAGTCATTTTATTTCTTAACAATTAAATAGAAATAATATATATATATATATATATATATATATATATATATATATATATATATATATATAAATGTGTGTGTGTGTGTGTTATCCGCTGGATAGCGTGGTGTCCAACACGTCATTATAAAATTGTGTGTTTGACATGGGGCAACTTGCCTCCATGATGTGATAGGGACGAACAACCACATCACTTTTTTTTTTTTGGGGGGGGGGGTTATTTCTTTCATTTTTTACAAACAATCACATTAGACAAAAAGAATTATTCGAGTTTAGGGTTGTAAGTTACATTCAGTTTCGACTTTTAGATTGACCATAATCGTGGTCAAAATTGAAAACCTAAAATATTGGGTTAAACTTTCAAATTTAACAGTCTTGTGTGGGTACTAAAAAAGTTCAAACTCAATATAATTTGTGACACTAAGTTTAAACTCAATATATTTTATGACACCAAACTTTCAATTAATTTTTCTATGTACTATAATTTTTTAATTTTCTTAAATAAGCAGTAATTACTTTTTTACTCATAATATAATATTGTGTCCAACATTATTTAGGTTATTAAGTTTGAACTCAGAAAAGGTCATCATAAAAAATTTATAGTAAATCAAAATTTAAATTATGAGCTTTAAGTATGCAAATTATATTAAATTTGAACTTTTGCAGTGATCACACAAGAAAATTAAAAGTTTACCTAAATCTTTCATACTTCAACTTTAGCCAACGTGTATACGAATCTCAAAGTTGAAACTTAATATAAATTACGATATTAAACTCGTAATAATTTTTTATTCAATATGTTTTAAAAAAACATTAGGCACATTATTACCACGTCTAGTACACCACTACAAGTAGAGTGGTGTGGTGTGTGTTAGGGGTGACAGTTTCGGACACGACACGATATGCTTTATAGCGTATATGAGTTTGACATTAACGGATCCCGTGTCTAAAGAACTCTTATAGGTTTAGACACGATTAATAATCGTGTCTAAACAATTCAGATCTGCGGATATCTGTATAAACACGATTAACTAATCATGTCTAACCGTGTTTAATCGTGTCGTGTATACCTGTGACACGAATAAAGACACGATTAACTAATCGTGTCTAAGCGTGTCGTGTCTAATCATGACACGTTCAGAAAAATATATAAAATTAATGTTTTTCGTGTTAATCGTGTCGTGTAACGTGTCGTTTCGTGTTTAATCGTGTAAATTCGTATCAATCAGGTCGTTCTTAATCGTGTTGTATCGTATCGTGTCGTGTTAATCGTGTCATATCGTGTCGTGTCTATCCGTTATGTTTTTCGATTTTTAATTTCCAAGAAAGTTAATCGTTTCCCGTGTCGTGTCACGTGTGATTTGCTACTTAATCGTGTCGTGTTCATGTCTGATGTTTTGAAACATGTTTAGAAATTATCCATTTAGACACGAAACATGTTAAGACACGATTAATAAAACGATACGATTAGACACGACACGACACGACGCGATTGCCACCCCTAGTGTGTGTGAACATGCTACTTGCAGTAGTGTGTTCATCCAAGTGCTACCATAATAATTTGTTATAAATTGAAATATTTATAATTGTTTCTTAATTTCTTAAAATATTACACTACTTTTTAGTTATGAATCAAAGCAGAAACCATATGTGGAAGATGTGGAGTTTTTTTAAAAAAGTATAATAAAAACATATTTTAAAAAAAATATTTGTAAATATATGTATCCGCGCACCCGGGGTAGCGTGTTGAATATTGCATGTTTATGCTATTTGTTTCGACGGCACGATGTTTAATAAAAACATAAATTATATATCTATTAAACAAATTAGGAGTAAGTAGATATTTTAATTGTGATTGAAATGATGCAAAACAAATATTAAATTTAGACTTACGGATTGACCATACGCTCTGCCCTAAGTTGAGATATGAAAATCCGACTAAAAAAATAGGACTCATACCCTGTAAGGCCAAACTCAACACAGTTAACGACATATATGACGAAATTCAATTATCTACTTACTAACTTTTTGGATATTTTTTATTAGATATATATTTTATTTTTTAACCTAACATCGTTTGTCCTATAATTTAACTAAAATCATAAAATGAATTAGGTGAAAATTTTAATTATATACTTACTCATAAAAGAAAAATAAATTATAGTACATATATAATTTAATTACGACATAAATTACGCTAACTAAGCATTAAGTTTTGACTTTCGAACTAACCGTATGATACCACATACCAAAAACTATACAATGTATCTATATATATCTATACATTTATATAGATACACATATATACATACTGTATAATTAATTATGTGTCATATATATATCATGTATATATATGTACATTATATATATATATATGTGTGTGTGTGTGTGTATTTATATTACGTATGTATATATATATATATTTGTATAATTATTTATGTGTCGTATCATACGGTTAGTCCGAAAGTCAAAACTAAATATCTAGTTAGCTTCATTTATGTTGTAATTAAATTATCTACGTAGTGTAATGTTTTTTTTTGTTTTTTTGAGTAAATATATAATTAAATTTCTTACCTAATTTATTTTATCATTCCAGACAAACTATAGGAAAAACTATGTTAGATTAAAAATTAAATATATATCTAATCAAAAAATTCCAAAAATATTAGAGTAAGTAAATAGTTGAATTTTCTCATAAATGTCGTTAAGCGTGTTGAGTTTGGACTTACAGTGTCAGAGTTAGATTTGTTAAGTCGTTAGATTTGTTAAGTCAAATTTTTATATCTCAACTTAGGACAGAGCGCATACTCAATTCGTAAGTCCAAATTTAATATTTTATTCATAATTTGAAACGCACTTAAAATATCTACTTACTCTTAATTATTTGAAAAAAATAGATACATAATTTATTTTTTAATTAAATATTGTGTTGTCATATGAAAAGAAAAACATGCAATACTGAATATACAACCACATGCTATTTTGACACAACACGCTACCTACCGTGAAGTGTGAGGTACCTATATATATATTTGTTTAATTTTGTTTTGAAAAATTTCGCAAATGTGTCATATTTTTATAATTAGTTACGTACTGGAAAATAATTGGGCTAATGAATTGTGATATGTAGTGATTCTAAGTCTTACGTGCTTAATGACCACTAACAAATATCTTATCACAAATGCTTTATTGATTAGTCTTACATGTTTTTCAACGTTTTTGTCACATTATACTAAATAGAACTATCTAATTCTAAAGTTAGTACTCTTTCTTGAGCCCACGTCTTGTTTCTAAAATTGAGACTATCTCAATATTACAAAATAAATTACTAATATAAGTATATAAACTGAACAATTAGTAACTTAAAACGCTGAAAAAATATTTTGTTATAATAAATCTTAATAAAATATTAAAGCACATCCGCCCCTATGGATGCATATGGTTTGAGAAACCGGAGAAAGTTTGATTACTCACTTGAAATAAAATAGAAATACAGAATTTTAGTATTTTTTTTTTCTATTATACAAGTTTAATGAAATTATAAATTTTATCGATTAGGCCAAATATATATAATTGAAGAAGAAAAAGTGTTTTGTTAGGATAACGCTGCCGCTGGCAACGCAAATGGATGGAAACCTACTGCTTCAACTAGGAAAGTAACATTTGATTGATTTTTCATTATTGTTATTACTGTTTCTTGTTGTTTGATTTTGTTGAGGGCTTAGTTGTTCATTCTGAAAACTTATGATTATACTTGATAAATTAGATTTAGGGGGTAATATTTATTGAGAAAAATCCTCAGCAAATGAAGTAATTCAACTGTTAGGGACTATGAGTGACAATTTCTATCACAACACGATTAAACGACCAGTAACGATCTGCAATTTACACGATAATAATACGACATGATTATTAAGCGTATCTAAACAACTCTTATGCGTTTAGACACGATTAATAATCATGTCTAAACACATCTACCATGCTAAAATACGTCAAACACACGTTTAAACTCGATTAATCAATTGTGTCTAAACGTGTCTAATCGTGTCGTGTCTAATCGTGTCGTGTCTAATCGTGTTATGTGTAATCGTGTTGATTCAGTTGAATTTGTGGTGAATGTTGAATCTTTTGAGTGTTGATTATGTGTTGATTTAAACGTGTCTTATCGTGTCGTGTCGTGTTATCGTGTCATGTCGTGTCTTATCGTAATTGTGTCGTGTCGTGTGACGCATTTAATAAATGTGTCGTGTGCGGGTCTAGCATTTAGAGACACGTTTAAAATTTATCCGTTTAGACATGACACGTTTATTGACACGATACAATTAATGACATGACACGATTAGACACGACACGATTGCCACCCCTAGTTGGGACAAGAATTCTCGGGGGATAGTTGGATGTTAATCAGGCACTGACTGTATGCTGACTAGGTGGTGATTGAGCAACTCGCCGAAGTTCCGATAAACCTAGAAGAAGGATGTTAGGATACATGTATAGTGTGGTTACTTGGTTTATAAGGAAAGGTGTCGTGTGTCTCAAGAAGATGTGAGAAGATGCTAGAATATGCTAGAAGATTAGAGAGTGTTAGTTGTTAAGCATATAATTCTGGTTGTAGATGTAGTATAAATAGGATTGATTGGTGATCTTAGAGGTAACTTGAATGAAAAGTAAAGAGTTCAAGTTGTTATTTCTGTTATTTCTGTTATTTCTGTTATTTCTGTTATTTCTGTTTTACTCTCCTTTCTTCATCTCCAAGCTTTCTTCATAATCCTCCATTGAACTCAAATTCTTAACATGGTATCAGAGTCAATCTGATCCATAGCGTGCTGATTCATCCCTGCTGCATCTCTGGTTGATCCGAGCTAAAGAAATCATCAATCTGTCAATCAGGTTTCTTCGGTTCTGTTATTCTGTTCTTCAGCATAACTGAATCTGTCTATCTGCTGTGTTGCTGTCTATATCTGTGTGTATCAAGTCTTGGATGAGATCAATTCAGCTAACTGATTCATAGCTTGCTGATTCAACTTTGATGATCCATAGCTTACTGATTCAACTCTGCTGCAACTCTAATAGATATGATCTAAAGATATCGAAAAATTGCAAATCAGGTTTCATCTGTTCTGTTGTTCTGTTATTTCGGCTGATCTGATCTTGTCTTTCTGCTGTATTTCTATGCGGATCAAATTCATGGATGAAATCATCCCTGCCTTCTTCAACAAGAGCGTTTGCCAGTTGACAGGAGAAGACAATTTTCAGCATGGCAGCAACAAGTCCTACTTGCGGTTCGAGGACTCAATCTGGAGGTTATCTGTTCGGCACACTTCAGGTTCATCAATACATTGAAGATGATGATGGAAACAAGCTGCCTAATCTGGAGTTTTCGAAGTTCTATCAGCAAGATTCCTCACTTGCTTCGTGGCTGTTGGCATCAATTTCTTCTCCTATCAACAAAGGCTTGGTAGGATGCATGACAGCTGCGGCTATCTGGAATAAGCTTCATCAGAACTTCTCGTCTTCATCGACAACGAGGATAATGAGTCTGTATGACAGACTAAAGGTCAGGAAACTTCTCAACCAAACTATAAAAGATTACCTTACAGAAATTCAACTTACATGAGATAGCCTAGCGAGTTGCGGGCATCCGATAGAGGAAATGCAACAAATCTCAATTATTTTGAACGGTGTAAAAGGGCAATTTGACAGTGTTGTGGTTGTAATACATGCTAGTCGTAATCCATACGAAATTGCATCGATCTCTTCGGTACTTTTGGATGCTGAGGTTCGTCAACGGGACATGCTATTTGATAATTCAATAGCAGCTGCGAATGTGGCGATAAAAATAGCCAATCAAGAAGATAAATCCTCAGGACACACAGCAGCGGCAGCTCAGTCCAAAATGCAATTTGACACTGGACAATCAGTGCCTCCTAACAATACTCTGGAGTATCAGCCTGCCTATGGATGTGGTAGAGGCAGAGGTCGAGGGAACAACAGACCGTAGTGTCAACTCTACGGAAAGTTTGGACACTTGGTCAATAGGTGTTACCATCGGTTTAACGTTCACTACCAAGGAGTTACGGCACAATCTGGAGATCATATATCTGCAAACCTTGCAACGACTCAGTGGAATGAAGACGATGCCATGTCCTTCACAACATCAGGATCAACCAAGAACTACTCTACGGGATACTCGCCAACTGATGCTATGGTTCCTTTGTCATCAAGCTACTCACCAACTGCGGCTATGGTTCCTTCAATTCCATCTGGAATGCAGTTGCTTCCACCGAATACAATGCAGCTGATTCCACCGAATGCAATGGCTCAAAATCTTCCAATGTACATGGCTCCCTATCAGCATCAACTGATCAATCCGTGCTTTCCTTCATCATCAAATGCTGCAGCTTATTTGGTTCAACCTGGCTTTTCTAGTACATTGTCCACAGCGTCATATACACCTCAATTTCAGTCGACAATTCTTTCAGCTCCCTCCCAATCTGGTTCAATAATCAGTCCACCAGACACATCCATTCAAGCCAACCTGGCTACTGCGAGTAATCCTGGAGTTCATCACGCTGACAAAGCTTGGTACCCCGATTCATGAGCAACTAATCACTTTACATCCAGCATGCCTTCAGGTGCTCAATCGTATACAGGTTCTGGTAAGGTTCAAGTCACTAATGGTAACTATCTTGACATTAGCAATATAGGAACTTCGGTTATTAACACTTCAGTTAAACCTCTTGTGTTACATAATCTGTTATGCATTCCTCAGATAACTAAAAACTTGGTGTCTGTTTCGCAATTTACCAAGGATAATCACGTATATTTTGAATTCTATCCATCATATTGCATGGTTAAGGACTCAAGCGATCATCAGGTTTTGCTTCATGGAATACAGAGTGAAGGATTGTATAAACTACACTTTAGTCGGTTTTCGAATAAGCATGTGTTGTCATCTGGTAACAATGCAAATAAATGTTTTTCTGTTGATTGTAATATGTCTGATTCTGGTACACAGATGGCTGTTTGCAATTCGGTTCAAATAAAGGTTTCTCCTATTGTGTTACATCAAAGACTTGGTCACCCATCCAATCAAACTCTTGCATCTATTATAAAACAACACAATTGGAACTTATCTGCTCAACTTCCTATGTGTACTTCGTGTTCTATTGGCAAGAGTTGTAAGCTGCCTTTTAAAGAATCAAACTCTGTCTATCAGTTTCCTTTAGAACTGATTGAAATGGACCTATGGGGTCCTGCTCCTTTGGTGTCTAATGGTAACTTGTATTACTTGAGCATTGTTGATGTGTGTTGGATATCGATAGTGACAGCCCAGTAAGGAAAAAGGCCTCGAAGGCCCAATAACTATAGAGGGGGTAAACCCATAACATTCGAACCGGACCGGCCTCCATAGAATGGCCCAGAACCGAGCCCAAAGCCTCTGAGGACACCATGAGTGCTCGCAATTATTTAACAGGCCGTGACCTCTCACTGCTCGCCATGAGAGTGATCGCCCCGAAGAGAGCCCTGCCTCTCTCCTATGGTCCCATTAAACCGTTAATAACAGAATGGCCATGATATCCCGCGTATCTCGGTCACATATTCACTAAAGATTAGATTTGGTAACTGCAATATCTCGCAATAACTGCCATATCCCACGATCTGAATCTTCAGCAACTCAATATACACTAAGATATTCAGTTGCCTTTATACGGTTCTATCTCTCTTACCCTATAAATACCCTTACTTTACATACGTTCTTTACGTTTTGAGTTTTATACACACATATACTCATTTAAGCATCTGAGAGGGACCCAGAGACACCCCCTATGTTGCGTTCCCCTACATGCAGGTTCACCGGAGTTGGAGCAGAAGCGTCTTCCCAACCTTGTATGGCATTCAATTCACTGCCAGATCAGCATCCAGGATTTCACGATCCAACATTTGGCGCCGTCTGTGGGAAACGAGCAATTCAGCCATGAAAACTCGATCCCAAAGTAACCGTCGGAACCAGACTAGGGAGCGATCCTCAGATAGCTCGAATTCCGCCGCCGCTTCACCGCTTCAACAAGAACCTGCCAGCCGAGCAGGAGTCAATGCCGTTCCTCTACGAACAGCTCGCAAGCATGTCGGTGATTCAAGACCGACTCCCGCTGCTGATCAAAACGGAGCACCGGCACCGCAGACAGTCCACATCGCTGGACAGGATATTAATTTAACCCCAGAGATGGTCTCCCTGCTGGAAGCCATCCTAGGACAGGCGCGCCGCCAAGACCCTGCTCCTCAAGAAAACAATCCCTATGCTCCTAAGGAAAACCACCGCCCTGCTGCCACAGGGCCCTCACCTTCGGAAGCGGCATATACTGGTCCCACTGCGCCTCAGGAGGATCAGGAGATGACGTCAGGTCAGCAGTCCCTACGTCCGGCATACACCAAGGAGCCAGCAGCCGCGCATACTGCCAATCCTTCCGGTCCTCCTCTACCTGGAACCTCGCCTATGTACTGCACTGTGGATCAGATGGATGACCTCCTCAACAAAAGGCTCCAAGAAAGACAGCTGACAGTCGTAGCTCCCTTCAAGGAGCAGTCCTCTCATCCTTTTACCAACGTGCTCGTCGCCATCAAAATCCCAAAGGATGTGGTTGCTCGGGCCATACCTGAGTATAGCGGTGGAGGAGATCCCACCGTGCATGTCAACAAACATGAAGCCTCCCTTCTGGGTAAGTCAAATGATCCCAATCACTTGGCTTTGTTATTTCCGTCTACTCTTTCGGGTTCGGCTTCGTCCTGGTTCTTCGGCCTCCCTGCAGGATCAATCGGAACTTGGGCAGAGTTAAGAAGCAAGTTCCTGGAGAGATATATGGGCGAGCGCCAGTTGCTGAAGAGCGTGGTCTCCCTTGACTCAGTCAAACAGCAGCCTGGAGAGTCGCTGTCCAACTTCTACGGGCGTTTTCATCAAAACGCCACAGAATTAGATCGCCGAATCTCGGATGGGGAGATCATTCGAGCCTTCTACAGAGGTCTGGATGTGGCCAACAAGGGCTCGAGAAAGCTGCGAAACAGCTATCACGTGAAGGAGATTGAGACGTTGGATGAGCTGGCATCCAGAGCAAAAGGTTTCATAGACCTTGACCGGGCGAACACCGAGGCTAAACTCCTGACGACCTCGCTAAGGGTGGTCCATGAACCCCGACGCGATGGTAAGAAGGAGGTAAAGAATGAGAAGAAGGGAAAGGAGAGCAAGCCCCGAGTCGAGTCTCTTCCAGCGCCTCGCCATCCAGAGGTCCCTGAGTACTTCACGCCTTTAAATAGGCAGATCTCAGCGGTACTAGTCGAGATGGAGAGGAGATCCTTGGCCAGGCCACCGATGCCTCGTCGAGGTGGGCTGCCCATGGGAAAGGATGTCGAGAGATACTGCAGATACCACAAGTGCAAGGGCCACAAGACAGATGACTGCAAAATTTTGAAGCGGGACATAGAGAGGCTGATTCAGGGAGGAAGTCGAACGCCCCCTAGGAGGCATCATTCGCCAGCCCCTGCAGAACAAGCTAAGCCATCTGGAAGCAAGAGGAGAGTGAATCTGATTGCAGGAGGATTCGGTGCAGGTGGTGAGAGGTCAAGCGCCAGGGAGGTCTACGCCACTCAGATATCTACAGCAGTTCAGTTGGCGAAGCGGCCCCGACCTGAAGAGAACATTGTCATCTCATTCTCTGAAGATGATTTGGCACATGTCACCACTCCCGACAACGATGCTATGGTCATTACGGCAGATATTGACGGTTGTGATGTTGCAAGGATTCTGGTCGACGGAGGCAGCTCGACAGACATTCTATTCCTGGACGCCTTTGAGAAGATGGGCAAGTCTAAACGCGACCTGAAGAGGGTCGACTTTCCGCTGATTGGGTTTTCGGGAAGAACAACTTATCCACTGGGGGCTATAACCATGTCGGTAATTTTTGGCGAGGGGTGGAACAGCATCAAGGTGTCGGTCACTTTCCTGGTGGTCGATTAACCTACATCCTACAACGCCATCATAGGGAGGACCACGATCAACCCAAATAAGATTGTGGCCTCCACTGTCCACCAAAAGATGAAGTTCCCCACTCCTAACGGGATTGGAGAAGTGCTCGGAGATCAGCCTTCCTCGCGGCAATGCTATGTGAACTGTTTACGCAGGAAGAACCAAAGGGAGGCGCTCGCCATCGAAACAGAGGCCGACACCCGCGAGGACTTGGCTCGGCCAGCACCTATGGAGGAATTGGAGGAGGTCGAGATCGATGGTCCCGACAAAAAGGTGCGCATTGGGACCACCTTGAAAGAGGACCAGAAGGAGGCCATGACTGCCCTCCTCAAGGAATTTTTAGAGCTCTTCGCCTGGCAGCCGAGCGACATGCCAGGAATCAGCACAGATATCATCTCCCACGAGCTCAGGATAGACCCATCCATCAAGGCGATCGCCCAAAATAGAAGATCATTCGGGACGGATAAGCATTTGGCGATCAGGCAGGAAGTCGGCAGGTTGATTGAAGCTGACTTCGTTAGAGAGGTAAGTTTCCAGATCTGGGTCGCCAACCCAGTTTTGGTCAGGAAATAAAACGGCAAGTGGAGGATGTGCGTCGACTTCCGAGACTTGAACAAGGCTTGCCCCAAAGATTCATATCCCCTTCCGAGGATTGATCAGCTGGTCGATGCTACCTCGGGTCATGAGATGCTGAGCTTCATGGACGCCTACTCAGGCTACAACCAGATCAGAATGCATCCTGACGATGAGGCTCACACCGCTTTTTATGCTGATGGGGACATTCTGTGCTACAAGGTGATGCCTTTTGGCCTTATCAATGCCGGGGCAACTTATCAACGGATGGTGAACCGACTGTTCCAAGACATGCTGGGAAGGAACATGGAGACCTACGTGGATGATATGCTCGTCAAAACCATCAAGGGCAATCCTCACACGGCGGACCTCCGCGAAGCTTTTGAATGCATGAGAATACAGAGTGTTCGCCTGAATCCTGCCAAGTGCGCCTTTGGGGTCAAATCCGGTAAATTTCTGGGTTTTATGGTCAGTGAAAGAGGAATTGAAGCGAACCCAGAAAAGCTAAAGGTCATAGAGGAAATGAAGTCGCCAACCTGCCACAAGGAAGTCCAGTGCCTGAATGGACGCCTAGCTGCTCTCAACCGCTTCCTCTCCAAAGCGAGCGACAGGTCCCTCCCATTCTTCAAAACTCTGAGGGCCAACCGCAAGTTTGAGTGGACTCCAGACTGCGAGGAAGCGTTCCAGTCTTTGAAGAGACATATCCAAACTCTCCCAGCTCTGGCAAAACCCATTCCAGGCGAGCAGCTCTTCCTTTATCTAGGCATTAGCGATGTGGCAGCCAATGCTGTCTTAATAAGGGAGGAAAATAATGTTCAGAGTCCAGTGTATTTTATTAGCAAAATGTTCAACTCAGCAGAAATAAAATATGTCCAGATTGAGAAGTATCTCTATGCCTTAGTTATTGCTTCTCGGAAGTTGAGACCTTACTTTCATGTGCACGACATCACGGTCCTCACCAATCAACCTCTCAAAAACTTCCTGATGAAGCCAGATTCTTCAGGAAGAATGGTTAAGTGGGTGATCGAGCTCAGCGAGTTCAAGATCAAATTTGCGCCAAAAACGGCCATCAAAGGTCAAGCACTAGCTGATTTTATAGTGGAAAGCACGAGTAACGGTCAAACAGAAGCAGAGAACAGGCCAAGTCAGTCAGCAGACGACAATCCAATCTGGGAACTCTATACGGATGGGTCTTCATCAAAAGAAGGCTCGGGGGCAGGTTTAATTCTTATTCCTCCTGAGGGCGAGCCTCTGAAATACGCCATCGCCTTAACATTTCCGGCGACCAATAATGAAGCAGAATATGAGACTCTTATCACTGGACTCAGACTAGCAAAAGGAATGGGTATAACTGCGCTTAAGGTAAAAAGTGACTCAGAGCTTATTGTAAATCAGGTTAATGGCGCCTACGAGGAAAAGGGAGAAAAGATGAAGAAATATCTTAGCATTGCCAAAAAGCTGGTCGCGGAAATCCCAAATTTCGCGATTGAGTCTATTCCTCGCCAAGAAAACCAGATGGCAGATTCTTTGAGTAAACTGGCCTTCGGAGGGACGACAGTCCAGGATGTACAATTTCTGGAGAAAGCTCTATGTTCCAGAATTATTTAAAAGAAGGGATCCTCCCAGAGGACGAAGGCGAATCCACGAGGATTAGAAGACTCGCAGCCAGTTATCTAATCATCGATGGAGAACTCTACAGAAGAGGCTACTCGACACCTTACTTGAGGTGTGTTGCTCATCCTGAAACAGAAAAGGTTCTTCGAGAAGCTCACGAAAGGGCAGCAGCATGTCATGAAGCTGCTCAATCACTAACCAGGAAAATATTCATATTGGGATACTACTGGCCGACCTTAGGAAAGGACGCAGCCGAATTAACACAAAAGTGTGAGATTTGCCAGCAGTTTGCACCACGATCGGGTCGACCATCGACACTATTATCCCCAATGGCGGGTGCCTGGCCTTTCGCTCAATGGGGAATCGATATATTGGGTCCTTTTCCCATTAGCACTGGTCAGCGTACTCACAATATTGTGGCAATCGACTACTTCACTAAGTGGGTAGAGGCGAAAGCTCTAGCTTCGACAACAGAATTCCAGGTCATCAAGTTCCTGCAGGTCAACATATTCTCCAGGTTTGGCATTCCTAAGATACTCATCAGTGATAATGGTCCGCAATTTGTTGGAAAGGAGCTGAAATGGCTCTGTGAAGAACATCATGTGGACCATCGTTTCAGCTCAGTACATCATCCTCAAACGAATGGGCAAGCTGAAGCAGCCAACAAGGTTGTCTTAGCAGGACTTAAGAAAAGGGTTCGAGCATTCAAAGGGAACTAGGCAGATGAACTGGAAAACGTGTTATGGGCAATCAGAACGACGCCTAAGGCGGCCACAGGAGAAACGCCTTTCATTTTAGTGTACGGATCAGAAGCAGTAGCACCAGCCGAATTAGCAGTGCCTACCCACAGAGTCTTACACTTTAACGCGGAGGCAAATGAGATCGAGCGTAGAATGACCCCGACTTAGCAGAGGAAAAGAGATGGCTCTTGGAAAAGACACAGGCAAAGATGCGCTTGGCGACCGCTCGGTATTTCAACAGAAAAGTCAGCGCTCGCCAATTTTTCGTAGGGGAGATGGTTATGAGAAGGAATGAATTCACAAGGCTGGACAGTAAAAATAAACTTTCAGCCAAATGGGAAGGACCGTACAAAGTAGTAGAGATCGCCGCACCAGGATCCTACTATTTGGAAACCACCGAAGGCGAGAGGTTACCCCGTCCATTTAATTCTGAGCATTTAATAAGATTTTATGCATAGCTTGTAATCAAACTGTTATGTCAATAAAATAAAGCCATTCCTTCATAAAGCATGTCCACTCGAAGCAAGCCGAAGCCAAAAGCCCTGACAACAAAGTCAGGCCAAAAGCCCTATCGCCAAAGATAGGCCAAAAAGCCCTAGCAACAAAGCTAGGCCAAAAGCCCTATCGCCAAAGATAGGCCAAAAAGCCCTAACAACAAAGTTAGGCCAAAAAGCCCTAGCAACAAAGCTAGGCCAAAAGCCCTAACAACAAAGTTAGGCCAAAAAGCCCTAGCAACAAAGCTAGGCCAAAAGCCCTAGCAACAAAGCTAGGTCAAAAAGCCCTAACAACAAAGTTAGGCCAAAAAGCCCTAGCAACAAAGCTAGGCCAAAAGCCCTAGCAACAAAGCAAGGCCAAAAAACCCTAACAACAAAGTTAGGCGAAAAGCCCTAGCAACAAAGCTAGGCCAAAAAGCCCTGACGCCAAAGTCATGCCAAAAAAGCCCTAGTAACAGGGCTAGGCCAAAAGCCCTGACGCTAAAGTCAGGCCAAAAGACATATCAATAAAGTTAGGCAAAACCAAAAAGCCCTGACGCCAAAGTCAGGCCAAAAGACCTAGCAAAACGTTAGGCAAAATAAAAACCCTGACGCCAAAGTCAGACCAGAGAAATTTTAGGCGATCACTATCGATGATAAAGCCTGAAAAATTACAATTTCCCTGTTATTATGCCAACACCTCAAAGGTTTAAACTTCAAAGAAGTAAATATCTCTTTGAACTTAGAAGTTTATGCTTTTAAGTGTCAGAAGTATTATCCTTAGAAAGTTCGACTTATGCTTGGTCTAAGGCTTTAAGGGTCGACGACATTACAAAGAAAGAAAAAGTGGAGAGTAATTATTATTAAGACATTGGATGAATAGCCAAACATGTTCAAAAATGCTCATGAATACAAAAGGAATTCAATATAAAAACCCAAGTCTTAAGAAAGTAATTACAAACCAAAACGAAAATTACAAAGACAGCTATCTACAAAAGATAAAAATAAATACGGTCGCCAAAGAGTCGGAGGCTTCAAGCTTTGGGATCCTTGGGGGCAAGGGTGCTCTGCTCGCCTTCGGGGGCAGGAGTACTGGGCTCGCCTCCAGGAGCAGCCTCTTCAGCAACAGCGGGCCGAGAAGAGCGACTCCGCAAGAAGCTCTTCAAGGATGCAACTTCCCCAAGGGGAAAGTTGGGGTCGACCGCCTGGACCTCCTCCACCAGGTCTTGAAGAAAATTGGCAATCGCCGACTTCATCACCTTCAAGGCCTGGTCCTCAAAGTCTTCGGAGGCCTTGAACTCCACAACCACGGCTTGGGGTGAAGGAACCGCCTTCAGCTGATCAGCCAGCCGGTTCTTCTGCTCCTCCAGGGCGATCCCCCTGGCTTCAGCAGCATCCCTCTGGGCATCAGCAGCGGCCCTTTTCGCCTCAGCGGCGACCCGAAGAGTGTCCGACTCGGCCAGCTGAGCGCGAACCTCCTTCAACTCAGCCTCTAGGCGAGCCCAGACTGCTTCTCCTTCATCAAGGCACCGATGAAGGGATTCAAAATCCTGAAAGGCAGCCGCCACATCGGCCTCCCTCCGCTTGATATCAGCAAGGAGGCGCTGCTCCTTGCTGAAATACTCTGACCGAGCATTGTCTACCAAGGCGATCGCCGCGTTAGCAGTCGTCTTGATAGCCTCCAGCTGCCCAGGGGAGATCCCCGTGCTCCGGTATTGCTCTAGCTCGACAAGCAGGTCTGAATGCTTGCCGGCGAGCTCGCCGAAGACACGGCCGATCATCACCTCTTCCCGAACGAGCTGACAACAAAAGAGAATTGTCAGGACATGAACAAAAGGGAACAAGTATGGAAAAAGGAAAAGAAACGAGGCCTTACCAGAGCAACTCGTTCGTAGTGAGACCGAAGGAAACCCTCGATCTGAGGAAGCTCCGTGGGGACGGACGAACGGTCCTTGGGGGGAATGATCCCATCAAGGAGCCGCATGCACAAGTCTGGGCTACCCCGGAGGTTCTTCTAGGCAGGGCACCCCTTCTTCGAAAGGTCCCCACAAGGGAACCAAGCACCCCGAGAATTCGCAGCCTTGAGCGGCTGGAACAAGCTCGCCATGGAGCAATACTCCTCCCCAGGAACCCTTAAGGAGCTGGGGGCATCGGAACCCTTCTTATGGGTCCCAAACTCCTTCGGTGGGACCGCAGACGCCGTAGGAGGTGGGGGCGCCAAAGATAAAACCTTCCCCTGGCCAGCCGTAGGTCCCTGAGGGGAAGGAGGGATGACCGCCGAAGCAGGAGCCTTCCCTTTGCCAGTGGAAGGACCCTCGGGAGGAGGAGGAGGAGGATGCTGTTCAATAGCCGGCTGCTCCTCACTCCTGACCTTCTTGGCAGGTGGAGGAGAAGGGTCTCGGACCACGTCAACCGTGGACTCTTCTGCAAAACAAAAAGAAGAAAGTCGTGTCAAACAAATGCAGGAAATTTAGAGACAAGGCGGAATATGGAAATAATGCAATGTGAAACAACATACCTCGCTGGCAAGGACCAGCAGGGGCCGAAGGAAGGGCCTCCTCTGGTTTCCTCTTGGACGATCGCTTAGAGGGGGGAGGAGGAGAGCTCAGCAGCACCTGGTCGGGGGACAACCCCGCCGATTCCTGGTCATCAAAGAGACCTATCAGTTTTCGGCTCTTGGTTACGACCTTGCCTACAAGTGATAAAACAAGATAAGAGTTAGAGAATTACCCAATCATCAAAGATTGGCGTGGCTTGATGAATGCCCGCCATCTCAAGGGCATTCTCAATAGTCTCCGCCACTGAGCGGATGGACTTGAGATGGGATGACCGATGCAGCCGGTACAGGTCATCGATGGCATTCTGGTCACTCCCTGACAATTCTTCAAAGGAGGGAGAAAAATCCTTGTCCGGAGCAAACAATTTCCAGGGTACACCCCCTTGTACAAGAAGTAAAACTTCTTGTAGTTGGAGTTAGTGGCCTGGAAATCATCGACCAGGCGGACATGGACGATCCAAACCCATCCCTGAGGGCCTCCCCACTCTGAAAACTTCGGCCAGCGGGATTGGAAGTGGTAGAGGTGGTTTGCCCCTGCGGCCAGTCGGAAGAAACACCGGAACAAGGCCAGTGAATACACCCATTCCTGGCGTATGCACAGGAACTTGAAACCGACCCACATCCTGAGGGCATTCGGAACAAGCTGCGTGGGGTGAATCCCGTAAAACTGACACAACGTCTGTAAATCCTCACAGAGAGGAAAACGCAACCCAGCATCGATCTGGGCCGCATAAATGTAAACCTCTCCGTCTTGAGGAAAATGCATACCTAAGCCAGAATACCTAGGAGAATCCTCCACGCTGAAGCCACCGAGCGCCACCATGGTCTTAAAGTAAGCCGGCTTCAATTCATTAGGCTTGACGTCTACTCGAACAAATTCAAATATTGCAATGATAAACATGAAAAGCAAAGAACAGCAGGGGATATCACCAAAACAGAGCATAGAAAGAACAGGGATTTAGCTTTCGGAGAAAAGATGGGCGTTTGAAGCACAAGCCCATCTACCACCACTGGGGTGCCGCAGACCTCCCCACGTCAGGCTGTTTCCCCGCTGAGGAGGGCACAGCTTCAACCCTAATGGTCAAGGGAATACTGGAATTCTGAGGGGCGCTGGCTTTGTTAGCACCCTTGATGGCCATATGTTTGACTCTCTGACTTCTGGGGGCCATGGAAATGGTCGAAAGGAGAACTGAAGAGGATTGAAAGAGAAAGAAGAAGGATTCGCAAATAGGCTCTGGAAACTTGGAAGAGTGAATAAGCGTAAAGAACAAAACAGAGAAACTGACGTTTCTTATATAAGCCCAAAAGGGAGTAACTCCCACGGACGAATCGAAGCGACACAGAGAATAATTGCACCTTTTTGGAAAAAAACCAAAGCAATGTCAGAATTCCAAGAGACACCTCGGGGAGACAAACAGTTGGCTGGTGCAGACAGCTGTCAGACTACCCTAGGTTTACGGAAAAGTAAATGTCAGGCGTGCTTCAAGTGACCGTTCGATTTCTGGACAACTGGGCAGTTATTAAATGCTAACAAGTCCACTAAGAAGACAAGAGGGTCGCCAGCGCACTAGTAAGCGCTATCAGAAGTACCCCGGGCAGGTAGTGATCTCCTAGCCAAGAAAGATAGACTTTCATAAACCTAGATTACCTCGAGTGATCTTCAAAGAGGAATAAAAGGAAGGATATCTTTTCAGCTTTGAGCGAAGAAAAAACTGCTCGCCAAACAGGCTCAAAATGCCTCAAAGGTCATGAACCAGTACAAGAAACGAAGAAAACCGAATCTGAGACGTCACTATCTAAAACCCTACCAGGAAATAAAGCTCGACTGAAGAGACTTCAATCAAGCTTCGGGGGCAAATGTTGGATATCGATAGTGACAGCCCAGTAAGGAAAAAGGCCTCGAAGGCCCAATAACTATAGAGGGGGTAAACCCATAACATTCGAACCGGACCGGCCTCCATAGAATGGCCCAGAACCGAGCCCAAAGCCTCTGAGGACACCATGAGTGCTCGCCATTCTTTACCAGGCCGTGACCTCTCACTGCTCGCCATGAGAGTGCTCGCCCCGAAGAGAGCCCTGCCTCTCTTCTCTGGTCCCATTAAACCGTTAATAACAGAATGGCCATGATATCCCGCGTATCTCGGTCACATATTCACTAAAGATTAGATTTGGTAACTGCAATATCTCGCAATAACTGCCATATCCCACGATCCGAATCTTCATCAACTCAATATACACTAAGATATTCAGTTGCCTTTATACGGTTCTATCTCTCTTACCCTATGAATACCCTTGCTTTACATACGTTCTTTACGTTTTGAGTTTTATACACACATATACTCATTTAAGCATCTGAGAGGGACCCAGAGACACCCCCTCTGTTACGCTCCCCTACCTGCAGGTTCACCGGAGTTGGAGCAGAAGCGTCTTCCCAACCTTGTCTGGCATTCAATTCACTGCCAGATCAGGATCCAGGATTTCACGATCCAACAATGTGTTTACTCGGTATACATGGATTTACTTTCTGAAAAATAAAAGTTATGTTTCAGTCCTATTTCCGCAGTTTCACAAAGCAATAGAAAATCAACTTGGCTACACCATCAAGGATGTTCAGACGGATGGTGGTGGGGAGTTCAAAGCCTTATCACCATATCTACTTGAGAATGGCATCAATCACAAGTACTCCTGTCCTTACACATCAGAACAAAATGGTATAGTTGAGCGAAAACACAGTCATATAGTGGAAATGGGCTTAACATTGCTGAAACAAGCATCTTTACCTATGCAATACTGGAGTGATTCATTCTTCACTGCTGTTTTTTTAATAAATCGTTTACCATCAATTGTTCTGGATAATGTATCACCACATGAAAAGCTTTTTTCGAAAGCTCCTGAGTATGATTTTCTGAGGGTTTTCGGTTGTCTTTGCTTCCCGTATATTCGTCCCTTTAACAAACACAAGTTAGATTTCAGGTCTACAGCTTGTGTGTTTATTGGTTACTGTGCTAACCAACATGGCTACAGGTGCATTGATGATTCGGGCATAGTGTATGTCTCAAGGCATGTTCGGTTTAATGAAAATGGTTTTCCATTGCTGAAAAATCTGGTTCATTTATGCAGTCTGGAGCAGTTAAGAACACGGCCACATCTTTATTGTTCTTTCTACCTCTCAACTCTTCTTTGTGTAATCCAGTTGATATTAATGCAGACTCTAGAGATTGTATTCCTACTGATATTAGATCGTCTGTTATTCCGTTGTGTCCTGCAGATCAACAGTCAGGACCTTCTTCTGTTTGTGAGCTCATTCCATCAGTAGATGAGCCTTCCGTGTGCCCGGATTCATCTCCTACTAGAAGTTCCCCTGTGCCAGAACAAGTGCCTCCACAAGTCAGTTCAGAGGTGAATGTGCCTTCCTTATGTACATCTAGACCACCAAATCCGATTCCTGTCAGGTATGTCATACAAGATTCAGCTCTTGTGCCCTTAATATCTGGAACTGAGACATCTCAAGCTGTTAATATGAATTCTGATTCAACCACAAATGTGCCTGACACATCTCCTATTAGAACAAACACTCATCATATGCAGACTAGATCAAAGGCAAGAACACTAGCTGCATTGACATCATCGGTCATAGAGATATCTGAGTTGGAAAATTCCGAACCTCCTGATGTTCATACTGTCATGCGTTGTCCTCTATGATCAGTTGTTGTTCGTGAGGAACTTCATGCTCTTATTCAAAATAATACTTGGAAGCTTGTTACTTTACCTGGTGGGAGAGTTCCTATAGGATGCAAATGGTTGTTCAAAATCAAGAAAAATTCGGTACAAGGCGAGATTAGTTGCAAAGGGGTTTTCTCAAAAACCGGGATTTGACTTTCAAGACACCTTCAGTCCTGTGGTTAAGGCACCAACAGTCAGGATAATCCTCACGCTTGCTTTGACACATAAATGGCATTTAAGGCAAGTAGACGTGAATAATGCATTCTTACATGGGGAGCTATCGGAAGATGTGTATATGACACAACCACCTGGGTTTGAAAAGACTGATTCTAATGGGAATGTTTTGGTTTGCAAGCTCAATAAAGCATTGTATGGTCTTAAGCAAGCTCCAAGAGTTTGGTTTGAAAAATGAAAATTTTTTTTACTTACATCTCTGTCGTTTAAAATTTCTCTTGCAGATAGTTGTCTGTTTGTTAAGAAGACTAGTTCAGGTAATGTTTTCCTTCTTGTATATGTTGATGATATCGTCATTACAGGTAGTGATAGCTCTACTATAGATTATGTTATTAGAGATATTAATGATGCGTTCAAGTTGAAAGATCTTGGTTCGTTAAACTACTTTCTAGGTATGGATGTTCAAGTTAATGATGATAGTTTGATTCTTGTCAAAGAAAATATGTTTCTGATCTCCTTCATAAAACAGGTTTAACTGATGCTGCGGCTTTGCCTACTCCTATGTCAGGAAATGTTTTGGCAAAGGTTGCTGAACTTCATGAGCATTCTCCACCTGCAGACGAAAATCAATACAGGAGTATAGTTGGTGCTCTTCAGCATGTCTGCATAACAAGACCTGATATTCATTTTGCAGTCAACAAACTGAGTCAGTATATGCAACAATCGAAGGTGTGTCATTGGAAAGCAGTACTTTGTGTGCTAAGGTATCTCAAAGGTACCATTGATCATGGCCTGTTATTTCGATCTAATTATGTGGCTTCATCATATGTTAGTCTAGTCTCCTATGCAGATGCTGATTGGGGTAGTGATTTGGTAGATCGCAAATCTGTTTCTGGTCATTACTTGTTACTTAATGGTAATCCTATTGTGTGGAGTTCAAAGAAACAACCTGTGCTGTGATATCTAGATCATCTGCTGAGGCAGAATACAGGGCTATTGCAAATGCGGTATGTGAGGTAATGAGGGTTACTTCTTTGTTATCCGAGTTAGATGAAAAGCTTACTTATGTGCCTATTATTTGGAGTGATAATACAGGTGTTTTCGCGTTAACTGAGAATTCTATTCATCATTCTAAGATGAAACATGTTGAAATTGATTTGTGTTTTGTTCGGGAAAAAGTTCAGAATGGCCAAGTAGTGGTGAATTTTGTGCCTGCAACTGATCAACTAGCTGATATATTGACGAAACCTATTACTGCAAAATGTTTTGTTCCGTTTCGCAGGAAGCTTGGGGTGATGTCTTTCAAAGAATTATCCTGTCTATCTGAATATGGGAATGAAGATGTAATCAATGATGATCATTTAGAGAATGGTTCTGATGATGATTAGTTTGTTTCATGCTTCCTAAGGTCTCGGTTAAGATGATTGTTTTCTCTTCTCTGGTTTATCATGTGATCTCTGTTTTTTTTTCTGTCTTCGTTTGGATTGCCTTCAATTGTCTGTTCTGGCTTTCATTTCTTCTGCTTTAATAACTCCTCTATGAATTCTTGAATATGGTATACTCATGGATACTCTGGTGGGTGTTATGTGTTCTTACAGACTTATCTCATCTTGTCTCTCAGATTGATAGAGATTTCTTTTCTGACTTGAGCCTTGGCTATCAGTATGCTCTGCTTCTTATAGTTCAACTACTTGTTCTATTATCATTCACTGTGTTTGTTGATTTTGATAACTATTGTCTAAATAGACTGTGCTTTCACCAATCTATTTCTGACATAGAGTGAAGTTTGAGTCCAAAAAGAATACTTCTCAAAGAAAACGTCAAAGATACTTTGAGATGTTGTTTGAGGATGTAAAGATGGAGGAAAATGAAAATCTCCCAACTTCACTGGTAAGATAGAGGCACGTGAAAACCTCCCTGTCAGATATAAAAAAAAAAAAGAAGTTTATAAAAAAAAAAGAGGATGACATGAATCAAAAGAAAAAAGGGATTCAATAAGAAAAGTATTGAATACAGGGTGAAAGCTATGTATCTATTTTTGCTAGGAGTGATTGGATGGTGTGATAGCAAATGTATTGATTGTTAAAAAAAAAAAAGGCTCGTCTTGTAAATATGATTGTGATATCATGCTTGAGAAATAAGAGGTGATAAAATATGTTTAAGAATAATAACTGCTGTTGGAGTATTCTTGTGTATACAGGTGTTCGAGGGAACATTGATGTATGTTAAAACAGAATGAAATGTTAAAGATCTGCAAGCAACTGGAGTTCAGAAATCCGAATGTAGATAGATAGAAAAGTCATTTTTTTTTGTTTCAGAGAAGAAAAACAAACTTCTTAAGGGAATGTTAGGATACATGTATAGTGTGGTTACTTGGTTTGTAAGGAAAGGTGCCGTGTGCCTCAAGAAGATGTGAGAAGATGCTAGAATATGCTAGAAGATTAGAGAGTGTTAGTTGTTAAGCATATAATTCTGGTTGTAGATGTAGTATAAATAGGATTGATTGGTAATCTTAGAGGTAACTTGAATACAAAGTAAAGAGCTTCAAGTTGTTATTTCTGTTTTACTCTCCTTTCTTCATCTCCAAGCTTTCATCATAATCCTCCATTGAACTCAGATTCTTGACAAAGGAGAGCAAAACAGATGGGGTTCCTCTGGGTCTCACTCTGATATTTAAATGAGTATTCTTGTAGCGTATGAACTCTTAATTGTCATTGATGTATGTAAATCATGAGTATTTATAGAGGTAGAATATCAAACTGTATTAGGCAACCGAATCTTTGTGCATATTTGCCGTTATGGTTTATAGGATAGTGTATATTACTGTTATCACGTAATATTGCAGTTACCGTATATTATCTCTGTTGAATTTATGTCTGAGATACGCGGGAAGAAATTGTCATATATTTGAAGTCGGTTAAGGGACTAGAGGTAGGAGGCTGAATTCTTTGGCAAGTGCTTTCAGGGCGATCGCATGAGAGTCATTGACTGATGTCTAGGCGACCATTGGAGTTTCGCGACCACTTGGACTCTGGGTTTATGCTCGACCGCTTTGTGGGTTCCAGTTTTTCAGGAGTCTGGGTCATCCTAGTCTTAAAATGATTGAACGTAACCACCTCTGAAATTGTATTGGGCCGAGAAGGCCTTGTGGGCTTTGTGCCATATTGGGCGATCACTATCGATACTTAACATTTGCCCCGAAATCTCAGGTGAAAAGGTTTTAGTTGAGCTTGATCTGTTTAGAAGGGTTGAGATAGTTATATTTGATTGGGTGTTTGATGATGCCTCGCTTGAGCTTCACCCTATGTTGAACTGTACTCTTTAGCGAACACTTTTGGTTCCTACGCTTTAAGGATGATGACGAACGTTTTTGTTGCTAAGGTTATAATAGTGCCCGCTTATACCATTTGGTGAACGCTTTAGTTCGTAGAGTTTAGGCGTTCGATGATATTTTGGTTGGGGATGTGAAAGTTGAGCGGATGTTTATGCATGCGTTTCTCTTCGACTTCTATACTAGTGGAGATAGTTTGACACCTATGTGCCTTCTAACGTTGCTTTAAATTCTTCCCAAAACGGGTAATCATTACCTGAGATTTTTTGCAAGCAACTGTTCAGTTTCCCTCTCTTTGTAAATAAAATGCATTTCATTGTCATTTTACCCATTACACATTCTCAGTTTTTCTCTCCGGAGTTTCAAGTATTCATTACTCTTCTCTGGCATCCTTATTTTCCTCAGACTTCTTTAATCACACTTCTTTTTCAATCTTTTACCAAAAAACTTATCTTTTTCTTATAACAATAGTCGGAAACAAGAACCAAGCTTCTGGAAAGGTTTCTTCATCTAAACTCTCTATATCCCATTCCTCCTATGGGCATAGGGTGGTGGCTGTGAGTGCTTCCAACACCCCTTTGATCATATGGGACTCACCTCAGGGTTCCAACACCCCGGCATTCGGCCAGAGAGCCCTGGTTCAAAAATCCACTCCTGGAGCAACACCACCACAGCCATTATGGTGGACACAATCGATGCCAACGTTCCGACTTTCTTTCCCACATGTAGTCTTGCTACTTTTTCCTTCTTTGCAAACTGGCGGGCGAAAACGTGGAACTGGAACGTCCATTTTCACATAGTGGATGACTTTTGGGCCACTAACTCAAATTATAAGAAGTTTTACTTCTTTTATAAGGTAGGTGTTTCCTAGGATCTTCATCAATCGTGACGAGACCTACCCCAGAATTCTGGAAAGTTGTGGGGGCATCATAGGAATTTCATTGGCGATTTATTCCAACATCACCAGTAGAAGGGTTTCTGTTCAGTCCGCTAGGTGGAGGACACTTCAGACACCATGCTTCAGTTATCGAGCATTCAACAATCATCACCATGCTTCACGTGACGATTTGTTCTAACTTTTTATTTTTCTGCTTTGTGTGTTGTAGGCACTCGGGGGCCTAAACACCATAGCATGTTTGCCAAACAGGCTAAAACAAGGTTGTCTGTGGCCCAGGCTACATTGAGTCATCCGCCTCCTCCTACAAGGCACTCGACCAAAGGCAAGCCCAAGGAGGAACATTATGCTCCTGTTCTTCTTTGGCTTGTCGTTCGCCATAACTGACTTCTTCGTGCTTGTTTTTCAGGGAAGGTCTCGACTCCTACTGCACCTTTGAAGAAGGTGAAGGGTCCGGTCGATGACCGCGAATCTGCAGCTGGGGGTCCGTCCCTCCAAAGAAGTGGGGCTCCATCTACTCACGGTCCGATTATTGCCCCCCGTGGGTGACCATACTAACCTCAAACCCTCAAGGGGGCTGGGCAACGGAAAAAGGTCTCAGCCAAGGGATGTGCGAAGGCCACGAATTCTAAGGCTCCAATTACCGGGGAGTATTGCACATTATCTTCGCTCAACCAACCGTCGAAGGTGGTTGATCTAAGAGGTCTTTGGGACCCTTGCCTTTTTCTCCAAGAGAGAGAGATTTCAGATAAAACTGGGTTGGAGGACAACCCGGATCTCTGCATGGACCTTCTCAACGAGATCGTCCCTTATTAGGATCGTAGGGAAGTCCCAGTGGAGATTGATGGCATCGAGCACATCATGAGGTCAAATTTTAAACGTCTTGCCCTGGTAAGTTTTGTTTCCGCTACTTCTTAGTTTATCCTTTGATGATTTCTTACTCCTCAAGCCTTTTGATTTTGTCTTTTCCTTTTGTCAACTCATTCGCGAGGACACGACGATCAGGTGGATGGTAGGGCAGTTTACTGATAATCAATGTGACATGCTTATCAAGCTAGAGTAGTATGGGAGCTTGGTTTTCGACCCTGCTGACGTCGAGGAGCTGAAGCAGAGGGTTGAAGCTTTGACTGGGTATGCGGAGAGGGCTTAGCAGGAGTTCGAGGAGAGAGAGAGAGAGAGGGAGCTACTCGCCACTGTGAAATTGAGAGAGGAGCAGGGCAGAATCTTCGAGGAGGGAAGGCTGAGGATTGAGGGTTGAGCCAAGGAGGCTGACTAGCACCTTGTGCAGATGGAGGCAGAAGTCACTCGTCATCAGGAAGAGCTAAGGGAGGATCGAGCCTAGAGGAACGCCTTGCGGGCCGAGAAGCAGCAGCTTAAGTTGAAGCTCAAGGCACTCCCTTTCCCCCAAAGTGTGGTCGAGGAATTTAGGAAGTCCGACGAGTTTGTCGACTGCGCGTTGGAGGTAAAGAAGGGTGAGGTTGCTGCTTACCTCCAAGTCTTGATCGACGAGATCCGGGAGATGGATCCCAAGTTTCTTATTTGGGAAGTGAAGTCGTTCCACGACTTTATAGAGAATGACTATGCCAAGGATGCCCTCCTGATGCTCAAGGTGTAGCGCCTAGTCCTTGATGCTCAAGGTCTCCACGTGACCATGTTGATGTAGAGCTTCAAGTCTGAAGTCTATTGTGCGAAGAAGGACAAACACCTTGCAAAGTTAGATGGACTCCCTTATGTTGTTTTGCTATTGTTTCCTCTTCTTTTTTAATGAACCTTTATTATTTTTAAGTAAGAGTTGTTTTATTTCTTATTTGCGAAACTTATGTTTATTTTGATTCGACTTTGTATATAGTTTCCCTCTTCAGAGTTCGTTGCTTTGACTCAGAGGGGCTGTGACTTCGTTAATTGATTTGTTATGTTTGGCTAATTTGGGAGGAACAATTGCCTGTTAAGATATATGTTCTAGAGTATTCGAGGGTAGTCCAAATGTTTTGGACATTTCCATGATTAGTCCCTAGAAACTCTATATATAGTAACCTATCCTTCATGTAATCCTCAAGTGTAGGCAATGTAAAAATCTTAAGATGATCTTCTCCTTACTGATTGCTCTAAACTCTCAATTCTCTCCACACATCTCTAAAACACTCACGGGATATATGATCTAGAGTATTCTAGGGTAGTCCAAATGAGTTGGACATTTCCATGATTAGTCCTCGGATACTCTATATATAGTCACCTATCCTTCATGTAATCCTCAAGTTTAGGCAATGCTAAGATCTTAAAATGATCTTCTCCTTAAAGATTGCTCTAAACTCCCAATTCTCTCCACACATCTCTAAAAACACTCACACGGTATCAGAGTTGGACAATTAGGGACTGATTTTGAAATTCAGTTGGAAATTCGGTACGAAATTCTATAGCAAAATCTGTTGCAAATCAATCAAAAATTGGAGGTCTCTAGCTTCCCACACGCAAGTTCTTCCTTCGATTGGTATTACAGCAACTTATTTTGGTTCGATTCAAGCAGATCACGTCCTCAGCAAGTTCAGACGAGCAGAAATCGATCGATTCCAAGCAAAAGTAGATGATATTTCAACAACTAGTGCAGCGCGCTTCTTTGTAATTCTACAGAAGATGCGAAGGACATCAGCCATTATGTGCGATCTTTTTCAATTCTGTGATATCTTCTTGCAGAAGATTTGTTCCAAGATTGCACCAAGATCCTCAATCTGGTTCAATCAGCAGCTGATCAAAAAAGATAATCTTTGTTCCTATTCAACTCTCTTTCTTATGTTTGGCGTTGTTCCTCTATTATGCTGGTCCACGATTATCTATTCCGCTAGTCTATGATTTGGATTATGTTATTTGCTTTGTGTCGAACATGCTGATCATCATAATACTACTATTTTGTTGCGTTTGTTTGCTGGAATGTTTGTATATGTTACTGAGATACAAATAAGGGTTGATGATCTTCGTTAGACAAGATAAACGACGGGTTGATAGAGGGAGGATTGACAGTTACTGCCACCGGGGCTGCAGGAGAGACTGAAGGCATGGCTTGATTGTCTGCTCATCTTGAGGATAAATGGAGTGTGGGTTGTTGCTTTCTGCTTCCGGTGACCCTTGAGGGTGAGAATTTTCATGGGGGGGCAAAGGCCTGCCTTCGGGCTTGCCCTAAGATTTCTTCCAGAAGCGACAACATCTCTGTGGTAGTAAAGAATATTGGTTGAAGCGGCGGCATGCTGGACTAGAAAATTGGTCGAATGAGGAACAGGTACTAGACGAGAGGTGACAACATGTTTTTCTGTCGGTCTTACTGGAATGGCATAGGGAACATCCTCATGGGAAGCTTCTTGTAGATGGAACAGTTAGGTGACAGATTCAGAACTGTCCTAGAACGACTCGTTCATCACCTATTTGTTATGGGTGCGAGTAGAGCGAGTTTGCGTGACTGTTTGCTCGTTCCCACAAATGATGCCAAATGTTGGGACAGAAATTCCCAGGTGCTAACTGGATGTTGATCAGGCATTGACTTGATGCTGACTCGGTGAGGACTGAGCACTTCGCCGGAGCTAAGATGACCCTGCAAGAAGGGGAGCGCAACAGAGTGGGTTCCTGTCGGTCCCACTCCGATGCTTAAATGAGTATGATTGTAGTGTATGAACTCTAAATTTTCATTGATGTATGTAAAGCAGGAGTATTTATAGAGGTAGAAAATGAAACTGTATAGGCAACCGAATCTTTGCGTATATTTGACGTTGTAGTTTTAAGGATAGCGTATATTACGATTATCACGTAATATTGCAGTTACCGTATATGGTCTTTGTTGAATATATGCATGCGATACGCAGGAATATATTGTCATCTATTTGAAGTAGGTTAAGGGACCAGAGGTAGGAGATTGAGTTCTTTGGCAAGCGCTATCATTGGAGAGACATTGACTGAGGTCAAGGCGACCATTGGAGACTTTGGTGATCACTTGGACTCCGGGTTAATGCTAGATCACTTTGTGGGTTCCAGTTTCTCAGAAGTTTGGGTCGGCCCAATCTTCAGATGATTGAACGTAACCCCATCTGAATTTTTATTGGGTCGAGAAGGCCTAGTGGGCTTTGTGTCATATTGGGTCGTCACTATTGATACTCAACATCAACCAAGTGAACTGTTAAATGAAGGGCAAAAAAAAACGTTTTCTAGAGCGAAACACACAAAAATTGATCCTAAATAATTTATTTATTTTTCTTTTGAGATTAAGCAAATAAGAGAATTTTTTATAGTTAAATCAGACTTAAACTCAAAAATGTACATTTAATTACTAATTCGAGTGAGCTCGATGGGGTTTACTAAATTAATAGTACGTGTATTATATATTATATGACTTTGTGTTGTATTGGAAATTTGATATTGTGTGACATTAGTATAATTAATAATTTGAAGTTTTAGGTATTAATAATCTGTGTTATTTGAAGCTTACTACGACAAATGTATATGTCTGTGAGATAATGTTTAAAGTTTGATATTTAAAATGTCAATTAGTTTGATGGCTTTATAAAAGTGAAATATATGCAATTTTAGGCGGATTTGATTCTTCAAATTTATATATATATTTAAAACTTAATTACTTAAATGTTTACACATGTTTGGTCATTGTGGAGAATGGTTACACATGTTTTAAAATGTGATTAATTGATTTTGCTGATTGACTTAATGGTTACACATGTTTTTTACAATGTGATTAATTGGATAATCTGTTAGCGAACCGTCAAATTTTCCGTTAATTTCGCATGCACGTATCACGGGACACCTATTTCACTAATTTATGATATTGTCGAAACCAGGCAAATGAGCAGTTCTCAGACAGCTCTGATTTCGCTGCCGCTTCGCCGCTCCCCCAAGAACCTGCTAGCCAAGCAGCCCCTAAGGCTGTCTCCCCGAGGTCGGCACGCGAACATGTTGGTATTTCCAGATTGGACCCCATTCCAAACGCTGCAGAGACTCCAGCATCGCAAACCGTCCATGTGGCTGGGGAAAACATTCAGTTAACCCCATAGATGATATCACTCTTGGAGACTATCTTAGGATAGGCTCGTAGACAAACGCCTGCTCCTCACGAAAATCCTCGCCCTACAGGGCCAAGACAAGAAGAAACTGGAAATCCGGGCACCACAGCCCCTCAAGAAGATCAAGGCATGACCTCAAGACCCCAGTCCTTACCTCTGACTTCCACCGAGGCGTCGACAGCTACCTACTCTGTCAATCCATCAAGTTCCATACTGAATGGAGGACATCAGAACCAGTGCACTCTTGACCAAGTTGAGGAGCTTATCATAAAAAGGCTCAAGGAAAGGCGTGGGACCGTCATGCCTCCCTTCTGGGAGCGATCAACTCATCCCTTCACCACTGACCTGGTCACGATCAAGATCCCGAAGGATGTCGTCGCCAGGGCCATCCCCGAATACAGTGGTGGAGGTAATCCTATCATACATGTCAACAAACATGAAGCCTCTCTGTTGGGTAAGTCGACCGATCTGAATCACTTAGCCTTGTTATTTCCGTCGACCCTTTCGGGTTCGGCATCGTCCTGGTTCTTCGGCCTCCCTGCAGGATTGATAGCGACATGGTCTGAGCTCAAAAGAAAATTCCTGGAGTGATACATGGGCGAGCGTCAACTTCTGAAAAGTGTGGTCGCCTTGGACGCAGTCAAGCAACAACCAGGAGAATCATTGGCTGACTTCTTCGGGCGTTTTCATAAGAACATCACGCAAATATATCGTTGGATTACAGATAGGGAGATAATTCAAGCTTTTTACCGAGGACTCGATGTGACCAATAAAGCCTTGCGGAAATGCGCAACAGCTACCACGTGGAGGACATAGAGACGATGGAAGATCTTGCAGTAAGGGCGAAAGGTTTTATAGACCTTGAGAGGGCGAATTCTGAAGCCAATTTCTTGACAAACTCGCTAAGGGTGATTCCTAAGCCCTGACGCGATGGTAGAAATGACAAGAAGGATAAGAATGGTCGAGACATCAAACCCAGAACGAAAAACCTAGGACCTAGACATCTCGAGGTCCCCAAGTATTTCACGCCTTTAAACAGACATATCTCAGCGGTACTAGTCGAGATGGAAAGAAGGTTCCTGGCAAGGCCACCATTGACCCGCAAGAGTCCATAACCTATGGGGAAAAACACAGAAAGACATTGCATATATCACAAGTGCAACGGCCATAAAACCGATAATTGTTCTTATCCTTAAGCGCAACATCGAGAAGTTGATACAGAAAGGCATGATGAAAGAATTTGTGGTCGGACGAGACAAAAGTCGAACGCCACCACGTAGAAACCACTCGCCAGCTCTGCCCGAGCAATCTGGCTCATCCCAGAGCAGGAGGGTGATTAACCCGATTGCTGGAAGGTTTGGTGCCGGAGGTGAGGGGTTGCATGCAAGGGAGGTCTATACAACTCAAACTTGTACAGCTGTCCAGCTGGGAAAGCGACCTCGACCAGAATAAGACATTGCCATCTCATTCTCCGAGGATGACCTGACACATGTCACCACCCCATATAATGATGCGTGTGCTATCACTGCTGAAGTCGACGGTTGTGACATGAAGAGAATTCTGATCGACAGAGGCAGCTCGACAGATATCCTATTTTTGGACACCTTTAAGAAGATGGGCAAATCCAAGTGTGACCTTAAACGAGTCGACTTTCCCCTCATCGGTTTTGCTAGGAGAACAATTTATCCGCTGGGAGCCATAATCCTGCCGGTAATTCTAGACGAAGGATGGAAGAGCATAAAGGTGTCAGTCACCTTCTTAGTGGTCGACTCGCCTAAATCATACAATGCCATCCGGGGGAGGACCGCAATCAATCCTCATAAGATTGTGGCCTCCACAGTTCACCAAAAGATGAAGTTCCCCAAGCCAAATAGGTTCGGAGAAGTTCTTGGTGACCAGCCCTCTTCACGGCAATGCTATGTGAACTGCCTTCGCAGGAAGAATTAAAGGGAGACCCTCGCCATCGAGACATAGGTCGAACCACGTGAGGACCAGGCTTGACCAGCACCAATTGAGCAGTTAGCAGAGGTCGAAATCGATGGTCCAGAAGAGAAGGTGCGCATTGGGATTACCTTGAACGATGACCAGAGAGACGCCCTAACTACCCTCTTGAAGGAATAAAAAAAACTCTTTGCATGGAAGCCCAGCGACATGCCTGGCATCAGAACTGATATAATTTTTCATGAGTTAAGGATAGATCCATCGATAAAGCCGATTGCTCGGAAAAGAAGGTCATTTGGATCCAACAAGCATTTGGCGATCATGCAGGAAGTAGGCAGGCTGATCGAAGCCGATATTGTAAGAGAGGTGAGATTTCAGAGCTGGGTCCCCAACCCAGTTCTCGTTAAAAATTCAAACGGCAAGTGGAGAATGTGCGTCAACTTTCGTTACATGAATAGAGCTTGCCCGAAAGATTCCTATCCCCTTCCTCGAATTGATCAGTTGGTCGACGCAACCTCTCGTAATGAAATGCTGAGCTTCTTGGATGCCTATTCAGGCTACAATCAGATCCGGATGCACCCAGATGATGAAGCTCACACAACCTTCTATGTATACTGAGATATACTTTGTTACAAAGTGATGCCCTTTGGTAACATATCAGCGAATGGTAAACAGACTGTTTCAAGATATGCTGGGGCGTAACATGGAGGCTTATGTGGACGACATGCTCGTCAAAATAATAAAAGGGAGTCATCACACAGAAGACCTTCGAGAAGCGTTTGAGTGCATACAGAGGCACAATGTTCGCCTAAACCCAGCAAAGTGTGCCTTCGGGGTCAAGTCAGGCAAATTTCTCGGATTCATGGTAAGCGAGCGTGGAATTGAGGCAAACCCGGAGAAACTCAAAGCCATCGAGGAGATGAAGTAACCAACTTGTCACAAGGAGGTCCAATGTGTGAATGATCGTCTGGCCACACTCAATCGCTTCCTTTCCAAGGCGAGCGACAGGTCACTTCCGTTCTTCAAGACTCTCAGGGTCAACCACAAGTTCGAGCAGATGTCGGATTGCGAGGATGCCATCAATCCTTAAATCAGCACCTTCAAACACTCCCAGCTCTGGCGAAGCCCATTCCCGGTGGGCAGCTCATTCTTTATCTAAGCATTAGCGAGGTTGCAGCGAGTGCCGTATTAATAAGAGAAAAGGAAAATGTGCAGAGTCCAGTGTATTTTGTTACCAAGATTTTTAATTCAGCTGATATAAAATATGTCCAGATTGATAAGTATCTCTATGCCTTAGTTATTGCTGCTCGAAAGTTAAGACCATACTTCCACGCGCACGCCAATACAGTCCTCACAAACTAGCCTTTCAAACACTTCCTGCTGAAGCTAGACTCTTCAGAAAGAATGGTTAAATGGGCGATCGATATGAACGAATTCAAGATCAAATTTGCGCCGAAAACGGCCTTCAAAGGTCAAGCATTGGCAGATTTCATAGTGGAAAGCACAGACAATGGTCTAACGGAAGCAGAAAACCGGTCAAGTTCATCAGCATATACAAGCTAAGGCTGGGAACTCTATACTGATGGATCCTCTTCATGAGAAGGCTCGGGGGCAGGATTGATTCTCATCCCCCTGAGAAGGAGCCCTTTAAAGTATGCGATCGCCCTTACTTTTAAGGCGACCAACAACGAGGCCGAATATGAAGCTCTTATCACTGGACTTCGACTCGCTAACAGAATGGGCATAACATCACTCGGGGCAAAAAGCGATTTGGAGCTAATTGTCAATCAAATTAATGGCACCTACAAAGCAAAAGGGTAAAAGATGATGAAGTACCTCTAGTTAGCTAAAAAACGCATCGCCGAAATTCCAACTTTCGCGATTGAGTCTATTCCTCTCCAAGAAAACTAGGTGGCGGACTCCTTAAGCAAGCTGACATTCGGAGGGACAAGAATTCAGGATGTTCAATTTCTAGAACAAGCTCTACATTCGGTTCTTGACAACCGAGCAGAAGTCTTCAACATTCAAGGGCAGGTAACCTGGATGGCTCCGTTCCAGAACTTCTTGACAGAAGGAATCCTCTTAGAAGACGAAGGCGAGTCCACGAAAATAAGTCATCTCTCAGCAAGCTATCTTCTCATAGATGGAGAGCTCTATAGGCGAGGATATTCAACTACCTATCTAAGGTACATCTCTCATCCAGAGACAGAAAGAGTTCTCCGTGAAGCTCGTGAAGGAGGTGTTGCATGCCATGAAGGTGCACACTCATTGACGCACAAAATATTAAGATTAGGCTACTATTCGCCAACCTTGAGCAAAGATGCGGCAGAATTGACAAAGAATTGTGCGACTTGTCAACAGTTTTCACCACGATCCGGTCGACCACCAACACTGATATCCCCAATGGCGGGCGCCTGGCCTTTTGCCCAATGGGGAATAGACATCTTGGGTCTGTTTCCCATCAGCACTGGGCAATGAACCCACATCATAGTGGCGATCGCCTACTTCACCAAATGGATAGAGGCGAAAGCTTTGGCCTCTACAACTGAATTCCAAGTGATCAAGTTCGTGAAAGTCAACATATTTTCACGATTTGGCGTTCAAAAGATACTCATAAGCGATAATGGTCCACAATTCGTAGGAAAATAATATAAGTGGCTCTGCGAAGAATACCATATCGATCGCAGATTCAGCTCAGTGCATCATTCTCTAACGAATGGACAAGTCGAAGCAGCCAACAAAGTTGTCCTAGCAGGGCTCAAAAAGCGAGTTCAAGACTTCAAAGGAAACTGGGCAGAAGAATTGGAAAATTTATTATGGGCTATTCAAACAACACCCAAAACGGCAATGGGGGAAACGCCATTTAGTTTAGTGTACGGATCAGAAGCAGTAGCACCCGCCGAAATAGCGGTGCCTACCCATAGAATCCTATACTTTAACATTGAAGCGAACGAAATCTAGCGTAGAACAGACCTCGATCTTGTAGAAGAAAAACAATGGCAATCAGACCCAAGCTAAAATGCGACTGGCGACTGCCCGATATTTCAACAGAAACGTCAGCGCTCGCCAATTTTTCGTGGGGGAGATTGTTATGCGAAGGAATGAATTCACAAGATTAGACAGACAGAACAAGCTTTCAGCTAGGTGGGAAGGTCCATACAAAGTAGTAGAGATTGCTGCCCCAGGATCCTACTACTTGGAAACCACAGAAGGTATAAGGCTGCCTCGTCCATTCAACTCCGAACATTTAAGGAGGTTTTATGCATAGATTGTAATCAAAATGTTATGTCAATAAAGAAAATCATTCCTTCATAAAGCATGGTCACTCGAACCAAAATGAAGGAGAAAAGACCTGATATCAAAATTGGGCAAAAGACCAAAAGTCAAATTTAGGCGAAAGACCTAACGCCAAGGTTAGGCAAAAGACCTGATATTAAAATTGGGCAAAAGACCTAAAGTCAAATTTAGGCGAAAGACCTAACGCCAAGGTTAGGCACAAGACCTAATATTCAAATTGGTCAAAAGATCTAACGCCAAGGTTAGACAAAAGACCTGATATCAAAATTGGGCAACAGACATAAAGTCAAATTTAGGTGAAAGACCTGACGCCAAAGTTAGGCAAAAGACCTTATATCAAAAATGGGTGAAAGACCTAAAGTCAAATTTAGGCGAAATACCTGACGCCAAGGTTAGGCAAAATGCTTGATATCAAAATTGGGCGAAAGACCTAAAGTGAAATTCATGCGAAAAAACTAATGCCAAAGTTAGGCAAACGACCTGATATCAAAGTTGGGCAAAAGACCTTAAGTCAAATTTAGGCAAAAGACCTGACGCCAAAGTTAGGCAAAAGACCTGATATCAAAATTGGGCGAAAGACCTAAAGTCAAATTTAGGCGAAAGACCTTAACGCCAAGGTTAGACAAAAGACCTGATATTAAAATTGGGCGAAAGACCTAAAGTCAATTTTACATGAACGACCTAAAGCCAAGGTTAGGCACAAGACCTGATATTCAAATTGGGAAAAACACCTAACGCTAAGGTTAGGCACAATACCTGATATTAAAATCAGGCGAAAAGACCTAAGGTAAAAGTTAGGCAAAAAGACCTGATATTAAAATCAGGCAAAAGTCCTGATGCAAAAGGCGAGCGATCCTTCAAGGAAGCCGTTCCCTTATAAGTTGGTCAAAATTAAAGATAGGACATCCAAAGCGAACGAATCCATATCAAGGGTAACAACTCCTTTGCAAAACAAACACAAGAAAATGGGTGAACGAAACTAAGGCGATCACTTACTAAAAGATGAATGAGCCTTGAGTAACAAGTTCCCCATGATTAGGTGAACACTCCAAATGGTTAAAACCTTAACAAGGCGACACATCTACAAAAGATGATAATTTTCCTTAAAGGCATAATTCGCGAGTAACAGCTACTTTAAAAGATAACTTGGCGAGGGGAGTAGATAAATCTATAAAGACTTATCATTCTTCCCTCTAAGCCTAAGTAAAGGTACAAGACCCTATGTGGAGAGATCATCACAAAGCAAAGAGAAGTTGAAAATAAATATAATAAAGACATCGGAAGAAAGCCAAACATATTCAAATTCAAACAAATGCAAAGGCTTATGGATATAAAGGCATTCTATATTATTAAAAATAAACCGAGTCTAATATCAAAAGGTAATTACAAACTTTCCCAAAAAACACAGGAAAACAAAAGTGATTATCATCAAAAGAAATAAAAAAATATGATCGTCGGGGGAGTTCGGGACTTCAGGATTTGGCTCTTCAGGGGCAGCAGTTTCCGACTCGACCTCGGGGGCAGCCTCCTCACTAACAGCAGCAGGAGCCTCCTTGGAGTAGTTGTCTCGATGAAAGCCTGAAGAGACGTCACCTCACAGAGAGGAAATTTACGGGGCGTTTCTTTCACGGAATTCGGAATAAGGAATAGAGAATAGGAATAGAGAATAAGAAATAGGGGATAAGAATATGAAGTTGTTTCTTTGGTGCAATGAAATGAAATGGAATAAAGAATTATGTTATTTCTTTGGTGGATTGGAATATGGAAATAGAATGGAATGTGGTAAAATGACATATTTGCCCCTCTTTATATGTGTATAGTATGTAATATATATAATTTGTGTTAATTAATTTTAAAAATTAAGAATATTATTATTATATAATATAATTAATTATTAATTAAAAACACTTTTAAAATAATTTAATTAATTAATTAATATCTAAAAAAACTTATTAATTAAGTAAGATTAAACAATTAAATTAATGTAAATTTTAATATAAATTCATTCTTACTAATATTCTTACTAATACCCATCAACAATATATTACCCGAACCATAATATTATTAATGACCGTACTTACATAATACAAAACAAATTAGCGTCCTAAACCAAAATTATACAACTTCGTAATATTGAACCCAACTTTGTAATACTTATCCGAAAAGATCCCGTTTACAACTTCATTAATCTGTCTAATGAACACAATTTTGTACATACAAATACTACAAGAAGAAGTATCAACATCCTAATGACCCCAAACTTGAGCTCCTTTCCCCATAGAAATAGCACCCAATTACACGCCGTAAAGATCATAACCTGGAAGAACCACTTGAGCAACAACCATTTCCTTATTCCTCTGTGCAAAATATTGAACTTATAGGAGTACACTTAACTATTTAGGAAAACCAATGTTGCGTTGAGAAAAATCAGCAAAGTCTTCAAAAACAACAGCAAGTAACTCATTTCATTGCAATGCTGCATTATATGGATTTTTGTTTCAAAAATTCAATGGGTGAAAAGGTAACGTTATACAGTAACATTTTTTTACAAATGTTCTTCAAGAAAGAACAAAGATACAGCATTTCACATAACGCTCTACTAAGCACAAGGCAAACAACACACTTTTATTTGCCGATATCAATTATATAGTAGACTCTTAAAGCAGAATTGATATCTTGTTGTTTCTTTAAATTAAGCTTCTCTTTTACTTGCTTGCTCCTCAGTTCAAATCCAATAATCAAGATGTAGGATAATGCTTTACTAAGCTGAAAGACAGCCAAGAAATTCCAGAAGAGATGTGAAATTTCTCTTTAACCCATTCTATCTGGTGAGATTCAGAATGGAGGGGAAATTAGCAGAACCAAACATCAGAAGAGATACATAGAATTAAAATGCAATACTATAACTAAACATGATACGATGGCGCTAGATACAGAACAAGCAAACTAGAGCTAGACCTCCTTGTGCCTTTTCATTAAAAGAAGTCCAACATAATATTCTTATAGCCAATAATAGTTGCATAATTCTAGTATTGAAAGAATACATCAAGCTGAAAGACACTGGATAGTTTTGATCGATAGCCCAGAACTGACTAATCTGATATCATGAAATGTATTCCTTACATATTCAACATGCAGCTCGATTGAACTGATACACAGAGCATATCACCAAATATAATAGTTGTTCGTAACATCAGTAATTCTATTTTAAAAAAATCAACAAATACATCAGACACTACAGAAATGAATTGATTAAATCAATTGACGCGGAACGGAATTCATTTAATCTACCATATCCTAATACAATTATAAAAACCAATTTGATCATCGGAAAGAATAAGAAAAGCACACAATCTCATCATCGACATGGATTAAAGTATAGTACGTTGGTCAAGTCAACCACAAAAGACGAAATCGCCTTGGATAAGTTAGAGAATTTAGAAGCAAGACCACCCTGAGGAAACGAGAGAGATAGGCGCAAAGAGATCAGATAGAGCTCCGAAATAGGGTGTGGCCGTGCACACCAATTCTCCATTTTAGGCGGGGTGATCCAAATCACAGCATGATGTAGTTAAAATGCAAGAAAATCAATTAGACAGTTTAGGACTTACCAAAACTTGTTCGTGACGTGCTAGTCCATGTCTGCCGAGAACGAGAGGAGAAGGAGCTGGGTTCCGTCGTCGAGAAGAATAGGAGAGTAGAAAGAGTTGGGTTCGGTCGAGAAGGAGAAGAGAAATGTGAGGGTAATTTGGCCCTTATTAAAAGTTAACGAGGGCAAAACGGTAATTTGGGTACCTATTCCAGATTCCTAGACCGCAAGGCTTAGGAAATCCGACCTTTTTCCACGGAATGTCTAACACTAGAGGGCTCGGATTCCGTAAGCCGAATTTTTCCAATTCCGTGAAAAGAACAACTTCTTACAGAATCCGTAAGCCGAATTCCTTAGACATTCCGTGAAAAGAACATGCCATTAAGGTCAATCCCCTGAATCTCGTCAACCAGGATCTGAAGGTAGGTAGCCACCTCGGCCGTCATCACTTCCAAAGCGCAGTCGGTAAACTCATCAGACTTTTTAAAGTCCTCGACCACGCTTTGGGGGGAAGGGACAGAATTCTGATGAAGGGCAAGCTTCTCCTTCTCCTTGGCGAGTTGACGCCTCTCCGTCTCCAAGGCGTCCCCCCTGGATCAGACTCCTTCAACTGAGCCTTTAGGCCAGCATTCGCCACATCCACCTCAGCAGAATACTGGTCAACCACCTTAAGTTGGAGTTCAGTGCTCGTCCGCCTGTCATTGGCGAGAGCCACCTCATCTTCCTTCTCCTTCATGGAGGCGAGGAGTCTCTGCTCCTTCTCTAAGTACTCCTCGCGAGCATGCTCCACCAAGAAAGCGACTGACTTAGCCCTATCCTTCAAACCCTCCATCTAATCGGGGAAGAACCCCAAGATTCGGTACTACTCCAGCTCGATAACCAGGTCAGTCTGCTTATCGGCGAGCTCCCCTACATTCCGACTGATCGCCAAGTCCTACCTGGACGAGCTGACAATAGGAAAAAAGGGATAAAGTACAATCATATCAAGGAAAGGTCAAAAAGTTACTTGATGATAAATAAAGAAAAAAAAAACTTACCAAGGCGATCCACTCGAAGTGCGTACTCATGACCCCTTCGATGCTGGTCAGCTCGAAGGGGATCATAGCCCTATCCCGAGGAGGAACAATCCCCTCAAGGAGATGCATGCATATATCCGGGTTACCCCCGGAGTGTCAACTGGTAGGAAATCTCCACCTTATGGAGATTCCCCCAAGGGGCCCAGACGCCTTTCGGGTTCGCCGCCTTTGGCTCCTTGAATAAGCCCACCAAGGGGCAGTACTCCTCGAAAGGAGTCTTGGAGGAGACCGTGGCGGCACCAAGGGTCTAAACCCTCTTCCGAGCCCCAGTCCTCTTGGGAGGATTGAGAGCAGGCTTATCGGAGGCAGGCGTGGTGACCTCTGCGACCACGACAGCCTTTTCCATGGGGGCAGCAGCACCCCTGAGGAGTAGGGCGTTCCTCGCCCGAACTCCTGGCCTTCTTGGCGGGAGTAGGATTCGGAGACACATCAGCAGTAGTCTTCCCTGTAAAAGGTCAGCAAAGGTATTAGAACCTAAGACTAAAGCAGAGGAAGAAAGAATTAAAAGGCAGTTGCGTACCTTGTTGGTGATCGCCAGAAGTAGTCGAAGGTCATTCCTCCTCAGGCTTATGCTTGGACGAACGCCTGGAAGGAGGAGGTGGGAGACTCAGCAACACTTGATCAGGAGACAGCCCCGCCTTACCCTCCTTAGAAAACAGACCAATGAGTTTGAAGCCCCGAGTGCCTACAACCAACATAGGAAAAGAGTCAAAAATTTACCTAATCAATAGAAATTGGTGAGGCCTGATAAATACCTCCAGCTCAAGCATTAACTCTGAAGTTTCCACCACTGAGCTGATTGGAAGAAGTCATTGATGGCGTTCCGATCGCTACCAGTCAGCTCTCCAAAGCTAGGAGCAGTATCCCTTTCCGGCTGAAATACCTCCCATGATACACTACCCTTGTAAAAGAAGTAAAACTTCTTGTAGTTGGAGTTGGTAGCACTGAAGTCGTCCACCAAGCGGAAATGAACGTTCCAATTCCAAGCTTGGCCTCTCCATTCCTCGAACTTGAGCCACTAAGTCTGGAAGTGGTGGAGATGGTTCGCCCCGGCGGCCAATCAATAGAAGCAGCGGAATAAGGTCAGTGAATACGTGCATACTTGACGTAAACACATGAACTTAAACCCAACCCACATCCTAATGGTGTTGGGTACTTGCTGCGTAGGACCTATACTGTAATAGCAGCAAAGCTCCTGCAAATCATCGCAGAGAGGAAAACGCAACCAAACATCGATCGGGGCCGCATAAACGTAAACCTCTCCATCGCCAGGAAAGTGGAATCCTAAGCTCGGGTATCTGGGGGTATCCTCTTCTCTCAAGCCATACACGGCGACCACTGCCTTGAACTGATGTGATTTTATACTTGAGATGGGTGTGAATTCGGAATGCCGAAAGTACGAACTTCATGAACGTCTCTAGATCATGATCCCCTACAAGATTCAATAATATCATGTTATCATATATACAGAAAGGAAACACGGTAAATGCTATAAAAAAATTATTTAACACAATAATCTCAACACACACTACATAACAAACATACTACATAAACACCTTAACACAATAGTTCAACACAAGACACTTGAACACAATAGTTCAAACACATAACAAACACACTACATATAGTGATTATGTATAAAGGATGTGAATTGCACCATGAATTTTCCAAGTGCAAATAATATAAGCATTTTAAAGATACAACTGTTCAAAGATTTATAGTTGATACATAACTACAATGAACATAGATATCAAAGCAATACCTCATCATCATCAGACCCATCAAAGTTTTCCTCTGAGTCAGTGTCATCGTCTTCTCAATCTTCAGTTTTCTTGGCAGCTTTAGTCTTTAGACTTCATTTCTACAGCTGGAACTGGAGCCATTACTCCCTAGAAAAATTGTTTCAATTGTACATTACAATGTGGTAAGGAGTAAGAAAGCATGAACACTTTATATGAAAAATCAAAGTTATTACCATTCGCTTAAATTTGCATTGTGACATCTTCACCTGAGTCGAAATGTGATTACATAAATTGAACATGTTACTGTAACATACTTTCACCAAAGAGTCTGGATGCCATGACTACAGTTGATGAGATTCTCATAATGTGAGTGAGAAGACACTTACAGTTGATGAGATGCTGGAATTCTCGATTCAGAAGATTGAAGCCACGGTTGTCGAAGCTCTCAAGACCCAAGCTGACATGGAAAATGAAGCTGCTCCATTCCATGTGTCTCCGCTTCATGTGAAGGATCAGAGACATCCCTTGGAGCCAACTGTCTCACTCGAGGACTAGGTCAAGTCCAACAACAGTGATTCCACAATCACCATTTCGATGGTGGTTCAGTTGGGGGACCCACTGAGACGGTATGAAGTGGTTAGAGGCCCTGTTATAGTACTAATTCATGCCACATCAGCAGACAACAAAAGAGATATTGAGGAAAGCAGATACAGGGTAATAAACATGCATGTTGGAGGATTAATGGTGAAAAGTGGAGGTAGGAAAATTGCATGGGACAGTGAGAGGCAGAGGTTGACTGCAATGCAGTGGTTGGTTGCATATGCACTTCGAAAATCTGGGAAGAAGATAAAGCATGAAAATATAAAGGGGCAGGACTTACTTTGGGGCATTTCCTCGGGGGTAATGGCTGATATGTGGCTCAAATCTATAAGAAACCCAAATATAAAGTTTGCACATTCTCATAATGGATGCCAGAATCTCATCAATTGTAAAATATTTGTTAAAACCCATTTCTTTCATGTCATAATTCTAAGACCAGTACATTATACGGCTCATGAGTAGATGCCAAATTTATGAGGGTACCTAGACTAAAGTTTGAAATATGTTTCACAGCATATAAATAATTGCATAAAATACGTAAAAGGATATTCATCTCCTAATACAGATTTGTAACCCATGAAGTACACGCTTGCACCAGTCTAATTGTGGGAGAGCTCAAACACCAAATCAAAAGAGATTTGAGGTTTTTTTTACAAACAATATCCCAGTACAAGCTTTTGGTCACCGAACTTGACATACAGAGGAACATAATCAAGACCATTTCCCTTCTTTGGCACGTGTAGTGAAGCCTAACAAGACACGAGTTCATAAATTCATAAGTAACTAGAAGGACACCAAACAGTTTTGCAAAGGGCACACAAACAGTTCTATAGAAATGCCAAGAAACTTAAAATTGTGAATAAACTATAAACCTGTGAAACATGGATAACTTGGTCCTCATCGGGCTCAAACGTGAGACTCTCAACAGACACACTAAATTATAAACTTCACAACCACTGTCAAAAACCTCAACGACAAAACAGTTGCCCACAAACGCGGAGCAATGTCAACCCAAGCAGCATAGATTTTGAATTTTGATTTCCAAGTGTTACAGAGATGGCACAAACGAAGTTGGAGTCGGATTCTGTTTACCTGACGTGTCTGTTGGCTGGCGTCGGCGTCAGAGAACCACATAGTCACCACTCACTAGGGGATGGAGAAGCATCGACGAAAGTGGCCGAGCGGGAGGACTCTTCGAAATAAAAAGGAGGGAGCGAGAGAAGCGCTAGCTTAGGGATTTAAACTTGGAGCAGTGGAGTGGTGGCGTGAGTTTGTTTTTGGCCAAGGAGGTGTGAGTTAAGTTACATAAGAGAATTAGGTTCAGTTTTTTAGAATTAGGTCTAGCCGTCTAATTGTTGTATTTAAAATAAATAAAAGGTGGTTCAATTCGGTTTAGTGTCGACTCTATTGGTTTAGTGGCGGTTCTTAACATTTAGTGACAACAGCAACTAATGTTAGTCGACAGTATGTTATAGTTGTTTGTGCATTATTGACGTCAACAATAGTCACCACTGAATAAACTATTTTACAAAAATAATTGAATTTGTTACTGAATGACTATAATAATGTTGACAATATATTGACACGCAAACCTATTCTAACAATTTCTCTGCTACTTATGTTTTTACGACGACAAAATTGATTAGTTGCGGTAAACATCCGTTATTGTTATCGCCATATTGACGACAAAATATTTCACATTTGAATATGTACATTTACAACGGAAAAGTCATCTGCTATTGATGGAGTCATTTAATCTCAACAGTAGGTCGACATTACACATTCATCCATCTAAAAAATAAAGTGACGGCAAAAATTAACACTAAAAGTAGATTATAATGATGTTTAACGTATTGTGCCTAATAAGTAATAATAACGACAACAAAAACTGCTGACACAATTTATATATTTTTAATAACAATTCTTAGCGTCAACAGAAAACAGTTGTCGCTGAAGCCACATATTCTTGTAGTGACCCTTGTAAAAGAAGTAAAAATTCTTGTAGTTGGAGTTGGTAGCACGGAAGTCGTCCACCAGGCGGAAATGAACGTTCCAATTACAATCTTGTCCCCTCCATTCCTCGAACTTGGGCCATCGAGTCTGGAAGTGGTGGAGATGGTTCGCCCCGGTGGCCAATCGATAGAAGCAGCAGAACAAGGTCAGTGAATACGTCCATTCTTGACGTAAACACATGAATTTGAACCTAACCCGCATCCTAATGGCGTTGGGTACTAGCTGTGTAGGACCTATACCGTAATAGGAGCAAAGCTCCTGCAAATCCTCGCAGAGACGAAAACGCAACCCAACATCGATATGGGCCGCATAAACGTAAACCTCTCCACCGCGAGGATAGTTAAATCCTAAGCCCGTGTATATGAGGGCATCCTCTTCTCTCAAGCCAGTCACGACGACCACTGCCATGAACTGAGCCGGCTTCAGTTCATTGGGCTTCATATCAACTCAGAACACCAGGGTATGGCATGAACAATGCAAAAATAATAACAAAAAGGAAGCTTACCTAAAAAGAAGCAAAAGTAAGACATAGAAATTTACCTGTCGGTGATAAGGCGGGAACATTGGTGTCCGACACGTCCACCATCACCGGTGTGGCAGCCGATTGCCCATAAATTGGCTTGGGGCAGAGTTCCTCTGGCTCGACGCCGCGCGAGGAACCATCCCTGATGGTTAAAGAGGCATTGGTAGCCTTAGTCGAAACCTTCTGACCAGAAGAAGGTTGGTTGGAAGAAGACTTGTGGGCTGCCACCTTTCCCTTTCCTGAGGATTGAGTCTTGGAAGCCATGGAAATAGTGGAAAGTCTTTTGAAATCGAAGAAGTAGAAAGAAAAGTTGGAAATGAAGCACTGAGAATTAAGGACTTCTCTGGAATGCAAATGACCGGAACGCGTAAAAGACAAAAGTGTCAAGGTTCTGTTTCTTATATAGGCAAAATAGATGTAACCGAACATACATGATCGAAACGGTTCATAGACTGATTATACACTTTTGGGTAAAAATCGAAGCAATGTCAGAATTCTAAGAGACGCATCGGGGAGACAATTGGTTGGAACAGTACAAAACCTGTCAAACTACCCTCGGGTTAGGGAAGAATAAAAGACAGACATGCCTCAATTGTCTGTTCAACTTCTGGGTAACAGTGCAGTCATTAAATGCTCAAGACCCTATACAGAAAAAGGTCATCGCCAAAGTCCCTTCTAAGCCTTTCCGAAAATCCTTTTTAAGGTAGCGTTCGCCAAAGAGTAGTGAATAAGCATTCATAAACCCTGGGAACCCCAAGCGTTCGCCAAAAAGAATAAAGGATCGAATATTCCATAAACTCTAGGCAACTAAACAACTGCTTGCCAAAGGACACTGAGTATTCACAATGGCAGATAAGAACAGAAAAATATCCAATCCAAGTGTCACTATCTCAAACCCTTTCACGGATTCAAGCTTGACCGAAGAAACTTCACTCAAGCTTCGGGGGCAAATGTTCGGTATTGATAGTGACGGCCCAATAAGGGAAATGCCTCAAAGGCCCAATAACTTTGCAGGGGGTAAAACGCATATCATTAAGACTGGGTCGGCCCACAGTAAGGTTAATCTGACCCTCATCAAGCGGTCCAGTATCAACCCCAAGCCAAAGTGTACACCAAAGCTCCACCACAGGTCGCCAATAACCGAGGTCATAGCCTCCTACTGCTCGTCATAGGAGTGCTCGCCAAGAGAGTCTAACCTCTCATCTCTGGTCCCACCAACCGTCACTAAAGATATTGCCACGATATCCCGTGTATATCGGGCACATATTCTCTGAAAATTACATATGGTAATTGCAATATTACGCCATAACCGTAATATCTGCTATCCTAATCTTTACCGGCACAATATTCACCAAGATATTATGTTGCCTATAACGGTTTGATCTCTTCACTCTATAAATACCTTTGTTTTTCAATACGTTCATTACGTTTTGAGTTCATACACACAGTATACTTATTTAAGTATCGGAGAGGGACTCAGAGACACCACCTCTGTTGCGATTCCCTTTTTGCAGGTTTATCGGAGCTAAGACGAGAACAGTCATCATTCATCTTTAGGCATTTAATCCACTGTCAAGTTAGCACATGGAGATTCAGACCCAACAAAAAACACTAGTGAATCTGACCATTGATTAAATTTTCTCCTAGGGTTTTCTTCATTCGTTCTGCGGCATGATTTCAACCTCATGCTATCGGACAAAAAAAATCAGATTTTTAAATTTCAAAATAAAATGTTGTCAATCCAACCAGATTTTTAAGTTTCAAAATAAAATGTTGTCAATCCAACTTACCAAGGAGTTTGGTCCTCATGCTCAAGTAGAGCCGTAAGTGAAAAAAGATGGACCCCTTTCCACAATCCACGTCTTCAACTTTATAGAGATGAGCAACGGAAAATGGCATATTAAAGTATTCCACACACGTGAATTGGGGCCCGCTATGAACACGTGTATTTTTTTCTAAAACCGCGGCCAGAAACAAATCCAGACTGGAAACTACGAAATGACTTTCCACCACATACTCCCGGCATGGTTAATCTACACTTCACAATTTTCACACGCTCACCCCAAACATATATATGCTTCTCAACTTACTCTCTCTCGACTACACACTTACACTCGATCTAACTCAAACTAGACCAACAGAAAAGCTTTCCATGGAGAACATCTTCTTGTCATTCTCGGACACTGTATCACCTAACGGCTTTTCAACGTCCGACGGCGGGACCAGCTCTGCTCGGCCAACAAACCTTTCTGACGGGGACCTGATTTTGGCGTCGGAAAATCCCAAGAAGCGTGCCGGGAGGAAGAAGATCAAAGAGACGAGGCACCCAGTGTTCCGAGGCGTTCGCCTGAGGAGCTCTGGCAAGTGGGTCTCCGAGGTGAGGGAGCCCAACAAGAAAACGAGGATTTGGCTTGGGACTTTCTCGACGGCGGAGATGGCCGCTCGGGCCCACGACGTGGCTGCTCTAACACTTCGTGGCAAGTCCGCTTGTCTGAACTTCGCGGACTCGGCATGGCGTCTTCCTGTTCCTGTCTCTTGTGACCCTAAGGATATTCAGAAGGCGGCTGCGGAGGCTGCGGAGGCATTCCGAACCACTGAACTAGTGGAAGAAGTGGTGGTGGTGGAGGAGTCTACGACCACCGCGACGGACGGAGATTCGGCATGCGTCGTGGACGATGAGGTGCTGGACTTCCGTATGCTGATGAGCATGGCGGAAGGAATGCTGTTGCCTCCACCGCAGTGGGGCGAAAAAGGGTATTATTGGGAAGATGACGATAACATAGCTGGTGATGTTTACGAAATGCCACTGTGGAATTTCTCTGATTAGGATATATTCTGTTTAGAATTTTTCTTTTACTTTTTTGGTAATTTCTTGAGTAGAGCTTTAATTGGTATATTTATGTCTATAAATTGTGCGGTGAAAATTATATAACCATAGTTATAACGGTTATTTCTTATATATTAACTGTACCATATTTAGGGTTAAGTGTGATTCTGGTGATGAATTTTCTACCCATATTGGTTAGGGTTATTGTATTTTATTCATATATGTGGTTATAACTATAGTTATTATATAAATATAATATTAATTTAATATTAATAACACAATTAAGAATTTCACTTTTAGATTTCAATAATCTATAATTCCATTGCGAATTGTAATGATGTAAATGTTAAATGATATTAGTGTTAATTTTGAATGGTGTTAATATGATATTAATGTTGGATATTTTTGTTGCTTGTGAAATAACTTCATGTATTTATTAAGATAATATTTATAATGTTCTATTAAATTTCACATGTCATAATAAATATGGGTATACAGTTAAAATCGTGGTTAATAATCACGATTATTAATAGGGTTAATTAATTGAAACGTTACACATGTTTGATCAATGTCATTAATTTGTTACACATGTTTTTTCACGTGACTGAAACGTTACACATGTTTCAGCATGTGACTGATTGGTTACTCCGTCACTCGACCGTTAAAATTTTCTGATTAATGCTCATGTGCAGGTCACGTGATAGGAGGTAGTTTATTTTCGGAAATACAAAATTACCTTGAAGCCCCTTACGTCCCCTATATTCAGTTTCATAAACCATTTGTTTCCCCCCATTTCGTCTGACCCGTCCTCTTCTTGTTGTCGAAGTCCTTTGCAGAAGAATCTGTCGCGCGTCTGCCTGCCCTGCATTTCCGAGTTAATCTTCATCTTCTTCTCGGCTTCAACTTTCGAAATCGCGAATTTGTGTTCGGTGTTGTTGTCGTTTCTACCCGTGTTGTTCTTCTTCTCCGATTGATTTCCTTTATTTCAGTGTTGTCTCCTTGCGGAAGTGATTTCGCAGAAAGTGGCTTCAGCTTGTTGATTTGCTACGACCGAACTCTGTCTCCCCTGTTGATCGAGCAAAGGTACGATTCTATTTAGGGTTTATCGATAGTTTGCGAAATTTTGTGTGTGAAAATGGGTATTTTACCAAAACTTTCTGTTGAAGAAGTATGAAATAGCATAGTTATGTGTTTTAGTGCGTAAAGTTTGAGTTTTTCGGCCAAATTTGAACTTTTGATGTTCAAGTTTTGTCATTTATGTATGTTTCAGTGTTAAGTTTTACTTATTGTGGTAAAATAGTCGGAGTTCGTTTGTTGTGGCTTCCTCCTTGGTTCATTTTGTTGGTTTAAATGTTCTCTACTTTGGTTGCATCAGGAATTGAACGTGTTAAATTGTTAGCAGTGAAATCAACCTCGGTTAGTGTTCAACGCTACAATTATGTTACATATCATACTTTTATACTAATTAGCAACAAATTGTTTGAAACAGGCCAAAAAAGCAGATAAAAGAAGAAAACTCAATGTTCGTCAAGGTCCGACTTATGTGGACGTCGAAGATGATGTTGCCTCTTCGGCATCGATACTTTCAGAATCGAGAGAAATGATTCTAGCAGATTTACCACTGAAGATGGTTATACCAAAAAGGAAAAGACAACACAGAAGGAGTATGCGTTAGTTTGGTTATCCAGGTGGCAGACGATATCCCCAGTAAAAGGACCACATCATGTTTTGTGTGGTGGTGTTTTGTGAACTTGTGATACTTTTGTGGTGTTTGTACATATGTTTTGGGTACAAAATGTGTACTTGGTGACTTATGTATGTTGAACTTCTTATAAAGTCTATAGATGTCTGTTTCAGGTTTTGAATGGAACATGTTTGTGCAGATCTGTTACGTATGTTTAACCTTTTAATCACATTTATATGAAACATGATGTAGTATTTAATCACATTGTAGATAACATGTTAAACCTTTTAATCACATTATTTAAAACTTCAGTATTCATTTAATCACATTATAGAGAAACATGTATGACCATTTAATCACATTTGATGATAACATATGTAGAATATACTCTCTACTTTAGATACTTTGCAATTGAAAATCAGCTTTTAGACAACTGAAAGACAGATGCAAAACAACTGCAAATACATAACAGAACTGAAATCCATTTCCACAAAATATTGATCAACTAATTTAAATACACCTACTTGTTTAGTACATTGATCAAAAGTAAACAACACAGAACGACAATTGCAGCATACAACTTCCAGTGTTTTTGTTTCGCAGCAGCTTCAGCAGCATGTGCAGTCGCAAGTTCTTGTCGAAGCTGTCCCTCTACACCTTGAAACTTGAACACGGCGTTTCTTCCATACTGACACATCGGTGGATCTTACCATTGGAAAATCCACACCAAGGATTTTGTACAGACTAGACAACACAATAATAGAACAAGATGTTAAAATTAGGTTTCTTAACAAAATTAGGGTTTATAACATAACAAACTAATAGGGACAACATGGTACCAAAAACGTGGAATTACCTCAAAATGTGAACACCCATGAAAACTACGACCGAAATTCTTCCAAGTACCCGCACATTTGACCGACGAAATCTCACCGCAGTAACATAATCGGGGCGTTGACACTAAACGGGACGAATCTTGGATGCTAGAGTGGGAACGCACAAACGCCGAGTGCTCTCGCTGAGGGGAGGGGATGAACCCAGTCCATGGTTCCTTCTTCATCTTCGAAGGAACGCTCTGCTGCTTCAAGAATGGAAATGTCTTCTAATATAGAACATAAAGGGCATTTTGGGAAGTTAAGGTTGGAAATAACTCACCGCACAACACATGGAAATACTAACGGTGATATTTAACGGTGAACAGTAAAAATGACCATTTAGTCACGTGCTGAAACATGTGTAACCATCCTGCACAAGTTATAACCTATTAGTCACTTGCGCAAACATGTGTAACGTTTCAGTTAATTAACCCTTATGAATATGGTTATGGTATTGAATATTGTACCTGTAATAGTTATGGTTATGGTATGCAATTGAAAATAATATTATGGCTATAGTATTTTACATATTCAGACTATACTTTAACTGTTCTTAGCCCTGTATATGTATATATACGGTCCATAAAGTTTTATGTTGAGAAGATAGTGACACAGAGCTAAACAGTTTTGAAGGATAGGTTTATTGAAGGATATTTAGGGAATAAATTAATATTATTTTAGTGTGTATATATAAGAAACTAAGTTTTATATTGTTATTTTATTGATGTGTATATTTTTTTTAGAATACAAATGATATTATTAATTTATTTATTTTCATTCTGAAGAAGACTAGTTTATGGGTTGAATTATTATGTTAGAAACAAACAGGGAACGATGTAGCTCTCATGAATAGTATTAGTTGTAGCCTGCCCAAGGACTGACTAAGTGCATCACAACAAACACAAACCAGTAGGTAGTGTAAGAAGAACCACATGAATTGAGAAACTATGGACCGAAACACTTAACAAAATATGATGCTGAGGTTGATGTCTCTTTTCCAACCAAAGCGCTAACCCTCGTGATACACTTCGTGGATTAATATATGCTCATAAGGCCATTCCTACCGTATGCCTCACTTGTTCACTCATTTTTTTTTTTTTTCATTTTTTGGTTTTCATAAGGAAGACAATTAATGTCTTGAATTTCCCTATAAGATTCTTCAGGTAGGGAATCATCATGTCAGATTTGATTTCTTAGCAATAGATTCATTAGTTTCACATGTTTGTTTATGGACAACCACTAGATATCGCGTTTCAGTTACCATGTTGTCATAGGACACAATAAAATCGGTGAGTGAGACACATTTGATTTTGATCGATGTCCTCTCCTTCTGTCATTCATATGTTTTCTTTCTTAACCGTGAGCTTGCTTCCTTTCTCCATACTTTCGGTCAGAATCAGTTTTATTTTCTTTCCAGCATCTGTCAAGAACCGAAGTGCTAGATTACACTTACCTAATACCGTACTTTACTAACAAGAGAAGAACTTGTATGTGTATAACACTCTCACTCTAAATATGATATATTGGAGACTCTCTTGTACATCACACTTGTGGTTGGTTGATACATGCAATGGTATGGACGCCTATTTATAGTGAGCTAAACAAGACTCTAGACCTAGGAGATCTCTAGAACAAGAACTAGAAATTTCTACACATACTTTAGTTTCTAATTCTCTATATCTTTCTCCATAAACCTAAATATACTCTTAATCCAGATCTTTTAACTCGGCCCATAAAGTCAATGTTGTACTTCAACACTCCCCCTCAACATTGACTTTACTTCATATGTTCTTGTTGTCAATGTTATCGTTCGATCGATGTTACCATGGATTCTTCAATATCACTTTTTCGCCTCGACATTACTTTTTCTTCTTATTGATTCTAGTGAAACTTTCATTCCTTACTTCGAGTTGTGTATCTCAGTATATTTTCGTGCTTTTATATATTCATCTCCTCGAACTCGTCATTTTCCGTGCATTGTTAATTCCACCACTAGCCGACAAACAACAATGTCTTCTTCCATTGTTCCTTTGTGACTTTTAGATTCTTTTTGTAACTTTCTTCAAGTACTTATCTTTATCTCCTCGATTGAACACCAGACTTATACCGAGGGACAAGGTATCCCCTTGATACTCATCTTCTAGTGTAGACATCACTCTTCTGACTTTACCTGACGTCTCAAAGTTCCACTTATTCTTCCTATCATTATTACGAGACAGATATTTTTCCTCAACTATCGGCCTTGCAATGAAGTAAGAATAAGTTGTACCAATTTTCTTATCCCTATAGTGAGATGACTTAATGATCGATTTTTTGATCCTTGAGTCACCACTTATTTATCATCGGCTCCTCCAGGGACGTCTCTGCGAAGATTTAAACTCCTCATTTCTGCATGAAACTCATTTAAAGAGGTTTTCTTATGTGAAGCCGGTATGACATATCTGTCATCTACTCATGCACCGATGTGAACGACAGGTGCCTTGATTATCTGAACATTTTGAAGAAATTTCACATCATTCAGACCAAATAAAACATAAGTACCTGAATCAACTGCATTCGCCAGCGAGAGAAGATTTTGCTTCACTCCTGGAACATGGTAGGCACTATCCAGCTTGATTGGTGTCTCACCTCTAGTGTTTATTACAACAGTACCTTCCTTCTCAACGGGGTGAATGGTGTCATCCGTCGTAACTATAACTTCTTATCCTCCATGGTTGTGAATAGTGGAGAATTGCTTTTTGTCTCTGGTGAGATGGTAACCGCAACCAGAATCTACAATCCACTCATTGACGTAACAAACAGTATATATTTGGGACATAATCCTCAAATAATGCACCACTTTATCTGCGCCTCCAAAATTGTCTCCTCAGGGTTGAGTAAATTAATCTATGAACACAAGTTCTTAACCTTAAAAAAGAAATGTGAAATAGAAGACTCATTCTGTCTTGCATTCGCCAGATTGGTCTCCAACATTTGTAGTTGAGCCTCATTTTTCTTGTTGTACAACTAGTCTAGCGTCTTCCAGATCGAACTGACATAGGTGCATAGTGAGATATGCTCAAACACTCGTAATGATATCGACCTCTTCGAGGCAAGTTCTGCCTTGGCATTCCTCCGCTTCCCGTGCTTGATCTCCCCACCATTGGCGTCGTTCTCCTCCGGGGATTTAGTGTCACTCCCTCCAACGACATTCCACAAGTCTTCGCTTATGAGATAGGACTCCATGCAAGACTTCCAAATTCGGTAATTAGACGGATTGAGTAGCTCCATACCTATTTCAATCACACGACCGCCAACATCCATATTTAGAGTACTCAAGTTCTTAAATCAACGATCTCGACTCGTTCCGCGTTACCATGAAACTGGCTCTGATACCATGTAAAGAATCAAACTGCTTGATTGCACTTGCCCAAGACCGTACTTTACTAATAAGAGAAGAACTCATATTTGTATAACACTCTCACTCTAAATATGATATATTGGAGACTCTCTTGTACAACACACTTGTGGTGATTCTTGTTATTGGTTGGTTGATACATGCAATGGTATGGATTCCTATTTATAGTGAGCAAAACAAAACTCTATACCTAAGAGATCTCTGGAACAAGAACTAACTACAATCATCAAGAAATTCATAGAACTTTCTACACATACTTTAGTCTCTAAATCTTTAGATCTTTCTCCAACTCACTAAGACCATAAACCTAAATATACTCTTAATCAAAATCTTCTAACTTGGCCGATAAAGTCAATGATGTACTTCAACGACATCATCCTATAGAATGAAACGTTTTCTTGAAGATGACGTGATTAGTTCTTCCCTGCACTGATTCATGGTATGTTTCATTTTTCCATAATATAAATTCTAAATTCTTTCGTAATCAATGTTCACTCATCTCTCTTGTCCCTTCACGTTTATCCACCAAAATCCAACTAGTAAAGTTCTCTTTGTGTCATGAACAAAACAGAGCTGGAGAATTTCTACATCCAAAAGAAGAACTAGATCAAAGGAGGGATCTTGATACCGATATCTTTTGTTTAATCTATTATAGACTCTTCTTTATTTATACGAAGTAACTAACACACTCTATTAGCGAAAATGTAACAAACTAAAAGACTTTTAACAAAGTTGTATAGTAATAATCTTTCATCCACTTGTACTATTAACACACCCTCCTCAAGTGGATACTTGTGAGTCGGAGTCAAGAATGCAACTGTCCATGCGTGTATTTTTCTTGTAAATATTCGAATTCCTTAGAAGGAAAAAGGATCCTAGATTGTTTCACAAAAAGACATATATTGCAATCTGAAATACAACCAGATTTGTCTATTTTAACTATACCCAACCTGTCTAATATTCTAGCAGGACCATATACCAATCTTGAGTGTCATAATGTCACATCTTCTGTTACAGTTTCCAAGGAATATCATTCTCAACCATCACATTGTTTCTACAAGTCCAAACAATATAGTCCATTACGCAGCGTACCAATCTTCTTCAAAATCCTAAGAGAATGGCCTTGAACAAATACTCCACTAGACTGAAAAACTATAGAACATTTTAAATCATGTGTAAGCTTGGACACAGATTGTCAAGTTGAAGCTTCCCAAAAGAGACGAAGGAAGATAGAAGGAAGCTTCATGAAGACCAGACTAGAAAACCGAGAGAGCATCGAAGAAAGCATTTGAGAGGATCATTTATGATATTCAATTAATCGGTATCACATCACCTATAAAACCCTAGACTAAGGCAATAAATAGCAAAAATATCAAACCGAAGAAAATATCTATAAATAAGAATAACAAAATAACAAAAGACATCCTAAACAAACAACATAAGAACAAACCACAAGTTTGATAATGGTGAAGTTTGACCCTGATAAAACTCCCCCCCTCCCCCCCAAACGCACACCATCAACACACAGTAGAAATCACCAAGAATGTCAATCTGTGCAACATGGATGTCCTTCACTCCAAGCTGATTCTGAAGGGTATAATGTTGATGCGCCCCAAGTTCCTAGGTAAAGAGATCAATCGATTGTTAAGAACTGCTCACATGTTGAGTCTTCACGATTCCTTCTTGTATTTTTTCCCTTTGTAGTGATAGTAAATCTCTATGTGTTTTGTCCTCTCATGAAATATCAGATTATATGTTATCTACAAGGCAGACTTATTATCACAGAAAAGGGTAACATGTGAAACATGCTATATTTCTAGTTCCTCTAACAATCTGCGTAGCCAGATAATTTCAGATAGGGTGGTTCCTATACTTCTATACTCAACCTCTGCTGAGGACCTGAAAATAGTAGATTGTTTATTTACCTTCTAGGAAATCAATGAATGACCTAGCTAAATGCACTAGCCAGTCACTGATTTCCTGTTCTCTATGCATCCTACCAAATCTGAATCACTTCCCAAACCTGGTTCGCTTTTTATGTATTTAACTACCCGGATTGCAGCATCTAAGTGAGACTTCTTGGGATCCTGCATATACTGGCTTAAGTGTTGGACTGCAAAGGAAATGTCAGGACGAGTGATAGTAAGATAAAAGCAATTTTCATATCAACTACCTATATGCATTTGGGTTCTCAAGCAGCAAGTCCTATTGATTAATCCCTAAGTGATCATCATAAATTCTACTAATAATATTTAGATTTAACTCCATAAGACTCTTGATTGCTTTACAGCCTGACAGTCCTAAATCATAAATCATTTCTAAAGCATACTTTCTCTGAGATAAAACAAACCCCTATGCCGACCTAGAAATTTCAATGCCCAAGAAAAACTTAAGTTCCTCTAAGTCTTTCATCCTAAAATTACTTGCCAAAGAATGCTTGAGGTCATCAATCACATGCTGACATTTTCCTGAAATTACAAGGTCATCAACGTAAATGAGTAAAATAATAATCCTGTCATTTTCTTTATTTCTAAATAAAGAGTAATCCAATTTTAAGTTGGTTTAAGGTCCCATTGCATAGAAACTTGTTTTAACCCATAAAAGGATTTTCGTAATCTACAAACACGGTTTGTATCACTCTCCCCCTGATTACAAAAACCAGGAGAGACATGCATATATATTTATTCGTCTAAATCTCCTTGAAAAAAGGCGTTATGTACATCCATCTGAAATAAAGGTCAATGTTTAACAGATGCACATGCCAAAACAGTCCTAACCGTGTTCATTTTTTCGACTGGGGAAAAAGTTTAAAAATAATCTAGCCCATAAGTTTAAGTAAATCCCTTAGCAACTAACATATCTTTATACCTTTCTATACTACCATCATAATTACGTTTTACCTTGTAAACCCATCGATATCATATGTTTTTTTTACCTGCAGGGAACCGGACCAAATCCTAGTTGTTGCTCTGTTTAGGGGCACTAATGTCATCCTGCATGGCTTGGACTCAATTGTTGTCTTTCTGGGCTTCAGCAAATGATAAAGGCTATGTAATCTTGGAAACTGAGGTTAATAAACACTGGAATGGGACAGACAAGTTACGGTAATCAACACAATTAAATATAAAATGTACGGAACTAGAACGACCAATCTCATAATCTTTATGCCATACAGGAGGACAAGTCTCCCTTCTTGATCGTCAAGAGGCATATGCAGTGTCCTGAATAGACGACACTTATTACTCATTAGGAGGAAGATCACACTCAGATCCTAGAGCATCATTGTCTTGTAACCGAGGGATAGGGACAACCTTATCTAACTCAGATACAACATCATCATCGTTAGTAACAGGAAGTAACTCACAAGTATGCAGAGGGGGATAAGGTTCATGAGACACATCATCAACATGCAAGTGTTAATTAAAGAACGATGAAACATCGACATTTTGTCTAGAGAACGGGAAGCTATGCTCATAAAACCTAACATGTCTACTTACAAATAGGTGTTTATTCTGGAAATCATATAGCTTATAACATTTTTGCTTATCAGAATACCCAATAAAAACTTAGGCAATACCGTTAGGGGTCAATTTATCAGTCACAGTAAGATCCTTATCAAAATATAAGCAACCAGGCACTCTCAAATGGTCAGTTCGGGGAATCTTTTAGTCATGATTTCTAAAAAGGACTTTCCATCAAGAACCGACGAAGGGATTCGATTTATCAAATAGCTAGCAGCAAGAATACATTCACCCCAAAAAATATTAGGAATAGGCCCTTGTAATTTTAAAGACCGACTGACTTCCAAAAGATAACTGTTTTCTTTCTACTCTAGTGTTTTGTTGTTGGGGGGGGGGGGGGGTATAGGGGTAACTACTCTGATGGATAACCACTTTTAAATTTTTTTTAAAAAAACTCATTCAGATTATTGTTAAAAAACTCACCACCATTATCTGACCTAAGTCTTTTTATAGAGGCTTTAAACTGATTACTCATTGAGGCATAAAACTGTTTCCATGCAACCAAAACATCAGATTTATTGACAATTAAGTAAATCCAATTCACCCTAGAGAAATCATCTAGAAGGGTTAAAAAAATATCTCCTACCATCATAAGTAGGTTTTCGGTACGGTCCGCAAACATCGACATGAACTAAATCAAACAGCTCATTCACTTTAGAATAGGACACTTGAAATGGTAATCGAGTAATCTTAGCAAGATGACAAATCACGCATTCATTTGCAATACAATGCTTATTCTTACCAAACTCCAATCCATTCACATGTTGTAAAGATTTAAAAGAGGCATGTCCAAATTTCCTATGCCACAACAATGGTAAGTCACTAGAAGAAGTAATAGCAACAAATTTAGACAAACAAAGCAATGAAATATGAGGTCTAGTCCTAAGGACAAACATTCCAGAATCCTCCCTACCAGTCCCCAAGACCCTCCCACTCGAGAGGTCATGCGGGATAACATTTTTGGCAAATGGTTATATAACGGCCTAATTTAGATGTAATCTTGGACACAGAGATCAGATTATATCTAAAATTGGGAAGATACAGAATATTTCTCAAAAACAAATCAGAACTAAGCATGTAATCACTTACACCTTCTATGGTAACATGCAATCCATTTGGCAATTGAACCCTAGATCTAACCAATCTTTTATTCTCAAGCCAATCAGATCTATTAGACATATGATTTGTAGCACCTGTATCTAGAATCCAATAATCATCATGTTAGTTTTGAGAATTAAAGTTGGTCATACCTGCCATATTTACCTAGGCACCTGGGGCAGCACTAGTTTGCACTAATGAGGCGCCAGCACGGTTAATAGTCTGCAGGAACTGCCTAAACTGCTCAGATGTGAAACTCACTCCTCCTTGCATGTTTGAGTGGTTAGTTGACAAAGGAATATAAAGAGAATCGACTGACCCAACACTAGTAGAAGAAACAATATTAACCTATGGGTTCAGACCTTTCCCTTTTTTAAGATCTCTAAGTTTGAAACACTTATCTTTAACAGGGCATTTCTTCTGACAGAACTCAAAACCTTTAGTATAGCATCTGTCCTTAGTATGTCCTCTCTTGTGACAGAAGTCAGGTATCAAATTCATATTGGTCTTAACCTTGTTACCAGTTGAAGAGACAGCATTGACTGACATCACACTAGTAACCCATCTCTGAATTTCCTCCTAAATAACCATACTATATGCATGGTTTAAGGTGGACAAGGGGTTCCAAAGCAAAAGACTATTGCTCACAGGTGAATAGGTCTCATTTAAGCCTTTAAGAAATTGACACAGCTTTTGATTATCATAATGATCAATATGTTTCTTGAATTTTTCAATGCCACAAGAATGAAGATTAACAGCAGCAGCATATTCAACCCAAAATAATGTAATCTTGGTAAAAAAGATTGAAACATGATCCAAACCCTGTTAAGCAAGAACAGTCTCCCTATGCAACTGATAAATCCTAAGGCAATTTACCTTATCATATATTTCCTTAAGGTCATTCCAGACTTAGTAAGAGTCATCAGAGTACATGATGTTATTAGACAAGTCTCCAAAAACCGAATTCATAATCCAACTAAACACAACAGCATTACACTTATCCCACAATGCATACAAAGTGTTTTCAAAAAAATCTTTGCTATATGTCCCATCAATAAATCCAAGTTTATTTTTTCCTCGAAGAGTCACCAACATAGCTCTACTCCACATGCCATAGTTTTCAGGACCAGTAAGCTTGATGGATATGGGACTCATCCGTGGATTATCGGACATATGGAGATACAATGGATGGTTAGAATGAACCTAGTCGGAGAAATCCGACCATGCATGCATCACCTCCGCATCTGCGATTTCTTGAACCTCACCCACGTTTGCAATCACACTGCCATAAACATATCACTGAAAGGATCCTCCAATAGAGGATTGAGACTATAAAATAGAACAAGAAGGTTCACAGAGATGAACCGTCAAAAAACCCTCACAATCCAGAAACAACACTAAAAGGTCAGAGAATATGAACCGACAGACTGTCATAACACTCGATCGTGACCAAGTGCTTAAGAAAATGAATCGATAGTAGGGTTGGGCATGAACCAGTTCACTGTTGAAACGGTTCAGAATCGTACCTTTACCACATTTTAAAGAGGTACGGTTTACCGCTCCAGTTTTTGTTCGCTCTAAATTTTGGCTGAATTACCGAACATGTTCTGAATCAATTAAAAAACTGGTTCACAACCGATTCAGCCGAACCACTTTATATATATTTTAAAAAAAATAGTAAATCAGTTATACAAAATCCAACAAATCCAACATGAATGAAGACAATCCCGCAAATGGCAACCAGCAAATCCAACATGAATGAAGACAATCCCACAAATGGTAAATCCAACATCATGTGAGTTAGCCGTAGCATTAATAATCAAGTGACGAATTACAAATAGTTTGATGATTTCAGATTGCTTACAAAAAAATGTAACATTAATTGTATAGAAACTACTAATTGGAAGAAATTAGGGTTTTGATTGCCTATACAGGTTACAGCTCCAGACCCAATCGTCAGGAATTAGGGTTTCGATTGCGCGTCTTGTTGCTCGTCGCATCGTTGTTGCTGCTCACCTAGACGCCTGGTCTGCTGCTCGCCCCGGCCCCACCTGCTGCTCGCCTGGGACGAAATGTTCTTCGACGCTAAAGAGGACTGAAAACCAGCTGAAAAGGAGACAAAATGTTCTTCGTCACAAAAGAAGAATACAAAAATAACAAAAGACATCCTAAACAAACAACACAAGAACATACAACAAGTTTGATAATGGTGAAGTTTTTCCCTGATAAAACAGTTATCAAAATGAATTTGAATTATGGTATGTGTAGAACATTCTGCAACAACTTTTCATCAGAAAAAAAAACTAATCTCCAAGGGAGTAACTGCAGTTCAAGCACCATTCAGTAATTAAACCTTTGAGTTCTCATGTTTATGGTGTCGAACATTGGTAAGCCAATCCAATCGATATGTCATGTGATATGTGGCACCACTATCAAGCACCTAGGATCCAAACATTGAAATAGCAGATAGACAAGAAATTGTAATAGAAAGACTTGTCCACATACCTGATATATTAACCCTGATTTCTCCACTTAACTTCCAGATGTTGGAACTAACTTAAGAATCTTATTTGCTTGCTCACGAGTAAATTTCACAATGTCATTATTGGTAACCCACGCAGCTACGGAAGAAAGAATAGTTTGGAGCAGCCCCACGCATCTTGGGGCATGAAGACTAATGAGGATGAATCTATTCATTTCTAGGTAATTTCATAGTAGGTAACCCTAATTGGTAACCCTAATTCGGTTTGCTTCAATTATTTGTCCTTTTCGAACTCTAATTTGTCATACATTCTACTTGTTTGTACTTTTTCATATTCTTGCTCTTTGGTTCTTCATATCGCACAGGAAATAGAAATCCCAGGTGAAGAAATTGAATGGTAACACAGACAAAGAACATTGAGTAGACAAAAATGAGATCTAACCCAGAAACTGATGAATGAATCCATTACACGTAAGAACCTTTATTTTATTACATCGACATCAATATTGATAAAAAGTAATCAGACAAAGTACAACAAGCAAAAGTTTAGATTTTGTAGCTTATATCACAAAATCCATTATGTTGATATGAAGAAGAAAGTACCTTTTGAATGTGTTTGTCTTTCTTCCTTATTATGGCTACATAATCGGAGTTTGGTGCAACGGGACTAGAAATTTTCAATTCATCTTCCAATCTAGCCAATTCTTTCTGCAAATGCTTGACCAGGGCCTTATCGGACATGACCACATTGACCTGTGTTTTGTAAAAATCACAATCTGCGATTTCAAGAACGCGCCTAGTAAAAATCAAAGAACACGGTACCAAATATGACAGTTCTATCAATCAAGATCAATCAAAACTACAGCTTGTTAGTTCCCTGTATCTAAACATTGAAATCTGTTAACAATCTGTGAACAACATGGTCAAGAACACACCAAACGTTGCTTTAATGCAGCAATCTATTAACAAGTTTCAATTTTGATATCAATTGCACCAAAATAAACCATGAAATCAAGAAATCATACCCAGAGATAGCACTGAAATGGACAGAACCCAGTAATCTCTCGTGACGGGGAAGATGGGAAAAAATTGTGACACGTAGAATTTCACCTTGAGCTTAGCCTAACCGCTGTTGGGATTCGCCTTGAACGCAAAGGCGGTGGAAACGGCACAAAGAGACAGGAGGGTATAATTGTCATTCCATTGAAGTTTAATTCGTTCAAATTAAGTCACGTGATTTTCTCGTGACAGTGAGACAACAATATTGGACGGAAACTTCACGGAATAACCGTTCAGTCACATACTAAAATGTAAGTAACAGTATAGTTACACAAAAAAAAATGAGTAACTGTTTAATCACATACGACAAACATAAGTAACTGTTAAAGTAACCCTTAATTATATCATGCATTTTAAAATTTTAATATTTTTAATGTAAGCAATTTAAACTTATAACAATATACTTTTTGAAAAATTATTATAATTTGTATTCACTTAAAAACTAATGTGATAATGCTTAAACTTATTGCTTGTTATAATTGCTAAACTTATTGTTTTTTTTTAAGTATTATAGTTTATATTCATCTAAAAATAATTTAAATAAGTATTATACATTATACTATAAAAAAAAATAACTTATATTATATACAAAAAATAAAAAATACTACTTAGTGAGTTTTTTCGCAGGCCATACATCTTATTTATTATCATTCAATTCTCTCTTTTCGTTAACTTGGTTTTACAAATTGCCTATATTTTTATTTATTTGGAAAAAAAACTTTTGAATTTTTTATTATTTTCATTTTTTTCTCATACTTTTTTTAAGCGTAAATTTTAAGATTGTCCAAAATAACTGGTTCGGTCGAACTGAACCGATTTTGGTCTGGTCTGGTTTGAACCGGTTCAGACGAACTAGTTTCAAAACTAGACCAAATGTTTAGCGTTCAAGTAAGACATAACAAAACAGTAGTTTCAATTCAGTTCAAATCGGTTCGAATCAACTTGTTTTTTTATACTGGTTTATACTTAAACTCAAATCAAACCATTTTAACCCTATATAATTTTAGCACATGTCAAAAACAAAATAAATCAAACCGGTCCTAAAAATAAGTAAACCACTAAACTAAGAAATGTATATGTATCGTAGCCAGCCTCCTTCTCAGTTCATTCTGTCTCATTTTCACATTTTGGTTCAGCACTTCTCCTTGGGTCCTTCTCTCGCGAGTTCGTGTCGCTGTCTCTCCTTCCCGTCGCGACATAACGCGGATTAGAGACGACCATTTCGATTCCGTCGTGTTTCTCCGTTAGTTCTACCATTACCATGTTCAACAAATTAAATTAATCCACAAACCCTAATTTTGATTGAGTGGACTAATTTCGATTGAGTCACAAACCTCTTTAATGTTAAGCGTTTCCTTTGTTTATTATGTGTGCTAGTACTGCTCTGAGCCGAAATTATTTTTCTATGAGCCGAATCGAGTACTTTTGCTATGAGCCAAACTAATTATGCTTTGTTATGCTATGAGTTGAATTGTTTTGCTACTATTGCTATGAACTAGTTAAGCTACTGCTATGATTTGTGCACTACTACTATGAACTAATTATATGGTTGCTACCACTCTTCAAATTTCAATGTCGGATAAAAAATCTATCTTAGTGTACAACAAGCCAAAATTGGTGTAAAAAAACATACAAAATCAGTTGAAAACGGTTTTGAATTGGTTAGAACCAGGACAGTTTTTCCTATTAACCATACTAGTTCTTTTAGTGAAAAAAAACAAATAATATATTTTATTTAAACGGTTCTAGTTCAGTTCAAAACCGATTCGGGGTCGAACCGGTTCATGAACAAGCCTGTTAAAAGTATATTTTGAAACAACGGAATCCTTCTGTTTGAGTTACTGCTCCTTTCCTTTGGGACCCCAGAACTGTTTCCAAACAACTAGGTTGCATTAGACTAGTTATACTAAAGTAGGAGTGTCAATTCGTGTCGACGGGTCAACTGTGGGTCATGTCAAGAACGAGTCGTGTCAAAATATGCTCAACCCAAACACAGCTCGTACTTCATGACAGGTTAATTTTCAAGACTCAAACACGACAAGCGGGGTCACGGGTCATCTTGTATGACTCGGGTTGGCAATGGTTAGGGTATGTCAAATACCATAACCATACCATATTTTGAAATTACATATCATAACCATAACCATTACAGGTATAATTTTCAATACCATAACCATATCCATAACCATGGTTATTAACCATAGTTTTAACTGTATACCCATATTTATTACCACCATGTGAAATGTAATGCAACATTATAAATGTTAATTTAATAAATACATAAATTTATGTCACAAACAACAAAAATATTCAATATTAATATCATTCAACATTAGCATCATTCAAAATTAACAGTAATATAGATTCGTGAAATCTAAAAGTAAAAAATCCTTATTAGTATTTATTAATATTCAATTATTATTATAATTATATAATAACCATGTGTATGACTAAAATACCATAACCATAACCATCACGGGTAGAAAATTCATCATCATAACCGCACTGCACCATAATGGTACGGTTAATCATATAAAAAATAACAATTATAACCACGGTTATAGGGTTTTCATCGCACCATTGTCGGACATACGTATGACCCGCGGGTCCACGGATCAACCTGTATGATATGTGGATCCGTATCAATTTAATTTGTACATTATGGAATTTGCAAATCAATTCGTTGACCCATATGACCCGCTTATCCATGTAACACACGTGACCCATGCAACCCAAGTGACCCATGTGATTCATATGAGCCACACGACTTGTACGATCCATGAATTTTTAGAGAATGTATTATAATATATATTTAGTTATACGGCTCCACGGGTTGATCCAAGGATGGATATGTACAACCAAAATTCAATCTCATTTTTCATATGGATTGGATAATTCGTGTCAAAATGACGCACGAGTCCAATTTTGTTTACTCAAATACGATCCACGGTGTGGATCACCTACAGGTCGATTATGAATCGTATACAAAATTGATATATCTACAGTAAATAGTACGGACTTTTTGTTTTGTTTTTTTGTGACAGTCCATTTATTGACATCTCACTTTCATATGGAACGAACACGAGTCAATAGTGTTTGAAACAACTATCGAATTGGCCAAAGGAGGTATCAATTGAGCATTAGTTCTAGCGAGTGAGTATCACGTGCTTCTCTCCTAGGGTTCATACCAGAGTGAGGAAATCTGCAGTCGCCAATCAATTTTCTTCATCGCGCAATTAATGTCGCGGTTTGCTCCATCAATAAGCGACAACGGGGCAACCCAACAGCAAAGTGACAGTGACATCCCTATGCAGAGGGTACGTGAGGAATGAAACAGTGAAAGCGGGACTAACCAAATTTTTTATTCTTCGTTATTTTTCTCTATCTCTTGCAGGAAGTGTAGCTGCAGTGAGAGCGAGACTAACCAAATTATTAATGTTGCATGAATTCAAATCCAAAACAATAAATCAACCCGAAACTATCCCAAAACCAAATAGAGTTGATCCTAAAGATAATTGGACATAAAGTTCATCAAAAGACAATTTAAAACCTAGTTTCATTAATCTTAAGACTAAAATAACATTTTGGCTAATCTGCGGAGCATAGAGGACATCATGTAAGACTAGGACTTGACCATCGCGCAGACGCAGCTCACAAGTTTCAATCCCTTCGACTTCAACACGAGATTTTTTGCCGACATAAATCCACCTAGTCTCCCGTGAAAATCTCTGGTACTCGACGAAATTGTCTCGATCCCTGGCTATGTGGTCTGTCAACCAACATAACAGTACTATAAAAACAAAGTTCACTAGAATTGCTAACGAGATATAACTGTTGGAGATATAAACACAAAGTTCACTATGCACTCGCAATGTTTCCCTTTTGGCCACAGTTGGAGTATTTCCAGGACTCGGGCTTCTTGGCTTTGCGCATACGCTGTTGCGCCGCTACTTTTGGAGGATCATCAGTATTTATCTTCTTTTTCATTAGTGCACCTGCGACTGCACGTCGTGCGCTACTCCCTCACTTACGGTGATTCTTCTTAGGTCTAGAGAATAACGTCATATGAACCTCAGTCTTAGTCCATGTAGCCTTAAGACGTTCCTCTTCCAGCTCAATATGTCTTAGAACTTGTTCAAATGTGTTGAGCCCCTCAGAGTGGGTCGTTTGAACCTTCATCTGTTCCCAGGAGTTAGGCAAATAGTGTATCATGGACTGGATTTGTTGCTCATCAGTCATGGGTTGAACGGCCTCCTTGAATTCTACATTCATGTTGGCCATTTTAGTAATCTCACATCAAACTAGATTGAATTGAGAGAGAAGAAGATGGAAACCAGAAAATGAAAACGAAGAACAAACAGAAATAACAGAATTACTTGGAATGCAAGCTATCATTCAAAGTTAAGTTTTACATCCTAGATGATCCTATTTATATAGGATTTACAATAAGGGAGACTCTAACTAACTAATTCTTAACCAATTCTAGACAATTCTACAAGCTTCTATACACACTATCACGGTTCCTTGACTAACACGGTAATAACTTGTAGGCTAAGCAACCTTCAATCTTCATACATCCTAACATTCCCTTAAGAAGTTTGATTTTGCAATTTGATTTTCAGCTTCACTTTCCATGCAGCTTTCATCTTCAATCTAACCATTACTTGGTCAAGATCATTCATGATTTCCTGTTTTTCCAAGTATGCATCTGCATTCAACATAACCCTTCATACCATATGAGAACATTTCAGACAACCTGATTCATTGCATAACAGCATCTTCCACGAATCATCTCATTCTCGATGAGAAATCAGCTTATTGACAACCAAGCCTCCAACAGATCAACCTTTCCAATACACGATCTTTTGACAATTCAGACAATTTCAGACTACAAATCATGCAGACAATTCAAACTTAGATCAATCAGATCATACACGATGCAACTAACAGACATCTCTTCTTCTGTTTTTCAAACTTTCTTCTTTCTATTTTTTTTTCAACTTCTTGACTTGATTGAGAGATGATCATTGCACCCTCTTTTTTCAATCTGACAGAGAGGTTTTCATGTGCCTCTATCTTACCAATGAAGTTGGGAGGTTTTCATTTTCCTCCATCTTTTCATCCTCAAACACCTACTCAAAGTTGCTTGAATGTTTTCTTTGAGTAGGGTTCTTTTTGGATTCAAACTTCACCCTTTATCAGGTTAAAGATGACTGTTAATGCACCTGACAGCTGAGATCAAAAGAATGAATCGACACACACAAAAATGCACTGAAATTACCAAATTGAACAAACATCAACATTGCAAGGAAGAGTGAACAAGGCTTGAGCTGTCATAAACAAACCTCACCCAGATGAAACTCTCCCCAAGAAGATAACTGAAAATGCACTAAACCAGAGATCTGTAATGTTAAACACAGGTATGAGTTCTATGTGTAAATGCAGAACAACCTAAAAAAAACAGAAAACCAGAACAAACCGTACCAAGAACAGCAGACCAAGAAAGAAAACAACATATCAAGTGAAACATGATATCAAACACAAAATTAATCTTCACCTACACTTAAATTAAATCAGACTCATTCATTATATCACTAGACTAATAATTATGAACACTTACAGACTGATACTGATTGTCCTCAGAACTGGGCATTAACTCCTTGAAAGACATTACTCCAAGTTTCTGTCTGAAAGTAACAAATTGCTTTTCTGTGATGGGCTTTGTCAAGATATCTGCAACCTGCTCTGTAGCTGGGACATAGTTAACCAATACCTGCCCATTTTGAACTTTCTCACGAACAAAGCACAAATCTATCTCAACGTGCTTCATCTTAGAGTGATGAATCGGGGTTTCAGATAGGGCCACAGCACCTGTATTATCACTCCACGCTATAGGAACAGATGTTAGCTTGACATCTAGTTCAGATAGCAAGGATACTACCCACATAATTTCACACACGGCATTGGCAATAGCTCTGTATTCTGCTTCAGCAGACGATCTTGAGATTACTGACTGCTTTTTGGAGCTCCAAACTACTGGATTTCCATTAAGTAACAAATAATGGCCAGACACAGATTTCCTGTCAACCACATCACTGCCCCAGTCTGCATCTGCATAGGAGATTAACACAACATCAGACGAAGGAACAGAACTAGTACGAAACAATAAACCATGATCAAGGGTACCTTTGAGATACCTAAGAACACGAATCACAGCTTTCCAATGATATATAAGAGGATGTTGCATATATTGACTTAGTTTGTTTACCGCAAAATGAATATCAGGCCTTGTTACACACACATGCTACAAACCTCCTAAAACACTCTTATATAAATGCTCATCAGCAGGAGGAGACTCACCATGATCTTCAGCTACTCGAGCTAAAAAATTACCAGACATGGGTGTTGGCAAGGCTGAGGCATTGTTTACTCCTGCTTTTGCTATAAGCTCCAAAATGTACTTCTTTTTTCCTAACAATAGACAATCATCCAAGACCTGCACATCCATCCCCAAAAAGTAGTTAAGAGATCCAAGGTCTTTCAATTTAAACTCACTGTTAATCCTATTGATAACCCTTTCAATTTTAGCCTTATCACTTCCAGTTATGACAATATCATCGACGTAAACTAGAAGAAAAACAGAACCTGCAGATGACTTATGAATAAACAAGCAATTGTCAGCTAACGACACAGAAAAACCAAGACTATTTAAAAGAAAACACTTTAACCTTTCAAACCAAGCTCTCGGAGCTTGTTTTAGTCCATACAGAGCTTTATTAAGTTTGCAAACCAACACATTTCCCTCCTGATCACACTTTTCACACCCAGCTGGATGTATCATGTAAACATCCTCAGAAAGTTCTCCATGCAGGAATGCATTGTTCACATCAACCTGTCGTAATTGCCACTTGTGTGTGAGAGCCAAGGTAAGTATAATCCTCACAGTTGGTGCCTTGACTACCGGACTAAAGGTATCCTGAAAATCAAAACCAGGTTTTTGTGAGAACCCTTTAGCCACTAGACGAGCCTTGTGTCTGGCAATAGATCCATCTGAATTTCTTTTAACCTTAAACAGCCATTTACATCCAATTGGTATTCTACCACCAGGTAACGACACCAATTTCCATGTATCATTGGTTATTAATGCATTAAGTTCATCACGAACTACAGAAGACCATACACTGGATTGCATAGCAGCATGAATATCTTGAGGTTCTAAATGATCATTATTCACAGGCTCAACAAGTGAAGAAGTAAGAGCAGTCAATGACTTTGTTTTGGACCTAGTCTGCATCGAGTGCTTACTAACAAGAGGGGATCGACCAGAATTAGTAGGTGGTACCTGAACACCATGGACACTGTCGGACCTATGCACCCTTTCAACAGCTGGTTGAGATAAGACATGACCATCCGACGAAAACTGAACTAATTCAGAGTCACTGAGAACATACCTCACAGGAAGTTGACTTGCAGCATCCAAATTAGTACAAATCGTATCCCCAATATCATGACTACCTGCATTGTCATCAGATAGCTGTTCCACTGGTTGTTGAGTAGGTACCACATTAGATGGATCAGAATCTGATTGTCTAGCACATCCCGAGAGATTAGGAATGCTATCAGCTGAACGATTAACCTAAACAGGTATAGGTAACGGTTCATTATGCAGCATCTCATCATCTAAAGCATTACACAAAGCCGAGTTAAAAGGTAAGAAGAAAGGAAGAGAAGTAGCAGTATTTTTAGCAGCACCAGATTGCATAAAAGATCCACTTTTGTCAGCAAAAGGAAACACATTTTCATTGAACTTAACATGTCTTGATATGTAAACACGACCAGCATCATCTAAACATTTATATCCATGCTGATTTGAACAATAACCAATGAACACACATGGTGTAGATCTGTAATCCATTTTATGTTTATTGAATGGACGAATTAATGGAAAACATAAGCAACCAAACACTCTTAAAAACTCATAGTCAGGAACTTTGAGAAACAGCTTCTCATGAGGCGAAATATTGTTTAAAACTTTAGTAGGCAGCCTATTAATAAGAAACACAGATGTGAAAAAGGCATCGGTCCAGTATTGAAAAGGAAGAGCAGCCTGTTTCATTAAAGTGAGACCCATCTCAACTATATGTCTGTGTTTCCTTTCTACAATACTGTTTTGCTCAGACGTATATGGACAGGTAAACCTGTGATTGATGCCAAACTGACTGAGGTATCCTGCTAAGGCTTTGAATTCTCCACCACCATCTGTTTGTACAGCTTTGATCTTGTGTCCAAGCTGATTCTCCACTGCTCTGTGAAACTGCGGGAAGAAGATAGAGACATCACTCTTTTTCTTAAGAAAATAGATCCACGTATATCTCGAACAAACATCTACAATACTTAGGTAATACAAGTTGCCATTTGAAGAAACAGGAGCTGGTCCCCATAAATCCATTTCAAGTAGTTCTAAGGGCATGCTGTATTCTGTCATAGAATCAGAAAAAGGCATTTTACAGCTTTTGCCAACAGCACAAGCAGTGCAGTGAGGAACTTGAGCATTTATATTCCAGTTAGAATGTTTAATCACCAAGGAAAACACATGTTGAGAAGGATGCCCAAGCCTTTGATGTAAAATCATAGGAGAAAGTTTCAACTGATTTGCATTACACAACATCCTCGAGTTTATTAATGCAGAAGAATTATAACTTTCATACGAAGACAGACAATCCGATTTATTAACCACAGAATTCCTAGTATTATTATTATTAAACGATCTAAAATCAAGTCTATATAAGCCTTGATGTTCCTGTCCACGCAGCAGAATATGGTGAGTGTCAGAGTCCCGAACCAGACAATGAGTTTTGTGAAACTCAAAGTATACCCTATTATCCTTGGTAAACTGCGAAACAGAAACCAAATTTTTAGTAATCTGCGGAATGTATAAGATATTGTTTAATAATAGAGGTTTAGATGAAGTGTTTATAACAGAGGTGCCAATGCTACATGTCTAAGTAACTGCCATTTGCTACTTGTACTTTACCCGAGCCTGCATAAGAATGCGATGAATTGACAGGGGGAGTTCCATTTGACAGATGATTGGTAGCTCCCGAGTCTGGATACCAGGCTTTATCCGAGTGTATTCCAGCTGTTGTTGTTGATGAGACCAGGTGAACTTGACTCGGATTGTCAAGGTTAACAGATGCAGCTGACACGCTTGGAGCTGCAGAATATCCACCAGATAGAAATTGTTGAACAGGAGGGGCAGATGCAGATGTAGATGTACCAGAATTGAGCTGATACATTGGTGGAGTATATTGCATAGGAGAGTACATTGGAGCAGCATTGGTCATATATTGATTAAACATAGGCGGTGCAAACATTGGTTGGGAGTAAGGAGCAGATATATGTTGAGGATAGGTAGGTAAATGCTGAGGATAAGAGACAGGATGCATAGTAGAAACAGATGCTGAGGGAGAGTTAACACCATATCTAGTACCAGAAGCAACCGACTGATTTGTACTTTGATTCTTAACATACGAAGAATCATCTTCATCGTGCCATTGAGAAACCAAATTAGCACTCATGTTTTCAGTCAAGGTAGATGTCACTCCCTGGAAATGTACATTAAATCGATTGTAACACCGATTAACCAGATGTCCAAACTTACCGCAGAGTTGGCATTGAGGTTTGTTGTTGGAGTAGCCACGACCTCTGCCTCTACCTCTTCCATACGAGGTATTGTTTGGTTGGTAATCTGGTGTACGTTGGTTGTAGTTCGTCTGATTCTGTGTCTGTCCTGAATCCATCGCCGAGACCTGTCCAGAATCCACCTGAATAGGCTTGTCATCAACATTTTTAACTATCACATTAGCTGCAGATAGTGATGTATCAAAGATAGCATCTCTTTGCCTTGCTTCTGCATCAAGAAGAACAGAGGAAATAGAGGCCAGATCATATGGATTTCGGCTAGCATGGATTACAGCAACTACACTGTCATACTGTCCCTTTACTCCATTCAAAATAATGGATATCTGTTGCATTTCCTCTATTGGATGCCCACAACTCAATAGACTATCGCAAGTAAGCTGAATTTCAGTCAAATAATCTCTCATGGACTGATTTAGAAGTTTACGAACCTTGAGTCTGTCATATAGACTCATGATCCTCGTAGTTGACGATGAGGAGAAGTTCTGGTGCAGCCTGTTCCATATTGCAGAGGCTGTCATACAACCGACCAATCCTTTGCTGATTGGAGACGCAATGGAAGCTAGAAGCCATGACGCCAATGAACTGTCCTGCTGCGAGTACTTTGGAAACTCAGGATTTGGAATCCTGTTACCTTCTCCGTCTTCCAGAAGTCGCGGAACCACCAGTGTTCCAAACAGATAGCCTTCAAGATTTAGTCCTCTAACAGCTAACAGCACTTGCTGTTTCCAGGACTGAAAATTGTCCTCTCCTGTTAACTGACATATTCTCTTGTTGAAGAAAGCAGGTATTATCTCATCCATTGCAACAGATATAGGCAGCAGTTGGTTCTTTTACAGCAGACAGAAATCAAGCAGCACGGAATAAGTTTTCGGACAGAACAGAGTACCTTCAACAGCTTACAAGATCTTCGATAACGAGCAGATTCACCGATTGATTGTGACAATCGCAGCGCCTCTGAATGAATTAGAATAGCTCTGATACCATTTTAGTAATCTCACATCAAACTAGATTGAATTGAGAGAGAAGAAGATGGAAACCAGAAAATGAAAACGAAGAACAAACAGAAATAACAGAATTACTTGGAATGCAAGCTATCATTCAAAGTTAAGTTTTACATCCTAGATGATCCTATTTATATAGGATTTACAATAAGGGAGACTCTAACTAACTAATTCTTAACCAATTCTAGACAATTCTACAAGCTTCTATACACACTATCACGGTTCCTTGACTAACATGGTAATAACTTGTAGGCTAAGCAACCTTCAATCTTCATACATCCTAACAGGCCATGCGCCTCAGATATTGTCTCATAGAGTGGTGAGGATTTATTTTGTAAGAATCAAACTTGATGTTGAGCGAACGCAGCTGCACAGTTGTATAGACACCAGATCTATCATGCAAAGCATCCCACGCCCCTTTAGCTGTGTCTTCTATCTCAAATTCACGCAAAATATCATAATCCATTGCACTCAGCAATGTAGCGCGCGCCTAAGCATCCTTGGCCTCCCATTCATCGTAGAAGGTCTTTTGCTGATTCGTTAATCAAGTGTCAAGTCTTTTTTTGATCTTCTTGATGTGGTCGATCAACCTTTGCTCAATCAGGACCATCTGTATACGCTTACTCCATATTTTGTAGGTATCACCGTTAAGTCTAAGACATTTGTTCAGCTCAACAATGATGATCTTCGTGGCGGCCATGTTTCACTAACTAAAGGAAATTTGATTAAGATCATGGAGATACAAGGAACAATGTTCTAATGTATGTAATAAAGACAAGTCTCAAATTAATAGGACAAACTAGAGAACATACTTAAATTCAGAGGAAAACCCTAGCAATGTCAAGAAGCACTCCCCGTTTCTAAGCACGCCCTAAAGTCAATACTATCAATCGAAACACAGTCTATACCAACAATCTTTAAGAGACCGAAGTCGAACAAATCACAATAAAACAAAGCGTTCAACTCTAACACAAGATAATTGTCCTAGCATTATTCAAGGAAATTAAGAGAATCTCGCAGACTAACCGACCGGATTACCCTTAGAAAGATATCCCCAGGTGTAGTTCGAACTTATCCAAACTTCTGAAGGGCTACTAAGAACAATCCAAAAGGTTTGCTACCTAGAATATGCGAGAGATAGATCTCCCTACCAAGGTAATTTATCCTATGCAAGTAAGGTAATAAACCACACAATTCAGCACACACATATATATTGAGATCTTTCAAAAATAATTTAATTTGGGGATAATTTTTAATTTTCAAAACTTTGAGGACTAAAGTCACCCTAACGAGTAAAAATAATTAACATGTTAGACCAATTTTTCAACAATATGTTGGGATCTCAACAAATCATAACCTACTCAATTCTACCAGTCATGGAGTCAAGAGTTACGCATATAATATAAGGCAAAATTATCTACCCTGCAGAAAACACAAAGTAATCCAGGGAACCCACACAGTGTTCTATCTATCTAGTCATGCAATATCAAACCATATAAGGCTCTCCCAGAAATTTAAATTGGTCCAACAGTTAATGAAAGGGTCCAGACACATTTAACGTACTAAATCAGGTTATCTGAACCCACAAAAGGTTCAAGATCGTTTCCAAGTTCATTTCAGGCCAATTCGGGTAACCCAAGGCCTCCTAATTAGCTCAGCCCGATTTGAACAGAACTGAGCCATCCAATCCGATCAGAACCAGTTCGGACAACATCAACCAACCAGTCATGTCAGAACCAGTTTGGTCCACTAGTGGACCAGACCAGATTGAAACGATCTGGTCCAACTTTTCAGATCGGTTCACTGAGACCGGTCCAAACAGTGTCGTCTCCTTCTTGAAGGAATTGAGTTGTTTCTAGACTTTTGCAAACCCTAGCAGCTGCAACCGCCAAGGGTGGCAATCCGCAAAGGCTGGCCACGGGGGTGGGTCGCCCACCACTGGTCGACCTCACCCCAGTCGCTCAGGCGATTGGCCGCAACCATAAATGTTGTGACCAGTCGCAGGTCCACAACCACGAATGTTGTGGCCCCGCCTGAGCTTGGTCGCAACTTCAGTGGTTGCGGCGTCTCATCTTAGCCTAGGTCATAGTTGTTGGGTATCGATAGTGACAGCCCAGTAAAGAAAAGGCCTCGAATGCCCAATAACCATAGAGGGGGTAAACCCATGATATTCGAACCGGATCGGCCTAAGTACGAGTCAAACTTGGCCCATCATCGAGTGGCCCAGAACCGAGCCCAAAGTCTCCAGGGACGCCAAAGGCTCCCAGACTGCTTGCCATTCTTCACCAGGCCGCGACCTCTCACTGCTCGCCATGAGAGTGCTCGCCTCGAAGAGAGCCTTGCCTCTCTCCTCTGGTCCCACTAAACCGTCAATAAGGAAGTGACCACGATATCCCGCGTATCTCGGTCACATATTCACTAAAGATTAGATATGGTAACTGCAATATCTCGCAGTAACTGCTATATCCCATGATCCGAATCTTCAGCAACACAATATACACTAAGATATGCAGCTGCCTTATACGGTTTGATCTCTCCTACCCTATAAATAACCTTTCTTTACATACATTCCTTACGTTTTGAGTTTTATACACACATATACTCATTTAAGCATCGGAGAGGGACCCAGAGACACCCCCTCTGTTGCACTCCCCTACCTGCAGGTTCACTGGAGTTGGAGCAGAAGCGTCTTTCCGTCCTTGTCTGACATTTAATTCACTGCCAGATCAGCATCCAGGATTTCACGATCCAACAATAGCCACGAAAGCTGCGGCCAGTAAAGGTCGAACCGTAGCTCGTCCTCTGTTGCCGCAACCACTGAGGTTGTGGTAAGTAGAGGTCGAGCGGCAGCAACTGAGGTTGCGGACAGAAAGGGTTGAGCCCCAGCCACGAAGGCACGACCGAGGCGTGGCTGTCGCCACGGTGGATGCAGTTAACATGGGCTGAGCTGCGAAAGCAAAGGTCGCAGCCGCCCCTGGTTCGGCCTTGAGGTGGATGATTTTGCGGCTGAGATCTCGTCGTGGTCACAATGACGCCGTGGGGATTTTCCTCTTGAAATTCGAGAATTCGAAAACCAACCAACTATGACTCTGATACCAATGTTGGAATTTGACATATGAACAACAATATGAAATCACCTAAATACACATATTTAGATTACCTATTGGAGTCATTTCCCTTTGCGGAAGCGGATCTGCCTGAGGTTGGGATGACGATCTGTCGGACGAGAGGACACGCTACGGTTTGACGGGATATGACATATAATACCACTTCTACTTACTTATGTCTAAACTGTATGGTAACTATCTATCATCATCGGGGTTTTCCTAACCCTGAGCACCCCTATATATACTGATATATAGAAGGATAGATTTTAGGGTTAATTACCTCAACCGTTACTTATGTTTGACAATGTGACTGAACCGTTCAAACTTGAGCTCAACCGTTACTTATGTTGACACATGTGACTGAACTGTTACTATCACCTAATTGCCGTTATTTCTTCTCATTAAGTAGTCACATGTGTTTGTCACATGATGTGGTTGTATTTTGAAGTAACGAAACTACCCTAAACAGTTTGTCTACTTAACATCAGCTTGTTCTTAATTCTGGCCTGAGAAGTTTGAGCGCGAAGACAATTGAGAATAAGGAAGAACTGATGAACCCAATTGACAAGAACTGAAGACAGAAGCCATGAAGTCTGCAGATGAATGCTGTCCTATGGGTTCTGACAACCGTGGCAGAATTTATCTCGTTGTTACCATGGATGCCCCCAATTTTGAGGTAATTTGACAGTGGGTAACCCTAATTGACAACCCTAATTCATTTTGCTGCAGTAATTTGAACCGTAAAGTCTTATTTTCGAACCTTAAATCGTCAAATTTGAGGTAACTGTTTGTTGTTTCTTCTGATGTAGTCTGTACAGAACCCCAGATGTGGGTTTTTTTGACTGGGAAGATCCAGCTATGTGCCCTTACGGTCGGATTGCAGTGATGCAATTTCAACAAAGAGAGAAACATTTGAAAGAACAATTGGATGTTGCGAAAACCCGAGCTCTTGAAAGTCAACCCAATCGGAAGTTAGTTGCAGTCTTGGTACTTGTTGTTGTTATTTTTGTTCTAAGTTCAATTGCTAAGAATTAGTAGAAGTTAGTTGTACATTTGTCTGTAACTGAGGGATGAAGAACAATGTGTATTTTGCGAAGGTGGTGACTTATGTTTATGGACATGTTGTTAAATGAAGTGGTATCTTTTCTGAACTGTTATTAAAAGGTGACTTAAGTTTCTGAAATGTTATTAAAAGGTGACTTAAGTTTGGACATTTTGTTACCGAACCGTTACTAAAATTCAGAATACATCCAAAACACAGAATCCATAATAATCCAGAATCCATAATACGTCTGAAAACATAACCCATCATATAATCCCAAAATAGGTTCCGTTAAAACAGACCTTCATAACTAACAAAATATGGAAGTACAAAATGAACTCGATTCTACTCTACTGTGTAGATCGTCAGAATTGCCTCGTTCTCTTTAGAATGACCGTCTTGAGGGGCTGATCCAGAACCATTAACGCTCTTGAGTATGAAAGGACGAGTCCATACCATTAATAACAGACATCCTGATTAACTTCTTCTCATTAGGTAGTTGAAAATATACTGACAATCCATCCTGCTGACAATACATTGTCAAAGGTAGTTTGGCTATCCTGCTTTTCAAAAATCTGATTGCATTGCCCATGCTCACTGAAAGTGGTCGACACTCTGTGAAGAATGAAACATAACTACTAATTTTGGCAGTTAGATCTATGCTTAAACTTTTTTCAGCTGGGGTTGAGTAGTCTCTGATGACATCTTCGAAAGCTTGAAGCATAGCAATGCAACGGACATTACCACCGGCTGATATGTCCCCTGATAAATAATGCAACCCAACCTGGATAGTTTTATAAATAAAATAATCCAATTGTTAGATAAAAAATATGTGAGACCAAGATATAGAACTAAGCTATACAGAACTTATCAATATGGCTAAAGGTCTAGAGTGAGCAACGGTTACAAAATGATGCATTATATTGTTAACAAATGGAGTATGATTATAATATTTACAATAGGGATAAAATAGAACCTTGTAAACAGCTGGGTGCATTGGATCAAGTTGGAAAAATTTAGACTCAAGATTAGGGAGCTGACTTTCATGTTCATACTGAGGTAAATGCCTACACAATTCGACCCTGTTCCTAGCCTCAGTTTGTTTGACAACATCTTTGCTCTTGGCTTTCTCAACTCTGCTCATATCATCATATCATCATATTGCATGCGTGGCTGAGGAACATCCTTTTTACTTTCCTTTTCAGAAGCACGATCAGCTCCCTTCTTCTGAAAGACCATACCAAACTTAGCCTAAAAGAGAATGTTTTTTTAATCAAGTCAGCAACTTCTCCCAACAACACTTGAGTCCAGACATCTGATCATACTATCAATTTAATTTACAAATGCATCTCAAATTGAAGATAGACGAGAGCTTAGGAATCTAATTTCACCACTAAGCTTCAATGCGACATACTAGTGCGAGCTGGGGGCTTAGAGGCCAAAGCTGCTGTCGGAGTGCTATTAGCCATAGGCTTTACAGAACTTCCCTTCCCAGCGACCTTAATGGAGGACACCGCCGCGTCATCACCAAACTCGATTTCACTGCCGAACTTGCTGGTGGTCGTATAGGAAGACATAGAAGTGGGCCAGAAGTCCGACACATCGTTGTAATTGGACGAAACCGCCACGAAAAGTTCCGGTCTCGGGGAGGAGGACAGTAGGATGTAGACGTTTACTGAGTTGTGGCGCGGCGGCGGAATCATGACCGGAGAGAGCGAGTTTCCGGATGTAGGTTCCGAAACGCAAAGTTGCTGAGGAGTGGGAGTTTCGTGCTGCAAATCGACACATCGACACATTGGGCGGAATGAGGTCTGAAAGGTTGGGTTGGAGGGAAATGGGTGACAGAAGGGTATAATCGTACATTCAATTGACTTCAAATCGTTTAAATTGGGTCATGTGCTTTGCACATGACATTAGACGGTAAGATTTGACGGAAACTTCACGGAGTAACCTTTCAGTCACATGTTCAAACTTAAGTAACGTTCAGCTACATCAAAAAATATGAGTAACATTTTAATCACATCGCCCAAACATAAGTAACGGTTAATGTAATTAACCCTAGATTTTAAGGTTAGATACACTACTGAACTTATGTGAATGGACTCTCACTTATGTGTGACTCATTATCATAAAACCAACACATATATTACTGTTATTAGTATATTACTACGTAAATAATAAAAAATAAAACACATATTACTTTAGAAAAACTAAATCATATAAAATTCAATGTAATAATTATTAAAACATATTTTTTTTCTTTTAAAGTAAAATTTAGATTTTAAGAATTAGTATTTAACAATTACAAAGTGGTTGGACGCGTGGAAGTGAGAAGAGTGACCGAGAGAGGATCGCTATTGTCGTAATTTTTAAAGCATTTTTTGACGCGCGAGTTATTGTGCGACTGCTGCTGGAAACTAATAGTAGACCTCATCTCTTAGTACACGTGTCCCATTCTGATTAACGGGAGCAGAGAGTAGGGCACCGAGGACCTCCACCACATACTCTTCCGTGTGAACATTTCAACCCCACCTTATATATATCTTCTCAATTCTCCTCAGTCCTCCCTCTCTGTCTCTTTACTCATCACTTAACCTTACTCAAACTCGATCAAGACCTGCTACTTTAAGGTTGTCGATGCAGGAAGTCTTCTCTTCATTCTCAGACACTGCCCTTGTCGGGTCTCCATCGTCCGACGGTGGAAGCAGCAGTACTCCGCCGCTCAACATCTCCGATGAAGAAGTGATGTTGGCGTCAGAGAATCCTAAGAAACGCGCTGGGAGGAAGAAGTTAACCGAGACGAGGCACCCAGTGTTCCGCGGTGTTCGTAGGAGGAGCTCCGGAAAGTGGGTCAGCGAGATGAGGGAGCCCAACAAGAAGTCCAGGATCTGGCTCGGGACGTTCCCAACAGCTGAGATGGCCGCTCGGGCTCACGACGTAGCCGCGCTTGCTCTTCGTGGCCGACGATCTGCTTGTCTTAACTATGCTGACTCAATATGGCGTCTGCCTGTTCCTGTCTCTTGTGACCCTAAGGATATTCAGAAGGCGGCTGCGGAGGCTGCGGAGGCATTCCGAACCACTGAACTAGTGGAAGAAGTGGTGGCGGTGGAGGAATCTATGACCACCGTGACGGAGGAAGATTCGGCATGCGTTGTGGACGATGAGGTGCTGGACTTCCGTATGCTGATGAGCATGGCGGAAGGAATGCTGTTGCCTCCACCGCAGTGGTGCGAAAAAAGGAATTATTGGGAAGATGACGATGACATGGCTGGGGATGCTTCCGAAGTGCCACTGTGGAATTTCTCTGTTTAGTATATTTTAGATTTTTTTTCCTTTTTTGGGTAATTTTTTGAATAAAGCTTTGGTATATATATATGGTCCATGTATTCTTATAGGAGAAGATAGTGACACATAGGTAAACAGTTTTGAAGGATAGCTTTATTGAAGGATATTTAGGGAATAAATTATTAGAAATGGTCCCTATCGTGCTTTCATTTTTATCTTCATGAGTAATTTATGTTGTTTATTTTTCTCTCTCTTGTATATATATAAGAAATTAAGTTTGAATTGTTATTTTTTTGCCATAATACGACATATCATTCCATACTAAAAAAATTAGTCCAAATACTCTAAATCGTCCAAAGCAATAATCTGAGAAATAGGGTTTTAGGATCTTGATACCCGATCTGAATGACACAACTCCATGATTGTATGTTTAGTTAACCAATGCACACACTTGTTCACGGTTTTTGGAATAGGTACCCAAGCAACAATATCTACAGATTTCGTCAATTTCGTCAATTCTGAAGTATTTGACAATATTATCTCGATCTTCCATGAGAAGTCGGTCCCTCAAAAATGGTTGATGACCGTTTCGGCGTCGGACTCGATGATGACGTTCTTTCACCGATGTTGTGGCAAGTTTCATACCTTTTAAGATAGCTCTTGCTTTGAGGTCCTCCAGTCTATATATATATATATATATATATATATATATATGTGTGTTTTACTGATAATATTGGAAATATCAGTAATTAAAGATATTTTTTTATATAAAAAAATGAGACTAACTTATGTGTGGTGTATTATTATGTTAGAAAGAAACAAGAAACGACCTTCGTGGTGTAGCTTTCATAAATAAATAGTATGTCTCGTAGTGTTAAGAAAATATTAATTATTTAGAAACAAATATTTTGATATATAGTTTGTTTTCATTATTAAGATTAAAATATTGGTTATAAAATAAAATAAAGTATCTTAGGATAGGATGCCTATGCACTATGCAGTTTATTTTATATTATATTTTAGTGCGGGAGGAAGAGTCAGTGAGTAATGATTCAAGAAAACAAAAGCGGGTCCCAGAATGATCACTCGGTCAAGTTCAGCCACAAAAAACTTCCATGGTCATTGATCTCTGCTTTACTATAAAAGGCCATACAAAAGATCTTCTAATTTTAGCAAACAAGTATCTTCACAAACAAGATATTTATAGGGCATTATTTAAACAAAAGGATATTTTTCTTTCCCCGCCGAAGATATTTTTTTCTTTGCCAAAAGGCCGAAGACTTCATTATTACATAATAATTCATCCTTTCTAACCTCAACGAAGCCGCCTGAAAAAAGGCAAACGAGAATTCGGTTGGCTTTTTATAATCAATTTTTTTTTTGGCCAGTATTTTATAATCAATTAAACATAGGACTCCTAAAATAATGCCAAAATAGTAAAGAATTTAAATATTTTAAAAAATTGGAGCGAATCTTCCTGGTTCACTTCCCGAAAGGTCTTTGCTCGTGTTGCAGGTGGAACCATGGCTGACTTTTGTTCAAAGCTTCCCACAGACGGCACCAATGTGTAGGATCACATAAACCGTGTTCTCCTTCTAGGTGTTTGCTCTGTTGACCTGCACAAAGGAAAGCCCGGGATGTCCCATTGTTTCCCTCCGATGACAAAGTAAGTCGGATGTTCGTTTATAATATGTATGTGTGTGTAGAATGCTCTAGTCTCGGAGAATACCTACTCTCTAATGAAGGTGATATTGAACTATTTATAACATTTCATACATGTAACCATAGTCGAGTCAGAACATACCCTGATTATCCTAGCTGTCCCTAAGGCGAGCTGACCATAGTTACTTTAAAGAATATTCTCTTTTAGTGGTTACTCCACTGTAGACTATCCTTTGTATTTGTTTAATCATAGACGTGCTAAAAGCAACCGACCTAATTCGTAGGAATACAGGCGCACCATCAGAGGTGGTTAGTGGTTGCGGTGTCACGCACTAAAACTGAACAATTTCTCTTATGGCGTCGTCCTTAAGGGCGACGCCTTTATGCACCTATATCAAGGGGCGACGCCCATATATAATTGGGTCTTTGGTAAATACAATCTGAAGTATTTATTGGGCCAAATGTTTAAACATAGCCCACTCCAATATTTGGAAGAAATCCTTCCTTAATAGGCATCGCGTGAATCCCTTCCTTCGTAACTGTCTTCCACGCGTCCATCATGCACGATTATTACTAAGTCCCGCTTTTATTGCTAATTCAAATTTCAAATTTTAAACGGGATCTTCTAGAAGCTTCGGGAAACGAAGAGTCACTTTCTGAATTGAGGGTAAAATCGTAATTTCATCTTTAATAACTGTTCGCCTTTTATGCTTATAGGGGTATAACTGTAAATTCCCACCCTATGAAACCGTTCGACTTCCTTAGGGCTCTATAAATACCCGCACCCCTCCTTCATTTACCACTTTTTCATATTCTGAGCTTTCTCTCTCTAGGAAATCCTCTACCTTCTTTCTAGAATTCCGGCCAAACTCCGATCGCCTTTTTCCAAATTCCGATCGCCTTTCATCATTGCTCAATGTTTTCCCCTCGCCCTTAACGCTCATCATCTCTGCGCCATTCGATCATATAGAAGAATGGCGTCCGACTCTGATATTGGTAATCACATCTACCTCCCTTCGCCTTTTACTGATCTTAAACTCAATATCATTTCTTTATCCACTTTCGAGCAATCGGTGGCTGAGGCTGGCATGAGCGGACGCTCATGCCCCCAGGTATCCCATTCCTGACGATGTGGATCTTGAAAACCCTCACCCCATATGTCATCCTAGGGAAGACGAGGAAATCATTTTCCCCCATCAAATTGTGGTGGGATTAAGATTTCCTTATTGTCCTCCATTAATCGAATTATGTCGCCATTATGGCATTTCCCCACTCAACTTTCTCCAAATGGTCTTCGCACCTGGATAGGATTCTGAGTCCTTTGTTTTCGCCGTGGGTGGGATTATTCTTTAAATCTTTTTTGTAGCTTTTATTGTCTTGAGGGCAATCGTTTTGGCGTGCGCCTTTTTACGACCAGATTAACTCCTCGTTTCAAAGATTGGACTTGGGACTCTTCTCATCCCTTAGTCACGTGTTTTCGAACTCGTAATTCGAATGGGAAGAACGCCTATTTCTTTTTTCAATGAGGCGTTCTCTGGTGTCTAGTGTCGTCTAAGGCCAGCAAAGATCCTGTTCCAGGCGTCGAGGAATTTTCCTCAGCCGATATGAACGCCTTGGCCACCATCTATTTAGATCATCAAGCTGGGCGCGCGCAAATAATCTCCAAAGAGATTAGTGAGTCTGACTTAGAGCAAGTTGGCGTGTCCCTTGTAGATCGTCACCTTCTGCCCTTATTTCCGGTAAATAATTTTATTTTTATTTTTTCTTGCAGATAAGGATTTTGCTCTATTTTTCACCTTGTAACGCATGTTCAGAAAAATGCGTCAAAGGAGAAGAAGGTCAAGGAACCCAAAGGCGATGCTCCTGAAGGTTCCAAGAAGAGCAAGGGCCATCATTCCTCCAAGGGGCAGAAAAAGGCGAAGCCTATGGAGGAATCTCTGGATCCTCTTAAGTCTCCAGCTGAAATATTTAGCGACGCCACCAATGAACCAGTCGAGACTTTCAAAGGTGCGATTCCTAAGTCTTACTGGATTAATAACAACGTCACTAGTAATAGGAATAATGTATTATTCACAAAAAGGTGGGGTCCCCCAATCTTGGCCTATGGCGGCATCATGTGGACCTACACCAAGTATCATAATGGCGTCCTTAAGAAGGGAGCATTTGACCATTCCTTTGATCCGACAGGAGCAGCGCCTGCTGAAGCTTCCAAACCCAAGACACCAACTCCCATGCGAACTCCTCCATCAGAGTCGCAAGAAGTGATCTTGGTCGATAGCCTTCCAGATGTCGAAGATGCACCACCTCGTCCCTCTTCCACGTTGGATCGCCAACGCTATGAAGGTCCTCCCCTTTACCAGGGTCCCACCTTCGATCTTAGACGAGAGCTACTGACCAATGTACATTCGCCAAATCCTCAAGCGCCATGGGAGCCCTGGACCAAACTGAAGGCAGTACCCCTAGTAGCTGGTCATTCCAGCTTAGACCCTAACTCGAGTCTTCATCTTTTATCATGTTCATGTCCTCCTGCTGACAGAGGGCCCTTGAGCCTAGAAACTGAAGCTGTAGAGGGATTGGTTCGTCATTCCCTTTCTTTAATACATAGTCAGGTATACGCCTTTCTCTATATTTTCTTCTTTTCATACTTGTATTTTTCTAACTTTTATTTTCAATCTTTCAGATTATCCATGCTGCTCTGAAGATGGGCGCCACCATCCTGGGTTTAACCGAAGAGAGGGAACGCAATATCTCAGTCCTCCGCAAGGCTGAAAAAGCACAGTTTGAGTTGGAGAAGCTGCAGCGGCGTCTCGCCATTTCTGAAGCAGCTCAGAAGGAACTGGAAGCTGACCTTGTACACAAGGAACAACTCGCCACTAATCTGAGAGAGGTCAGAAAAGAGAGAACGCCTTGAAGGTCTCCCTCCAGAAGGCTAAAAAAGAACTCGCCTACTTCAAGACTGAGGCGTCGACTTCCCAGGAGCTAGCCAAGGAAGCTCTGAAAAAGGCATAACAGTCAGCTCAAGAAGTTGAACTCCTCAAAACTGAACTCCCTAAGCAATTAGAGGAGGCAGTGGAGTCTTTCCGCACCAGCCCAGAGTTCGCCAAAGCTACTGCTGAATGGAATCGCACTGGAGTGATAATCATATTCAAGAAAGCTGCCAAAGATATTCATAAGGTCGACCCCAACTTTCCTCTGGAAAAGTTGGATTTTCTGAAGGGTTATCTCGCCATGAAGGCTCACGAAGAAGCTGAGGTGTTGGTGGAAGTTGGAGAAGAGTCTGAAAATGAAAGCACTTCTTTTGGAGAATCCGCCCCTGTAGAGGCGCACCTCTTGAATCTGTGCCTGCTGAGACAACTCTTTAAAGTCAACCACCCCCAACCAGCTCATAGACTTTTTCCTTTTTATAGTTTTAGTCTTTTTTGGGTTTGTAAGAACTTATTTCAACGCCTCACCGTTGCTATTGCGAATTTCCTCTTTCCATATATGCCAACCTCTTCATACTTTGTTTTATTTAGACTAAGTATAAATATTACTTAGTTTATCATACTTGTTGTTTTCAATTACAAACAAGTCACCTTAAATGACTGTAGTCCACATCATCACCATTTTATTCAATTAATCAAACTTAAGCAAACATCAATAAGTTTTAAGCCGATTTAAATCATCACCAATAGTTATAAAATTTCAACTTAAGTAATCGCCAATAAGCCTTACCTTAAACTTAAGCAATCGCCATTAATTCAAACTTAAGCAATCGCCATTAGTTCAAACATAAGCCATCGCCATTAATTCAAACTTAAGCAATCTCCATTAATTCAAACTTAAGCAATCACCATTAATTCAAATTTAAGCAATCGCCATTAATTCAAACATAAGCCATCGCCATTAATTCAAACTTAAGCAATCGCCATTAATTCAAACTTAAGCAATGGCCAATAAGATAGAATTACTTCGACATTAATAATCATTCATACAATCTACGCCACTTATTTAAGCATAAATTTTTTTCAAATGCTTTGCATTAAAAGTATTATTCAATACTTTTCCTTTTTGGTCTTCGAGCACATATGCGTTTGGGTGAGGAATGGCAATGACCTTGTAAGGTCCTTCTCATTTTGGTGACAACTTATTTACTTTATCTTGATGTGAGAATTCATGTCTTCGCCATACCCTCTCCCCCACAAAAAATTGGCGAGATGAAACTCTTCTATTATAGTATCTCGTCGTAGCTAAACGCATCCGCCCTTGAATTTCTTATGAGAACCATCGCTTTTCATCCACCATATCCAATTCCAAACGCCTTTGGTCCTCATTATTCAAGGTCTCATAATGCTTTACCCTGCGAGATTCGACTGCTATTTCTGTTGGAGCAACCGCCTCAGACCCATATACTAATCCAAAAGGCGTTTCTCCAGTCGCCTTTTTTGGCATTGTTCGCAAAGCCCATAAGACATTTTTTATTTCTTCTGTCCACTTTCCTCCCAAGGCATCTAGTCTTTTTTTTAAACCATTCAAAACTGTTTTATTCGCCGCCTAGACCTATCCATTGGTCTACGCATGTTTAACTGAAGCATGCCTATGGTCAATTTTCAACTCTTCACAAAACCATTTCAACTCTTTTCCAGCAAATTGCGGACCATTGTCACTAACCAACACACTTGGGATTCCATATCAAGAAACAATTCACGACTTAATGAACTTGATAACTTGAAACTCAGTAGTTGATGACAACGCCTTTGCTTCAATCCATTTTGAGAAATAATCAACCGCCACTATTATATAGGTGCGTTGCTTAGATCTCGGTAAAGGTCCCACTAGATCGATTCCCCACTGTGCAAATGGCCATGATGCACACACACTAGTAAGGTTTGCTGGTGGACGCACTATTTTTGGACTATACTTTTGGCATGATTCGCATTTCATAACCAAAGCAGTCGCCTCCTGATTCATCGTAGGCCAATAATATCCTTGGTTTACGATTTTCCTCACGATTGACCTTGCTCCTTCATGAAAAGCTGCATATCCCTCATGTACCTCCCTTAGAATGGTAGTTGTTTCTGGATAAACGACGTATCTGAGATAGGGCGTTGAAAATCACTTCTTATAAAGTAAACCATCAATTATTCGAAAACTAAGAGCTAATCGAATAATCTTTTTAGAATTAGCTTCATCCATAGGGAGTTCTCCTGATTCCAAATATGCCCTAATAGGCGTCGTCCAATCCACAGTCACATTTATATTTGCGCAATGGATATTGGCACTACCATGATTGGTTTCTATAAAATGTGATTGTTTGGGCGTCGCCTGCCAAGCATATTTACTTAAGGCATCAACTTCTTGATTCGCTTCACTTGGAATAGCTTCTATGTGAAATTGTTTGAATCCTGCTACTAACGCCATAGCCTCTTTCCAATACAACTTCATTTTTTCATCTTTCACCATATACTCCCCTTTAATTTGGTTTACCACCAATTGCGAGTCGCAATATACATGTAGAGAAGCAACGCCTAACCCTTTAGCCATCCTCAATCCAGTAACCAGGGCCTCATACTCCGCTTCATTGTTTGTAGCCTTGAAGGTGAGAACTGGAGCATATCTTAATGGTGTTCCACCATATGGTGTTGTTAACACTAGTCCTGCCCCGAGCCTTCGACTGATGAAGTATCCAAGGATTTTCTTCTTTCTCTTTTTCTTTAGGCGTCGCTGGTTGAGGACATGTGGATTCTACAATGAAATCTGCCAATGCTTGGCATTTGATGGCATTTCTAGGAGCAAATTTGATTCGAAATTCGCTTAATTCAATAGCCCATTTTACCATTCTCCCTGAAGCATCTGATTTTTGCAGGAAATGTTTTAACAGTTGATTTGTTAAAACTGTAATTTCATGTTCATGAAAATAAGGGTGTAGCTTCCTTGCAGACACTACCAATGCATAAAGATACTTCTCAACCTCCAGATAATTCATTTCAGATTGGGCGAGCACTTTGGATACATAATACACAGGCACTTGGCCTTTACCTACTTCTTTGACCAACACCAAACTTACAGCAACCGGTGTGATACTTAAATATAAAGACAGTGCGTCGCCTTTGAAAGGCTTCGCCAATGGTGGAAGACTCTTGAGATGCTTCTTTAAATCCTGAAAAGCATGCTCGCATTCGAAAGTCAACTCGAATTTTGTATTGGCCCTCAACACCTGGAATAAAGGAAGTGACTTGTCTCCTACTTTTGCTAGAAAGCGGCTTAGCGTCGTTAGCCTTCCATTCAAGCTTTGCAATTCTTTGTGGCAAGTTGGGATTCTTATAGCCTCAATGGCTTCTAACTTTTCAGGATTGACCTCTATTCCTCTTTGGCTCACCATGTATCCCAGAAACTTGCCTGACTGAACGTCAATAGCACATTTTGCTAGGTTTAGGCGTACTTGGTGGAGGCGCATCCTCTCAAATGTTTTCCTTAGGTCTTCGACATGATCCTCACTCTTTACGGATTTTACCAACATGTCATCCACGTAGGTGTCCATGGTGATGCCTATCATTCCAGCAAAAAGCTTGTTGATCATCCTTTGATAAGTAGCTCCTGCATTTAATAAACCAAAGGGAATCATCGTGTAATGATATATATCACTATCCGCATAAAAAATTGTATGATGAGCATCACCATCAGCCATTTGTATCTGGTTGTAACCAGAATACACATCCATAAAGCTAAGCAGCTCATGACCCGAAGTGGCGTCAACCAATTGATCTATCCTTGGCAAAGGATAGGAATCTTTTGGACACGCCTTGTTTAAGTCACGATAGTCAATGGACATCCTCCACTTCCCATTATTTTTCTTGACCAACACTGGGTTGGCCACCCAGGTTTCAAACCTAATTTCCTTCACAAAGTTCGCATATATCAGCTTTCCTACCTCTTGCCTAATTGCAATCGCCTTTTATTTACCAACGGGGCAATGCTTCTAAGCAATGGGTCTAACCTTCAAATCCAGGTTAAGCTCATGGGAAATGACATCCTTTCTAATGCCTGGCATATCGCTAAGTTTCCAAGCGAATAACTCCTTGAACTCTATCAGGAGCATCGAAAGAGCGGTAGCCTCTTCTTCTTTAAGCGTCGCTCCAATTTGCACTTCCTTCCTTATGCCATCAACTTCCATCTTCTTCAGTCCTTCGACTGGCTGAGGACGACTTCTCTCTTCCCTGGGATCCTCCTCAGTTTGAATCGTCAAAGATTCCTTTTTCTTGACATGCCGACGCGTCGCCTGGACATAACAACTTCGTGCTGCTGGTTGATCCCCTTTAACAATTCCTACACCATGTGGCGTCGAAAAATTCAACAATTGATGATACGTGGAATGTACCATGGTTCAATGTCGAGTGCCCTAAAATGGCGTTGTAAGATGCATGCGCATCCACAACGATAAAGGTAACCTCCAAGTTTAATGCCTTCCATCCTTCGCCTAAGCTAATTGGCAAAGTCACAGCCCCTACTAGGTAGGTGGTATGCGAGGCAAATCCCATCAACGGAAAATTTACCCTTCTCAAATCCTTTTCCTTTCTTCCCATTCTCTTATAAGCATCCAGGAATCGAATATCAGTTGAACTCCCTGAGTCCACCAATACTCTATTCATGTTGAAACTGTCGACGCCCATTGTAATCACCAAGGCGTCATCATGCGGGGAAGTGACATGTCCCATTTCTTTTTCTGAAAAGGAAATGATCACTTCCTCTTCTTCTCTCAGGAGCTTTCCCAGCTTGGAGGTTCCTGACATTTGAGAGGCATATACCTCCCTCGCAGCACATGTTTCTCCTCCCGAGGTGAAACCTCTGCTTATCATATTCAGGTCCTTTTGTCTGCTCGGTCCAGCTCCAGCTTGAACATTCTTAGGCGACGCCTTCCTCGGACTCCTACTGCTCTGGCGTCGGGCCAAGAAGTTTTTTAAGTGCCCCTGTTGGATCAACCTCTCAATATCCTTCTTCAAGATATGACAGTCATCCGTGTAGTGCCCCTTACAACGATGATATCTGCAATATTGGTTAGGATTACTTCCCATAACCGTGTTAGGCTTTCGAGGTGGTGGGGGCGTTGCCCAATTATTCTTTTCCATTTCTGTTAACATAATGGAGATTTCCCTATTTAAGGGAGTGAAGTTCTGAAAAACTTCTCTTTGAGGTCGAGGTCCAAATGGGCGACGCCTATCATCAAGTCGCCTATCATCCTATCCTGACTTTGAGAGGCGATTCTCCGGTCTTTTCCCTTCCGCATTATCTTTTTTGAACGCCTCCTTGTTATCCTTCCCTAGAAATTTCCAAGTCTATGTAAGACTTGACCCAGTCAGCCATTTCTTCTATAGTGTTGACTGGTACAACACTCAGGCTATCATACAAAGTCGAACCCCTTGGACCCAATCCTTGAATAAAGGCGTGAATAGTCTCCCTCTCCGTGATGGTTTGATCAATTCCAGCTAGTTCTCTATTGAATCTAGAATAGAAGTCGCTCAAACTTTCTTCCCCCTTTTGCCTTATGTGATCGAGTGTTCCTACACTTTTTAGGAGGCGACGCCCTCCCATATATTGCACGATGAATTTGTCTTTCAATTCCCACCATGACTTTATTGATACCTTAGGGAGATTGAAACACCAATGCGCAAGAACATCCCCTAAGGTAGCAGGAAAGAGCAATGCAAGATGTGTCTCGTCACTTGTCCTCCCTAACAAAGAATTTTCATGTCTTTGTATATGGAAAACAGGATCGCTGTCACCATTATATGTATCTATTCGAAAAGTCAGTTGCACGTGAGTCGACAATGAAGCTGACAATATCTCTGGAGTGAATGGATGCGTCGACCTATCTCGTAAGTGAGGCATGGTTCGACCCTTTTGCTCCTTCAATGTTTGAGCAATGTGCTCTTTGACATCCTCCTTTGTTAACGTACCCAGAGCAGGAGATGTTGTCACACCAGTGCCTCCTGTGGCAACACTTGTAGGAAGAGGCGCTCCTGGTGGGTTTCCTGGTAACGTATTCTCCTTTGTTAACGTATTCTCCTTCCAGGCGTTTGCTCCGTTGACCTGCACAAAGGAAAGCCCGAGATGTCCCGTTGTTTCCCCTCCGATGACAAAGTAAGTCGTAGGTTCGTTTGTAATATGTATGTGTGTGTAGAATGCTCTGGTCTCAGAGAATACTTACCCTCTAATGAAGGTGATATTGAACTATTTATAACAATTCATACATGTAACCATAGTCGAGTCTGAACATACCCTAGTTATCCTAGCTGTCCCTAAGGCGAGTTGACTATAGTTACTTTATTGAAAATTCTCTTTTAGTGGCTAGTCTACTGTAGACTATCCTTTGTATTTGTTTAATCATAGGCGTGCTAAAAGCAACTAGCCTAATTCGTAGGAATACAGGCGCACCATCAGAGGTGGACCTATATCCAGGGGCGACGCCCATATATAATTGAGCCTTTGGTAAATACAATCCGAAGTACTTATTGGGTCAAATGTTTAAACATAGCCCAGTCCAATATTTATGACCCATCACAAATATACCTCAAATCTGATTAATCTTAGAATTCATGTTAAATCTTGTAAATTTGTAGATGGAATGATGATCTTTATAACAATTCACGTTAAATCTTACAATTCACGTTAAGTCTTCATTCACTGTTAATTAGCGTTTGATAAAGTGAAAGTATTATTTATAAGTTAACGATATATATATATAAAAAGGTTAACTACCTTTACTCACATTTACCCAATGTTACCTTTTGGTAATTTATATTTTTTTGCAGTGTTAAATGTTTAATTATATTTCAGGATGTTACTATTTAATTCAAACTCGTGCTATTAAGTCAATTATGTTTGACAATATTACTTTTTAGTTTAAATAACTAACTTTCGTTCATGCTAATATTAAGACATGATGTACCGAAAATGCTCTTCTTTTTCTTCTTCGCATTTCTTCTTCATCTATTACTCCTTTTCAAAGTTGCATCAATTTGTTTGGGAATATGAAGAAAATAGAGAAAAAAACATGAAGAAGAGAATGACATTTTCGGTGCATCAAGTCTTAATATTACCATGTGAGACATTAATGCTGAAAAGTAATGGAAATTAGTTATTTAAACCAAAAAGTTACATTATCAAACATAATAGACTAAATAACTGATATTTGAACCATAAAGTAATATCATCAAACGTAAGTAACCAAATAGGTAATTAACCCTAAAAAAGAATTATGATTGTGAAGAAATGAGGAGAGAATTGCAAAAGGTAGCAGGCTGAAAGAGAAAAAAAAAATATTAGTAACAGTTTTGAATGGGATATATATATATAAAGGTTAACTACCTTCTTAGTTACTTACATTTACCCAATGTTACCTTTTGGTCATTTATATTTTTTGGCAGTGTTAAATGTTTACTTATATTTTAGGATGTGACTATTTGATTCAAACTTGTCCTATTTAGTAACTTATGTTTGACAATGTTACTTTTTTGTTTAAATCACTAACTTTTATTACATGCTAATATTAAGACATGATGTACCAAAAATGTTTTTCTTCTTATCCACGTTTCTTCTTTGTAATATTATCAAACGTAAGTAACCAAATAGGTAATTAACCCTAAAAAAGAATTATGACTGTGTAGAAATGAGAAGAGAGTTGCAAAAGGTAGCTGGGTGAATGAGAGAAAAAAAAATATTAGTAACGTTTTGGAAAAAGAGAGAAGACTTTTAAAAAAAAAAAAAATCTATATAAAAAATACTTAAATCTGGTAATTTCAAGAATGAGTTATCCCTTAATAATGTTAATAAAATTCATTCTTCCGCGTATATTTGAGTTTTTAAACCTGATTATTTTTTACGTATTAATTATTTATCCTTTTAGACAATTAATTATGTTTATTCGACATATAAATACAAGTTAAATATGATAGATTTTAGTTCAGTTTATTTTATTTTTACAATTTGTGATTGAATGATGATATTGTTAACTAGAAATATCTAAGTTTTCAATTTCACTTTTACGTTAACATCCGATAAAGTCAAAAGTTAATTTTATTTGTTATCGATAAATATAAAGTGATGGAGAAGAGAGAGAGGTTAATGAAAAAAATACTTATTATTTGAGAATGAGGAGAGATGTGACAGATATAGGAGAAAAGACACAAGTGAAAAGAGAACAAAAAAAAGGGCGATGGCTTGGAAGAGGGGCATAGAAAGAGTAAGTTTTTGAATTAACACTTATCTATATAACTGTAAGTTAAATTAGACAATTTCGAAAATGGATTTCTTCATTAATAATATAGAAGATGTAGTATTAATTAATAAAAAGAGTTAATATTTACGCTTCTAACTCCAATTTGTAAAATCAATTTATATACAAAAAAATATTAATATTTTTTTGGCCAAATAAAAAATAAATATTAATTAGGGTAAACCATTTTAATAGTCATTTATGTAGGCACTATGTGACTAAATGATCACTTATGTTATTTTTCTATAAAACGGTCAGTTATGTTTCAAAAATGTGAATTTTTAGTTAAACTTGTCCATATTCAGTCACTTATGTTTGACAAATGTGATTGAATGATCACTAAAATGATGATTTTACATTTACCTTTGATCTTTTATCTTTTTATTCTTTCATGTTCTTCATGTTTATGTCTGAAATATGATTTCGAACTCAAATTCGCATATTTGGGTTTGAACTGAACCTAGATATGTAAATCTAGTTTCAAAATTAGATTTCGGATTCAAATCGAAAAAGAAGAGCTTAGAAGAACATGAAAATGACAAATATAATAAGACAAATAGTATCTAGTCATTTTTTCTTAAACATTATTTGTAACCATTCAATCATATTTTGGGAACTAAATGAACAAAACCACGTCTTCTCCCGTCTGCTAACCCAAATCAGACGATTTAGGGTTTCCACCGTCACAGCTCCTTGCTGTTGGGTCCGGTCGTGGGTCGCTCGGCACGAAATACAGCTGCAAGCGGCTTCAATTGGAGGGTAGGGTTAAGGAGAGCTACCAATTGGAAAGTAGAGGGAGAAGGGTGGGGGTAGCATGGGAGTTTGTCGATCGTCGTCGGTCCTCCAGACTTAGGTGGGGGCGTCGGCAGGGGCTAGAGAAGGGTGTATTCAGGTGGGTAGTTTAGGGAGAGCCACCGACTTCAGGCGAGGGAGGGATCGGCTGGGGGGAAGGCATCACGGTTTGATAAGGGCAGAGTCAAGGAAACCGGAAACGGGAAGCTGACCTCGGGACAAAAGCACACCTAGCCAAGGGCCAAAATCCTGACTCGGACATCCTCACCTCCACCAACCGAGTCGGAGCAATTCCCATTAGGGAATCAAGGGAGGTAATGCTATCTTTGGATAACAATATAGTGATAATAGTTTGAATTCGGTTAAGTAGTGCCTATAGGAATGGATAGATTAGCTTGAACATGTGCCCCTAGAATAGGTGATGATAGAACATTGCTAGGGAATTATGTTGAAATCCCGGAGAATGTGGACATCCCAGCTGAAAATCTGTGTGTTGGGAAAGTCATCAGTGACAAAATCTGTTATTCAGAGTGTCCTACAAAGTGCTTGGGGTAGAAATGCAGGAATCAGGTTTCAGGAGATGACGGGTGATGTGATTCTATCGAGTTCGAAAGGGTGGATGAACTTTTGGATGCATTGGATTGGTCTCCGTGGGCGGTTAATGGTAGCTGTCTCTCTTTGAAGAGATGGAGACAATGGATGAAAATCACGGAGGTGCAGTTCCAAATGGTCCAGTTCTGGGTCCAAATACACGGGTTAGAACTCAATGGCGATAGGACAGAGTTTGGGATCGGTCGTAGAAGTGGATGAGATTATGGGACCACTAGGATTGGATAGGGACTACATCCGGATAAAGGTGGAAGTGGATAGTTCCAAGCCTCTCCCGGTGGAATTCTGGTATACGCGCAGGAGTGGGGAGTTGGGAAGGGCCATCGTGAAGTATGAACGCCTCCCCGACTTCTGTTTTGGTTGTGAGAGGATCGGCCATACGGAAAGGGTGTGTACCACAGAAATAACTCTGTCAGAGGAGGCGCAAGGGGGACCGATGTATGGACCTTGGGTGAGGGTGGACAGACCTAAGCGAAGGCGTAAGCAGGGCAGGTACGTAGGTAAAAGCCCAGGAACTCCGATGAGTGATACCAAGAGAAAGAGCTGGAAAGACCTAATGCGAGAGAAGTAGGATAGGGAAGGGTCGAACACCCCTCCCACATCTCAATCAGCCGAGAGTACGAGAACTCAGGAGGAACATGGGTCTCGGGAAAGCCAAGAACCGAGATCGGGAGAAGGGGAGGGGAGGGATATGATCAAGTATTCGTATGGGGAGAGACGGACGCAAGGGGGGAGGATGGAAATGTAGACCAGTCGAGGCATGGGGAGGGGAGACAACTCTGGACGGGGAAGGGTAAGGAGACCATCCGCGAGGGTGGTCAGTATTCGATAGCCCAGGCGTTAGAGGAGGCCGTGGGATGGAAGAGAAGGAATGAGATAGGAGGAAGCACGGGCTTCCTTATCGATAGGGAGGCGTACACGGGAGGGCAAGGGAGGAAGGACGACTTGACACAGCTGAAGAAGGGGACCCTCCTACAACTTACGGGAGGATCAAGTACTGAACCTAAGGATGGAGTGAGGGCGTTGGGGCCCAAATAAGGATAGAGTTCGGGAAGGGGAGGCACGACATCTTTGGTGGTCAGCCCCCCGACCAACACTTCGACCGAGGTAGGGATGGAGTTGGAGCTCCACGAGGTACAGGTGCAAGTATGGAACTACTTCGTAGAAGAACCTGTATCTCCCGCCACTAGCGGTGAGGGGACGACCCTACCCACGGGGCTTAGCCCCCTCATCCAGAAAATTACCCTTAAAAGGAAACACGAAGAGGATGATGAGGCGGAGGGGGAGGATAGATCGGATCAAAAGGGTAAGAAACAGAGGGGGTGTATGGAGGATAAGGGGGGACGACGGAGGTCACCAAGGGGAAGAGGAAGAGGTCGGAGAGGCACCCATCATGTAGACATGGTTCGAAGAAGGATAATCACGGGAAAGAACAAGGAAGCACAAAAGGGTTTTGGTAGCTGTCCTGAGACAGCTACCCAGCCTCAATGAACTATATGGTGTGGAACTGTCGGGGGTTGAGATCGGCCCTGACAGTTCCGTACCTCACCGATCTCACGCGGAGGAACAAACCGGATGTGATCTACTTGATGGAAACGAAGAATACGGAGAATTACTGTGACAAGATTAGGCGGAAGTTGAAGATGAGTGAAGGAGAATACGTGAATCCGATTGGGATATCAGGTGGATTTGCTTTATGGTGGACAAGGGAGGTGAGGGTTGTGATCCATGCTAAAAATGAATACATGATGGATACGACAATCACAAAGGCCAATGGGGGAGGAGTGATGCACGTCACATGGATCTATGGCAGCACTTAATTGGGCAAGAGGCTCCGGCTCTGGGAGGAGATTAAGCAGATATCACAGAACCGGAGAGGTCCATGGATGTGTGTGAGAGATTTTAATGAAGTGGCGGTGGCCGGGGAGAAGGAGGGGGGTAGGCTGAAGCAGGCCCGGAAGATGAACGCCTTTAATGAGATGATGCGCGAGTCGAGATTGGCGGACATGGGCTACAAGGGGTGCCCTTTCACGTGGAGCAATAATAGGGAGGGGGATGATCGGATTCGGGAGAGACTTGATCGAGCGATAGTGAACCCGGATTGGATTCGAACCCACCCGTACTCGATGGTAATCCACAAACTTCAGATTGGCTCGGACCATTGCCCACTATTGGTCCAAGTTGAGAGGCAACAGGTGAGAAGCAAGAGGCAGTTCCGTTTCGAGAGGAATTGGTTAGAACATAATGGTTGCCGTGAGGTGGTGGAGGATGCGTGGGACGAGGGGAGGAGGGGGACCGATAGAAGAAGGGTTTCACACAAAGCTGAGGAGGTGCAGGGGAGCGCTGCAGAGATGGAGTAAGAGGTCTCTCTCGAATAACAAGAAGGTTATCGAGGGCCTCAATGAGGAAATCAGAGCTATGCAGCTGCAACTCGGGGCTATCTACCAGAGGGACAAGGAACGTACTTTGAAACGATCCCTCGAGGAGGCATGGAACAAGGAGGAGGAGTATTGGCGGCAAAGATCAAGGGTTCAGTGGATGCAAACTGGGGGCCGCAATACAGACTTCTTCCATCAATCAACGGTCGAGAGAAGGAGGAGAAACACACTATGCCGTCTTCAAAGGAGTGACGGGGTGTGGGTGGAGAGGGAGGAGGACATTATGATCGAGTGTGAGGGATACTTTCATAACATCTTTCGGACTGAGGGTACGGAGGGGTTATCTGATCAGATGAGGGGTATCCCGCACTTGGTGACAGACCAGGATAATGCGAGTCTCGTTCGAATGGTGACTCGAGAGGAAGTTAAGAAGGCGGTTTTTCAGCTGGGGGGAAACAAAGCTCCGGGACCCGACGGGTTCCCTGGAATGTTCTATCATCACTTTTTGGACGTGTTAGGGGAGGATGTATTCCATTCCGTGAGGCGGTTCTTTGAATCGGGCTCACTATTACCAGGTTATTGTTATACTGATATAGTATTAATTCCTAAGGTTGCCAACCCCATTAATACGACCCAATTTAGACCTATTAGCCTTTGCAACTTCAGTTACAAAATTATATCCAAGGTCTTATCTAATAGGCTTAAACTGTTGTTTCCTAAGCTCGTAACCCCTTTCCAAAGTGCTTTTGTCTCAGGCAGGTTCATCCATCCCAACATCCTTATTGCGCACGAGGTGTTCCATCACCTCAGGACAAACAGTGGGCGGGGGAGAGAGGAGTGTGCGATCAAGGTAGATATGAGCAAAGCATATGATCGGGTAGAGTGGGATTTTATTGTGCAAACACTTCGGGAGTTCGGATTTGCAGAGCAGTGGTGCAAATCGATCACGGAGTGTATAACCAAGGTTCAATACAGTGTGGTGGTTAATGGGAAGAAATCTGCGAGATTCAGACCATCTAGGGGTATCAGGCAAGGCGACCCCCTATCGCCTTATCTGTTCATTCTCGTGGCGGATGTTCTAACACGTCAAATTATTAAGGAGGTGGAGGAGCATAGATTGGAGGGGATTCGTATGAAGCGAACTTGTCCGGAGATACATCACCTGTTCTTCGCAGACGACTCCCTATTCTTCATCAACGCCTCCGAGGAGAATGCCCGGGCGCTCAAGGGCACGATCGAGAGGTACTGCAAGGCCTCTGGACAGAAGATCAATTTGGATAAATCGTGCATTCAGTATGGGCGGAATGTAGGGGATGACACTCGACGAAGGGTGTCTTGTATCCTGGGCATTGAGGCAGTTGCAGATGCCGGGAAATACTTAGGCCTCCCTACGAACTGGGGGAGGTCTAAGAGAGATGCAATGAGGTACCTAAAGGAGCAGGTCTTGAAGAAGATCCACGGGTGGAAAACGATGTTCCTCAATAACGTGGGGAAAGAGATCCTCATTAAGGCGGTAATTACCGCGATCCCAACTTATGTTATGTCACTTTTTAAACTGCCTAAAATCCGGTGTGCAGAGATTTCGAGCTTAATGGCAAGGTTTTGGTGGAACAGTCGGGATGAGAAGAGAAAGATCCACTGGGTTCGGTGGTGGCGTCTCACTCAAACCAAGGACATGGCTGGCATGGGCTTACGGGATATGACGGATTTCAACATCGCGATGCTCACCAAAACAGTATGGCGATTGCAGAATAACGGGAAGTCACTATGGACGAGAGTGTTAAAGGGTCTCTACTTCCCTCGGGGGACCCTTATGGAGGCGGCTACGGGAGGCCGACCGTCATGGGCTTGGTCGAGCATTCTATGCGGCCGAGACATCATGAAGAGGGATGTGGTGTGGCAAGTAGGTGTGGGGGACCAAATCAGTGCATTGAGAGATTCGTGGGTTCCCGGAACCCCGCACAACCGAGTAGGCATCGAGCAAGGCCCGAGAGGGGCGGACGAGCTGATGGTGAGTGCCATGATCAATAGGAACCGTAGGACATGGGACCTCACCGTGATTCAAGCACACATCACCGATAGGGAGGCTCTTGCTATCCACGCGATACATATTGCGAAGGAGCCACAACTCCATCGATTGGTTTGGCCAGCTCAGTGGATGGGGTGGCCAAGCCGCGGCTTGTATATCGACGTATTAGGGAGTTGAGACTGCAGACCGAACCTCTCAACTCGGTGGGCGATCCTACTATCATGGGAAGGGTGTGGAAGGACCTATGGGCCGGAGACACTCTTCCAAAGGTAAAACACTTCCTATGGAAAGCCTTACATAATGCGTTGCCGGTTAAAACTGAATTGGTGAGGCGCGGGATTCAACTGAATCCGACGTACAACTTTTGTGACAAACCGAAATCCGTGTTTCATGTGACCTTTGAATGTACTTGGACGAGGTGTGTAGGGTTCGGTGCAATGGGGGTTCGTTTGAACACGGATGGGAACCAAGTTTGGCCTAGTTGGATTCATTTTATGCAGGATTTGAACCAGCTGGAGGGTGAGACGGGGAGGAGAACCAGACTCCTAGGGCAGACCATTGCTTGGGAGATCTGGAAGGAGAGATCCCGGTCTGTGCACGAGGAGGATCACCCACGCCCAGACACAGCCATTCAGACCGCAACAGCTCTGACAGACCAGGTATGGAGGATGGCGAGTTAGGCGGGGGCGAGATCTGCGCGAACACAGGAACCGAAGTATCCATCTTGGGTGAGACCGAGCCAAGGCGTCATCAAGATCAACTGCAACGCGGCTTGGGACCATCCATCGTTCAAAGGAGGTACCGGTGCCGTGGCGAGAGATTGGACGGGACAGATCGTGGCGGGGCATCACTCGACATGCGGAGGAACAAGTGCCAAATCACTCGAGGCAAAGGCAATTCTAAACGCGGTTCATTTGGCAATCGTTCATGCTTGGCCCGAGGTAATTACAGAGTCGAACGCACAACATGTTATCAACCTTCTTCATGGAGACAACACGGGTAATGATTGGGAACTTCGGGATGTACTATCGGACATTTTGGAGCTTTCCAATTTCATTACCAAAATCCATTGGCGGTTCGTACGACGTTCGGCGAACAAGTGTGCTAATTGGGTAGCCTTGGAGGCGAAACGGGGGACTTGTCCTCGTGATTGGATTTTATGTAACCCGAGACCTTTGTTTGCTTTGTTTGTTTCGGATTTGGAGAACTCTTTCTATGATTAATAGAAGTAATTTCTTGGCCAAAAAAAAAAAAATCATATTTTGAATTATAAGTCATTCTACAACACAAGTTTCAAGTATTCGCACCATCCACCATAACAATTAGCGACTTTGTTTTAAACTCTTCCATCAACTATGCAGAATTGGGCACCTCTTTTATCCCCTTAGCTAATGTCACCTCAATCTCATTAGTTTTTCCAATTTAGTTTTTGTTGGGTATCGATAGTGACAGAATATGGCGTAGGGCTCATCAGGCCTTTCTGACCCAATATCATTTCAGAGGGGTTAATACAAAACAATTCAAGACTAGGTCGATCCATACTCAGGGTAACCTGGAGCCCATAGAGTTGTCCAGTATCATACCCGGAACCAAAGTGATTGCCAAACCCTTACCCGGAACCAAAGTGATTGCCAAACCCTTACCCGGAACCAAAGTGACGACCCTTACTCAGAACCAAAGTGATCTTCACAGCTGCAGAGTTGGGAAAGAGGTCCCGTCCCGAAGAGGACATTGTTATTTCCTTTTTTGAAGAAGATCTGACACATGTCACGACCCCACACAATGACGCGTTAGTCATCATGGTTGACATCGCTGACTGCGAAATGAAGAGAATTCTGATCGATGGAGGAAGTTCGACAAATATTCTATTTCTGGACACATTTGAAAGATGGGCAAGTCTAAAAGAGACCTCTAACGAGTTGACTTTCCCCTCATCGGCTTTGCTGGAAGAACGACATACCCGTTGAGAGCCATTACCCTGTCGGTGCTCTTGGGCGAAAGATGAAAGATCATAGAGGTTTCAGTTGCCTTCATAGTAGACGACGCACTCGCCTCATACAACGCCATCCTGGGGATGACCACCATCTATCCTAACAAGATCGTGGCCTCCACAATCTTCCAGAAGATGAATTTCCCTACGTCGAATGCTACGCGAGTCCACATCAGGGGTAACAATTCCCTTAAGTTAGGCAAAACGGAGCGAACGAATTGTCGAAGTAACAGTCCCTTCAACGAAAAACTTAAAAGAGCGGACGAACCTTCTAAAGGTGACGGTTCCTCTGAAAAGCTAAGGGGCAAACGAATCTCAGGTTATAGTTCCCTTAAAGGCGAGCAAATCTAAGATCACAGTTCCCCCAAATGTGAACAAATTCATTAAGGATAAATGTTCCCTTAAAGGCAAGACTAATCATTGGGTAACAGTTCCCTTAAGAAGAAGCTTGACGAAAGGAACAGACGAGCCAAAAAAGCAACAGTAGTTCCTCACAAGCCTTAAGGAGAAAATATAATCTTTAAAGGTAACATTTCCTCCTAAAGTCCAAGACCCTTCAAAATAAGAAGACAAAGACTATTAGACTAAAGTTATAGAGAAATTGAAAACAAGTATGGTAAAACTTCCTAAAACTCCCAAACAGTTCGACATCAGAGAAAACTGAGTATATTCAAAGTCAAACAGAGCAAAGACTTACATATTAAAAAGTGCATCAATCATGTTCAAATATATAAATATATATCTGAGTCAATAGTCGAAAAAAAAAAGTAATTACAAAATTCTGGATTTTAGAAAAACAAACTAACCCTCAATCATAAATGGGGGCAATACATACAAGGATAAAAAGAGCAAAAGCATAAGGAGACCAGATGACTTTGTGAGGATGTAATCTTTTTTTGCACAACATACTCCTTCGACTTGAAGCTCTGCATCAACTCAGTCACCTAGAGGCATGGACCATTAAGGTCTGGTCTCTTCAGGGAATGCAGTTTCCTTCCCGACTCTGGGAGCAACCTTATCCCCGTCAACAGTAGCTGCAGCAAGAGCTTACTTGGCATAGCCGCTCTCAATGAAGTCCTGAGAGACTTCACCTCCCAGAGAGGAAACTTGGGAACTATACCCTGGATCTCATCAACCAATACCTGGAGATAGGCAGCCACCTCAGCCTTCATTACCTCCAAGGTGCAGTCTGTGAACTCCTCAGACTTCTTGAAGTCCTCGACCACACTCTGGGGGACGGGACAACCTTGAGCCTTAGATCGAGATGTTCTTACTCAGCCCTGAAAGCATCCATCTTGATACGATCTTCCAGGAGTCGGCACTTTCGAGGGTAGGTGGTGATACGATTCTCCCAAGGCTCGTAATATTGCTGTCAGAATTCCGACTCTGTAAAGGTTCCCTTTTCCGCAAATCTATGCTCCGAATTGATCCGAGTGATGAATACGAAAGTCGCATATAATTGAGACCTCTTTCTGGAATGGGTGGGCTCGTCGAATTCCGATATGTATTCCGTCTTCTAGACCAATTTTGGTAAGGTCGGTCCTCCTGGATACGATTCCGCCGAGACCAGAATATACAAGGATAGATGATGGATGAATGATGGATCGATTGGATCACACAAAGGCAGCGACAAGCCCTTGATACCTCCACAATGGATTCTCCAAGATATGACGCACTCGAATATTCCAAAGCTTGAACCTTGGATATGACGCACCAAGATTCAATTGCCGGATATGACACACCAACAATCAATTTCTCATTCAATGAACAAGAAGAACAATGTGGCTAGCACACAAGTTTGTAAAAGAAAGGTCTATTCTCTAATTTCGGCCACCCTAGCTACTTATCCTAAAAGAAGTAAAACTCTAAACTAATTTGGGCCTAAGGAAAGCTCTCCTATGGGCCGAATTTTATTCTCCTCCTCTTATTGGGTTTGGTTGTCTTGTGGACCGTTTGCCTCATTAAAACCCCCCTTTGTAAAACCCAGTGGGACAAAACCAAAGGTCGGGAAAAAGAGTACAAACGAGCCCCTCTTGACTTAGTCCATTCGAGCAACCAAGAGGTTCTTAGGCTCCATGTCTCCGGACGGAATGATAGTTGGTCCTATGCGGTCCAGTAGTGTGGTGATTGTATGTCCAAGCTTCCTAGCCCTTGATCGTGTCATTGGTCCACTTGGCACGGTTATCTCACCCCTGTCTTCAAGTGTGGGCCGCATTTCTTCCATGATACTTTACAGTGATATTGTTGATGGCTCGGCAATCGACGCACATCCTCCAAGTCCCATCCTTCTTAGGGACGAGTAGGACCGGTACCGCGCATGGGCTCATGCTTTCGCGGATGTATCCTTTGTCCATCAAGTCGTTCACTTGTCGTTGAAGCTCCTTGGTCTCCATAGGATTAGTTCGGTATGCAGGTCGGTTAGGTAGTGAAGCTCCCGGTACAAAATCGATTTGGTGTTCGATACCCCGAAGGGGCGGTAATGCGTGGGGAGTTTCATCCGGCAAGACGTCTTCAAAATCTTGCAAAACGGAAACGATGTTTCTCGGCAAATCCGGCACGGGATTAGTGATACTCAACAACGTTTATTTGTACATAAGTAGTATAACGGGTTGCTTAGAGTACAAAGCCCTCTTTACAACGCTAGACCTCACCACAAAATTGGACTGCCTCACGGGTTCACTCACGGGTGTAAACTCACATCTCTCGGCTTTGGCTTTCCTCAAACTCTCACACTCATTTTGGGTAAGGGTACTTGTGTGTTCACTCACATTAGTTCCTTCGTGTTGTCGAAGTCGAAGTTGATCTAGGTGTATCTCATGCGGCGGCATGGGAGCAAATGTGGTCTTTCGGCCTTAGACAATCGTCTAAGCTTTTGATGTAGTTCCCTATGGTAATGGTTAGGAACAAACCTCTTCCTCAAAAGATTTTTCAGTTCATCCCAAGTATCTACGGGTGGATCACGATTACGTCGTCTACTCGTCACGATTTGATCCCACCAATTGATAGAATAATCACAAAATTCAGTTGCGGCTACTTGTACCTTTCTAAGCTCCGAAAGATTTTGACAATCGAACACAAGTTCGATCTTCTTTTCCCACTCCAAATAAGCATCCGGATCGTTCTTCCCGTAGAAAGGTGGGATTTTTAACTTGAGACCACCAAGTTGATCTTCAAGCCGACCTCTTTCCCGCCGTGGTCTCCTTTGGTCCCGATTGGAGTGGCGGCTGCCCCTACTATAATAGTTGGACGATTGAACCTCTTCATCGTCTGCTTGAGGTTGAGCTCTTCTTGGAAGATTCCCCATAGGTGGCGGCATGGCTCGATTAATGGACTCTTGTATGATAAGTCCTAATTCTTGCTGCATCATTCGCCGAATCTCATTGCGAAGAATTCGCAAATCCGGGGGTTCGTTCCTTGCCCCTTGAGCTTGATTGGTGCTCTCCTCTCTATTACTTGCGTGGTTTGACATTATAATGCGCAAGGACCTGATTATCACACAACACAAATCAGCAAAATTAAGTCTCGAAAGTGTGCTCTGATACCACTTGATACGATCTTCCAGGAGTCGGCACTTTCGAGGGTAGGTGGTGATACTATTCTCCCAAGGCTCGTAATATTGCTGTCAGAATTCCGACTCTGTAAAGGTTCCCTTTTTCGCGAAGCTCTGCTCCGAATTGATCCGAGTGATGAATACGAAAGTCGCAGATAACTGAGTCCTATTTCTGGAATGGGTGGGCTCGTCGAATTCCGATATGTATTCCGTCTGCTAGACCAATTTTGGTAAGGTCGGTCCTCCTGGATACGATTCTGCCGAGACCAGAATATACAAGGATAGATGATGGATGAATGATGGATCGATTGGATCACACAAAGGCAGCGACAAGCCCTTGATACCTCCACAATGGATTCTCCAAGATATGACGCACTCGAAGATTCCAAAGCTTGAACCTTGGATATGACGCACCAAGATTCAATTGCCGGATATGACACACCAACAATCAATTTCTCATTCAATGAACAAGAAGAACAATGTGGCTAGCACACAAGTTTGTAAAAGAAATGTCTATTCTCTAATTTCGGCCACCCTAGCTACTTATCCTAAAAGAAGTAAAACCCTAAACTAATTTGGGCCTAAGGAAAGCTCTCCTATGGGCCGAATTTTATTCTCCTCCTCTTATTGGGTTTGGTTGTCTTGTGGACCGTTTGCCTCATTAAAACCCCCCTTTGTAAAACCCAGTGGGACAAAACCAAAAGTCGGGAAAAAGAGTACAAACGAGCCCCTCTTGACTTAGTCCATTCGAGCAACCAAGAGGTTCTTAGGCTCCATGTCTCCGGACGGAATGATAGTTGGTCCTATGCGGTCCAGTAGTGTGGTGATTGTATGTCCAAGCTTCCTAGCCCTTGATCGTGTCATTGGTCCACTTGGCACGGTTATCTCACCCCTGTCTTCAAGTGTGGGCCGCATTTCTTCCATGATCACATCACATCTAAGCCTCCATCAACTCACCCTGATTGCGAGTAACCTCCACCTTCAACTGAGCAGAGTATTTTTCAGACTCCTTGGCTCAATCCTCAGCTTGGATCATGCCCTCCTCAGCAAGCTTGACCTGATCCTCCTTCATCTTGATCAAGGCCAACAACTCCTTCTCTCTCTCCGCAGACTCCCGTCGAGCGTGCTCCGCCAGCTCAGTCGAGGGTTCGACCCTCTGCCTCAAATCCTTCATGTCTTCGGGGTCATACCCCAAGCTCTGGTACTGCTCCAACTCGATAAGCAGGTCAACCTGCTTATGATCGAGCTCCCCTACAATTTGTATGATCACCGTCTCTTCGCGGACGAACTGACGAAAGGAAAAAGGGACCAGGTTAAAAATACTAAGGATTTAAGAGATCAACAATAAAAAAAAAAGAAAGGGAATTCTATAAAGGAGCAGGTGTTAAAAGTGTTTACCAGGGTCAAACACTCAAAGTGCGTTCTCATCATGATTTCAACGTCGTTTAGTTCAGAAGGGACCTCCACCCAGTCCCGATGAGGAAGGATCTCGTTTAGCAAGTGCATGCAGAAGTTCGGGTTGTCCTCCAACACCGTTTTGTCAGAAATCTCCGTTTCCCGGAGATTAAGGCAAGGAGCCTAGAGACCCCTTGGATCAACCCCTTCGACAACTGCTAATTAAGATCCACCAACGGGAAGTACTCCCTGGTGAAGGGAGACTTTGAGGTGGTGGCCATGACTGAGTCCCGGGTCAGGACCCTCTTTCGAGCCCCAGCCACCCTTGAGGGGTTGGGGGTAGTACAGTCGCCCACCGGGGGAAGTAACCGGCCCGATGGCAGGGGCCTCACTTCGGGGAGCAGTTGAACCCCCAGCAGCAGAAGCTCGGTCCTCACCATGACCCCTCACCTTCTTAGCAGGGGCATTAGTTGGGGCAGTAGAGGTTGGAGTATTCCCTGGAAACAAACAAACAAGGTGTCAACCTTCAAGACAAGTCGAAGAAAGAAAATGCCAAAACCTAAAATACCTCTTGAGCGATCGCTAGAGGTAGTCCCCGAATGTGCCTCATCGGGCCTACTCTTAGATGCGCGCCTTGCAGGAGGGGTAGGAGGACTCATGGTGGCTTGGGCTGCATAAAACCATGTCTTAGACTGCTTGGAAAAGATGCTAAGAAGGTTAGGTCCACGGATGCCTACAATACACAAAGCAAAAGGAGAAAGGGTTAGAGGATTACCTAGTCAATAGAGATTGGTAAGGAATGTTGAATGCCCGCAACCTAAGCATTTACTTTGAAGTCTCCGCGATCGAGCGGACTGAACAGAAGCCCAGTTGCTTGTGGCCTTAAAATAAGTCACCATTGGTGTTCCTGTCACACACTGACAACTCGCCAAAGCTAGGGGGAAGGTGTCGACCCGACTGATGAAATTCCTAAGGCACACCACCCTTATAGAAGAAATAAAACTTCTCATAAGGTCTTGCCCAGAAGTCGTCCACTATTCGAAAATAAATGTTCCAATTCCATGCCATGGCCCTCCATTCTTCGAACTTTGACAACCGGGTTTGGAAGTGATGAAGATGGTTAGCCCCAACAACTAACCGATAAAAGCACCAGAAAAGGGAAAGTGAGTACGTCCATCGTTGACGTCTGCACATGAATTTAAATTCTACATCCTAGGGGTGTTAGGTACCAGTTGCATGGGACCTATCCCGTAATACCAATAAAGCTCCTTCAAGTCTTCACAGAGAGGAAAACGAAAACCTGCATCGATGTGGGCCGCATAAACGTAAATCTCTCCTTCCCGTGGATAATGCATCCCTAAGCCCAGATACCTAGGTAGATTAGTCCCTCTCAAGCTAGGAAAGGCAACCACAACCTTGAACTGAGTCAACCTCAGTTCATTGGCGTTAATATCTAAAAGTAGCATGGCAAAGTCAAACACAATACTAAAAAGTGCGAAAAAAAACAAACTTTATTGCTCAAACAGAAGGGAAAAAACAAGAAGACTACCTGTCGGATAAAACACTGGGACGTTTGCCTCAGGCACGTCCACCAGAATGGTTGTAGCGGTGTGGCTCCTAGGAGTCCGTTTCAGCACAGGGGGTGAATCCCTGATGGTAGGTGGAACATTTGAAGCCCTAGGGGTTATGAATTTGTCCGGACGAAGAGTGGGTCAAAGAAGGTTTGGAGGATGAAGCCTTGTCAGAGGTTTGGTTCTTGTTACCAGCCATGATCGCAAGAGATTGAAGAGAGAGTTGAACTGAGAAGAAGACACAAAAGAGAGCAGGAAAACGGTTGAAGATTCTGAGAATAAGAAATATTAGGACGCATAAACTGCTAAGTGACAAATGTTGACTTTTTATAGCCAAAATTGGAGAAGTTGAACGGTTGCCTTCAGAAAATCCAGGCAATGATAACCCCTTTTGAGCAAAATTCGAAGCAACGTCAAAACCAAAGAGTTGCATCGGGGAGACAAAGGGACGGAACGGTACAAAAAGGTGTCAACTAGGCTTGTTCATTTAAACCGTATTGGCCGAACTGGTCTGGTTCTGGTCTGGTTTGAACTAGTTCAACTGAACTAGTTTCAAAACCATACTAGTTTTTTTAGAACCGGTTTGAAGCAAAATACACCAAACCGGTTAAAATTCAACCAAACCTAAAGATGTTTTCAATAAACCAAACCTAGAGATGTATTGGACTCTCGTATGTTGATGTTCAACATGATTTCAGTTGTTTGTGGAACAGATTTTCAGTCGGTTCAGTGTGTTTTTCAATCGGTTCAATATGTTGGAGATGATTTTTAGTTGGTTCAATTTCAGTTTGAACTAGATTATTTCCTAACCAAAATATTTATTAAAAACCCAGACCAGTTCGAATCGGTTCTGAATCGGTTCAAACCAAACCATTTTTACCTAAACCATACTAGTTTTTTTAGAAATAGAAAAACTACTATTTTTTTACAAACTAGACTAGTATTAACATATTCCCCTTACTACAGTAGTCAAAGAGATGCGCATGCAACATACATCCTTTAGACTTCCCGTACATAAACAGTGTATTTATTAAGTGTCTAAAACCTTACAAATAAAAGTGTTTGCCAAGGTATACAGGCAATCTTCTCCTAAAAGCCTAGCAACGGTAGTGTTCGCCAAAAAGAGAAGTGAATCAGTATCCACGAACCCTGGTAACGAAAGCATTCACCAAAAGGGAAAAGGATCAGCATTCCAAAACCCTAAAAACCGAAAATTGTTTGCCAAATGATACAGAGCATTACAAGGCACACAATTTAAACAAGACATCGAATGTCCAATCAAAAGTCACTATCTCAACCCTTCCTTATAAGTCAAGCTCGACTGAAGCCTCTTCACTCGAGCTTCGGGGAAAAATGTTCGGTATCGATAGTGACGCTCCAATATGGCATAGGGCTCATCAGGCCTTCCTAGCCCACTATCATTTAAGAGGGGTTAAGACCAAACAATTCAAGACTGGGTCGATCCACACTCAGGGTAACCTGGACCTCATGTCAATCATATTTTTTTCATTCCTAGGTGGCATGTCATGCAAATCAATTTAAAATCTTTCAAAGTCTCTCATTCATTCTCAAGATAAGTTACAAAACTCATATCATTTTTCTTTATTTTACATTAATAATTATGATTTTTTATTAAATATATTTTATGAAGTGAAATTTATACAATATTAAAATACAGAATATTATATTTTCTGAATATCAAGTATGCACATATTAAAAATTATTGACTCATGCATTTAATTATTGACACATGTATTTTTAACTAATTTTATGAACAAATGAACTTAATATAATATATATATTTTTTTGTATTTCACAATATAAGTTATAATAACTTATATATATAATTAATTATTTAAAATATTTTTAAGTTTTAATATTTTTATTGTAAACAAATTAAACTTACAATAACTAAATTTTTGAAAAATTATTATAGTGTATATTCACTAGAAAAAAAACTTTATAAACTTTATAGCAATAAACTTAATGTTTTTTTTACAATATATTATTTTAAATATATTATAATATTTACCATAAAAAATAACTTATATTAAATATAAAAATATTAAGAAATAGAATATGCTACTAATTGTGCAAAGCTCAAATCAGATATCTAGTGATATATTAATAGAGTTAGAATGCTACTAATTAGGGTGTTTTTGAAGCATTGTTTCATTCCTAATATCAAAATAATCAATTTCAATTAGTACATGTCGAACATACAATTCTCACTCCTAAGTGACATGCCATTTAAACCACTTTAAAATTCTCCAAACCAGTGTTATCAGAATCGGACCGACGGTCCGACCGGGAACCGAACCCCTATCCGGTTTGGTTCAAATAAAATATCTTTTTGCAAATGAACAGTGTTTGAACTGGTATGAACCGAACAATTTTTTTAAAACTGGTCGATTTCCGGTTCAGTTTTTAAGGTGACTTTTATTTTTATTTTTACAGACCAATCAATTTTTCGTTTTAACTTGATTCTTTTGTTATGCACAGACCAATTGGTTTAAAACAATGTTAAACCGACTAGGTTAAGTTGCTTTGCTCATTCATTTTCAATCATTTGTTGATTTGTTCAACTTCAGCACCACAACCACAGCTTCTTCTCTCCTGTTCTTCAGTTCACTATTCCAGGCTTCCCTTCGGTTCCAGGCTTCACCGTTCCAGCCGCAGGTTCAACACCACAACCACATCACGACAGTTCCAGCTTCATCACCCCAACACAAGCGTTTCTTCCCCATTCTTCAGTTGTCCAGCCGCAACCTTCTTCCTCAACAGTCACTTCTACTACATCATAGGTTGCCTCACACACAAGAGTGGTATATCAACATTCAATTTTCTTTCCTCCATTTTTCTATACTCAATTTCAGTTACTTCCCACTCTAAAATAAGAATTACGGTCAATCTACAGTAGTTGCTCTATGTAGAGGATTGCAAAGAAAGTGATGTCTTGATTTTCTGTAACAACAATGAAACAAAAAAACATTGATAGGTGGATTCCCTTCTCAGTCATGCCTGAAGATGATAAGATATAAAGGAAGAAGATGAACTCCAATCCAGAGGACTTACTGTAAATATCTGATTTTGGCTCGGGGTCAAAATACCGTACGCAAGGAATCGAGCCAAGAGAAATCGATATAAAAATAAATAAATTATTAAATTAAACAATATCTAAAAATATCTAAAAAAATATCTACATCTATTTTGTGTATAAATAAGGGAGAGATTAATGAAGGAAGGGGAGCTTCAATGAAAACAAGGAAAGGGAAAGGAAGAAGTGAAGAAACAAATATAAAAAGAGTGAAAAAAAAATAGAAAAAAAGTGAAAAGAAAATATCGATAATTGGCGACTCTGCTGGGGATCTCTTTTAGAGGGTTTAGGCTTTGTCATGTTTGCTTTGCCATATTATATTTTGCCTTATCCGTTTTGAGTGTTTGCTAATGCTTGCAGTTTCAAATTTTGTCCAAAAGGTGATGTAATTGTAATAATTCCAAAAAAAAAAAAAATTAATTGTTGTTTTGCACACAACACGCTGGTTACCATTACCCGGTCGGACATGGAGCACATTAAGATCTTAGGGAGTTTAGTAGGAGAATGCGCCCGGAGCGGTTTGGACCGCCGACACACACCCAAACAACTCAACTCGATGATCGGAATGGGTCGTGATCCTCTTTAGGGGTGAGGTTCCGCTAGTTCAGATGACCTAGAAATTCCATCCATTTAGAACAAAAGTTCCACATCGTGTTTAGTCTTTACCAGTTTTGTGTGTATTTCCAATTTTGGGCCCAACTAATGTAAATGAGATTTCGGCCCAAGTATTTGGATACGAGATTGGCCTACAACCCATGAAGAATTTTGGCCCATGAAGAAGTTTGGCTCATTGATGTAAATGTGTTTTGTTTTGGCCCTAGATCATGACATGTATAGGATTGGGTCTTTTGTATTATATATTCCAGAGTGTTGTAAATGTAATGCGAACTTTACTAATGAAATTTACATTCTTGCACTTGCATTGCATTTTTCAAAAAAAAAAAAAAGTAAGTTTCGTTCATTCAATCTCGTATCCTTAAGACGTTTCATGCACCATATTTGGTAAGGATGAAAAGAATCATTGCCCTCACATTAAGGCCATACAGCCCCTACGGTCGAAATTGCCCGAATATGGAAAGCCATGACAAAAGAGAATCAGAAATACGTGAACAAGAAGATTGACAAGGTTCACTAGCTCGTAAACTACAAAGTCAATCTGATTCTCCTTAACGCCTTGTCTGAATTATAGAATATGGAAAACGCGTCTGCGTGATTGACAACAACGGAATACGTTCACAAGTTCTATTCGACACCAGCAAGTCCATCTTTCAACCCAGATGAGATAATCAGGGATAGATCTGAACCGTCATTCTAGCAATGTGGGAGCACCTTGGAAAAATGTGGGGCAACGTAGCTAAGTTGAATGACATCATTGAACAGTTCATACGAAGAACGAGGCAAATAAAAATATTTTCAAAATACATGTCCTCGACCTTCGTTCGAACCAAGGAACAAGCAACAAATGCACTTAATGAGCTACGTCGTTGTGTGAAACGTCTTAAGATCTAGACATCGATTGGCCAAATCCTTATAAAGTATTTTTGAAAAAAAAAAACTTTTGTCATACATGCAATCAAAGTTTATGAATGGAATGAACGGAACATGTAGAATTTTTGAAATCAATCATGCATGATCAATTGTGTATTCATCCTTCTTACTACAGTATTTTGGATTTAGGTTTTCAGGAATCCATGCGACATTCGAAGACTCCAGCACCTCAAGAACATGAGGAGAGAATTACCAACTAGAATAGACCATGCACGTCATGAGTTCCTGCACAGTGCAGTCAATCGTTGGCATGACCTCTTAGGTCGAACAAATTTTGGCTCTTATGAGCTCCAGACAGGCGTGACTACCACAGTATCCCCGACCTCGTCTTCCCGAGCAACACTACTGTTGTGGCACCTTATCAATCCATAGGAGACACTTTTGCCATCCTGACCAAGCTCTACCTTCCACATATGGGCATCCTGACCAAGACCCACCTCCCACATATGACCTTCCCACACCTGCAAGGACAAATACACTTTTAGGATGGCGTTTTCGTCCTAATTTCAAAGATTATGAAGTAGCCTGGAGGAAACATTTAGTCGAAAGTTCAGGGACATTGTTGTTTCCTCTCCTCGCCGTTTCATTCCAAGGCCCACCACAAGTGATCCAACTCGATGACATTGATGCTCACGAGGGCTTGTCAGGCTTATTTTCAACTGGTATCACCATTGGAGCTCTGCTTGATGAAGCTCCCTCATGCCTTTTTGATCATCCATCCACTCGTTAGTGGGGCACCCTTGCCAAATCTGTCTCTATTCATTACGGAGAAGGATCCGTTGGCTCACACGACATTGCAATTTGGAACACAAAATCAAGAAAATACCAAATTGTATCAATTCCTGAAAGCAGTGAGTGGGGAGTATGATCAGGAAAAACGAGATTTACTCCGAGAAAAACCCGTTACCTGAGGAAGAATCGACTTATGCAACTTTCTTTTCAAAGAAGGGACCATAAATAAGTAATGGGTACCGCATCAAGGAGGGACACTGAGGTTCTCATCGTCAGAATTGAGTTTGTCTTCTATGTTACACCTCGCTCAGAGGAAGTGGCAATCAGAGTCAAACCGACCAACGCCACCAGACCACATTCGACCACCGGAAAAGAGAAGGTTGTTTTACAAAGTAAAGGAGATGAGAAAAACAACTCCATGTCGTTTGATCGAGCTAAAGCTGAGGCGACTTAAATAGAGTTGAAGAGACGCCATTGTTAACACAGGGGAGACGCCATAAAAATGTCATTGTTGACACGGAGCAGACGCCATTGTTAACCCATGCAGAAGAGTCACCATTGTTGACACTGGGAAGACGTCGTTATTGACTCCTACATAAGAGTCGTCATTGTTGACACGGGACACACGTCATTATTGACTCCTGTAGAGGAGACACCATTGTTGACACGACACAGACTCCGTTGTTGACTCCTGCAGAGAAGACGCCATTGTTGGCAGCGTCGATTGAAAAGGCATGAAATGTAGCTACTACATAAAGTTTCGTCACAGCAAGGCGGAGTACTTCCAACTAATGGGATTCCCCGAAGGGTGGAGAAACACATGGAGGGACAACAACATCGACGCCAGCAACGTTGTCACCACGGGGATGACAGTTGTGAAGAAAAGAAACAAGACAACAATCACCTTGTGTTCTTATTTGCATCCTTGCATACAAAAAAAATTGGCAACGCTCACACCCATGAGTAAAATTTCTCCGGGAAATATAAACTGCCAATGGAGATCAAAATGAAAGAGGTTTAAGCCTATTGTTGTACAATCGAAGAATCAGACGGTCAACCATGACTCACTGATATGAAAAGATAGCCGGCGTACGAAGTTCCCAGAGAACGCCACAAGAAAATGATTGAATGGTCATACAAGGAATGATTTGCAATTAATTTACGAGTGACCCGACTATACCCATTTGAGATGCGTGAATGCTAAAGAAGCTGAGCATCTAATGAAGAAATTCATGAAAGTTGATGAGGCCCACATATGAACATGCGGGGCTTGGATACTTTTGGTTCACCATGATGGTTAAATATATTGACCATTTCCAACAATATCACCTCTGTCAAGTATACGCGGACCAAATCCATACGCCAGTCTACTTCCCCATGGTATTTTGTGAGGCATCAATGTAATCAACATGATTTTTCCAAAGGCATCTAACGGTCATTGATTCATATTGATTGCAATCGATTACTTCACCAAGAGATAGAGGTTATTACCCTGGCATCAATAATGGAAAAGGCCATTGAATTTTTCATCAGGGAGGACATCATCGTGTGTCATGGGATGTCGAAGTCAATCATCACCAGCAATGCCATAAATCTAAATTGGTTGATGAGTTGTGATCAAGTATAAATATTCATCTCCATATCAGCCACAAATGAATGGCTCAGTGGAAGCAGCAATGAAAGGACTGGCATGATAAGCTGCCTTGGGCACTCATGGCATACATGATTTCAATTCAGGCACCAACAGGGGCAACCCCATTCTCTAGAATTCCTGTCAGCTAGGATCCTCGCCGAGGCAGAGAAGGACGAGTCAGAGTAGGAGAGATGCAGATACGTGCAATTTGAACCTCATGACAAAAGGTCGCTCATCGCGCTGTGCCAGGAGCAATTGTACAAGCAACGCATGACTCGTGCATTTAACAGGAAGATGCTCTCGAGAGAATTACAAGAAGGCAATCTAGTTCTCAGAAAAATCCTGCGAGTCAATCCAGGCTCTCGGGACAACTTTGTGCCTAAATATGAAGGGTATTTTGTTGTCAAAGAGGTTTTCAGCAGAGGAGTCATCATCGTCACCAACATGGACGACCAAGACCTCCTCGGTCCGATCAATATGGACCGAGTAAAACAAAAACAAATCTTTAAAAAGATCGTAACCAGAAAGCGAGCCTCCAAATATGAGAGAAATTTCCGCTAAATCGAAAACCTGAGAGGGCGATTTAGGCAAAATTTAGGGAATAGGGGCATGATTAAAAATGCCTAAAAAGGGTGATCGTGGCAAAAGGAAAGGAATCAAATCCCTGCTAGGTTGAAAACCCGAAAGGGCGACCTAGGCAAAAATTAAGGGAACCGAGAGGTACGGTAAAAAGAAAAAAAATACCGTAGCAAAAGGAAAGAAAATCAAGAGATAAAAAAGATAAAACAAAATGCTCAAATGTGGACGACAGTGTTTCCCACAGTAGCAATAAAAAGAAGTTGTGATCGGCATTAATTTGAGTTGCCTCGACAACTTGCATGGATACACCTTGTGAACATAGCATGAATGGCTTTAGGGAACTCCATCAATAAGGACTCCAAAGCCGATTAATGAGAAAATAGACTGAGAAGTCCGCACAAGCAGTCAGACATCTTGAAAAGGGTTTTTACCTCTAAGGTGAATTACAAGCTGGTGAGCAGAGTGTTTAGGTGTTCAACCTTCGCAAGTCATTCTCGACTTCCAGGATCTATAGTTATCCAGCTTCTGGGAGTCACAAGCCGACAAACGGAGTCTTTAGGTGCTCAACCTCCGCAAGTCATTCTCGACGACTAGGACATGTAGTTATCCAGCTTATGGAGGTCACAAGCCGACAAACGGAGTCTTTAGGTGCTCAGCCTCCGCAAGTCATCCCCAACGACTAGTACCTGTAGTTATCCAGCTTCTGGGAAAAAAACGACGAACGGAGCCTTTAGGTGTTCAGCCTCCGCAAGTCATCCTCATGACCAGAACCTGTAGTTATCCAGCTTCTGGGAATCACAAAGCTGGCGAGCGGAGCCTTTAGTTGTTTAGCCTTCGCAAGTCATCATCGACGACCAGGACCTGTAGTTATCCAGCTTCTGGAAAAAAAAACGACGAGCGGAGCCTTTAGCTGTTCAGCATTCACAAGTCATCCTCGACGACCAGGATCTGTAGTTATCCAGCTTCTAAAAAAAAAAACGAACGGAGCCTTTAGGTGTTCAGCCTCCGCAAGTCATGCTCGATGACCAGGACCTGTAGTTATCTAGCTTCTGGGAGTCACATGCCGACAAGCGGAACCTTTAGGTGTTCAGCCTCCACAAGCCATCTCCAACGAATCACAAGACGACGAGCGGAGCCTTTAAGTGTTCAACCTCCGCAAGTCATCCACGATGACCAGGACCTGTAGGTGTCCAACGTCTGGGAATCACAAGTTGATGAGCGTTTAGATGCTCAATCTCCACAAATCATCGTCAACGATCGGGACCTATAGGTGTCTAGCTTCCGAAAGTTGCGTAATGATGTTTGTCTACTATGTAAATAATGAATAAAGAGGATCCAAAATCAATTGTTTGTCTTTGAACACAAACTCATGAGATCACTTCCATGAGCGTGTGTCCAAAGAGGGGCAACTGTAAACACCTGATTTTGGCTCGGGGTCAAAATACCGTACGCAAGGAATCGAGCCAAGAGAAATCGATATAAAAATAAATAAATTATTAAATTAAAAAATATCACAAAATATCTAAAAAAATATCTACATCTATTTTGTGTATAAATAAGGGAGAGATTAGTGAAGGAAGGGGAGCTTCAATGAAAAAAAAAAAGAAAAAAGGAAGAAGTGAAGAAAAAAATAGAAAAAGAGTGGAAAAAAATAGAAAAAGAGTGAAAAAAAATATTGATAATTATCGGTCTCGGTTCCTCGTACGGTATTAAAACTCCAATGAGTTAGGTATATTTCTCTCATATTCAATATCATTTTTGTATTTTCTAAATGTGAAATAAAATTGAGAGTTTTTATATATATATTTATGTATAATATTCTTGTTAATATATATATGTATAATATATATGTGATATTATATCTATATGTATAATATGTATTTATATTATGTCTATGTAATACTATATATGTATATATATATATATATATTATGTATATGTTATCTATCTATCTATATGTATAATATATATATATATTATGTATATGTATATGAGAAAAAAAATATTTTCAAAAATGACCTTGGTCCTTCCCAAACTTTGATGAAGGTTAAAACTCGATCCTTGGACACTCGGGTCATTTCTGGGACTTTATCAAGTGTTATAAACTAAACCGGAAAAGTTTTGGGCCATTTGTGCAATTTTTGAATTTTTTTCTTTATTCAGCTCATTTTTAAAAAAAAAATACATTTTGATTTCTAAACTTTTCTAGACATTTCATGACTTCTCCAATTGTTATAAATAAGTCTAGAATAAATTTTGGGTTATTTTTGGAACTTTACCAAATGTTATAAATAAGTCCAGAATAGTTTAGGACTAATTCTGTCTTTTTTTAAAATATATTTCCAATTCAGCTAGAATTTTCAAATAATTGCGTTTTGGTCCCTAAATATTTTTGGACATCTCGTGACTTGTCAAAGTATTACAAATTGGTCCAACGTGCTTAATATTTTCAAAATCATTCATGTATTTTTGACACGTTTAAAATGGCTCAAAAGTTAAATCACTCATTTCTCGAGCATGATTAATTTTTTTCTCTTTTGTTTATCTATTTGAAAATTAACTAACAAAAATGTTTGTACATGGTTTGTTTAATTTAAAGAAAATGCATGTAGTCCTTTTGGACCAAGCATGATCAAAATGAGAAAATTCGGGTAAATTAAAAAATTTCAAAAGCAAAACTAAAGTACCGAAAGGGCGGATTATGAGCTCTCGAGCTTTTAAGACGTAATCAAACCCCCGAACTTGATTCTCTGGACGTAGACCTTTCTAAGACCTAGGATGTTAACTCCATTTACCCTAGGTAAATTTTAGGATTCCGATTAGCCTTTAATTAATCGATGGCAGCTCTTTCAATTTTTTCGGTCCGGTTGATGACCCCGCTCGACCGTATCTGTCCATCGCCAAGACCCGGCATTTTCAAACAAAATTTAAAAATATTTTCCAAAACGGGTCGGGAAAGTCGGATCCGACGTCCGACACTTACTATTAATTGCTTGATTTCCTTGATAATTCAGTCATCGACGTCCGCACTCTAGTTAAGATGGCTTGTTAATGCAATTGTAAGCTCGTTATTAGCTATTCAAGAAATTTAGAATCAAGCAATCATACTTTCATGATGATTATCAAAGAATAAAACCAGTAGCACAACCCCATATCTGCAAACCCATCATCGCCCATAAAAAAACCCGCCAACCTCTCCATTTCAATTTGATCCGGAATGAAGAATCTCGATCACCAATTACATATAGTCGGTCGCGATGTGGACAGACATGAGAAGAACACTGATTAGTGCTCCCAACAAGTCAAGATACCTCTTTCTGTATGATTTTAAGGCGATTGAGGAGGAGAGAAACCCTGCCACAAATGGTTGAATCGAGCGCGTCTCCATTCTCTAGATTGGAGAACTCGGCTTCTCAACAATGGTGCAAAGCAGCAGAAGAAGAAGCGGTCTATTTGCCCAGACTATGTATTTAATTTCAGTTTTTTTTTGCTTATGAACAGTGAATCGCACTTTGCTCCAAACCGGCCGAATCGGGAACCGACCTCCTCGTCGGTTCGAGGGTCGGTCTGATCATGACAACACTGCTCCAAACCTTCACATTCATTCGCAAGATAAGTTTAAAAAAAAACTTTAATATTTTTTCTTTATTTTACATGTATATTTATAATTTTATCTGAAATATATTAGATATAATGATTTTATGATATAATAAAATGTATAATAGTATATTTGATGAATAACAAGTATGAACATATAAAAATTAAATATAAAGTTAGATTATTAAAAATAATTTTATGAATTTGCAAATCAACATTGTTTACCTTATTATAATGAATATTTTAATATAAATTTAACATATGAATGAATAATAATAATAATATGAAGATAACTTTTTGACATTTTTATATAAGTATATAAAACTAACGGAAGTCATAAAACCATAATAGTTAAGTTAAAAGTATTGTATGGACATCAATATATTAAAAACAATATGATTTATTTTTATATTTATTGACTCAACATATTTTATAAATAGAAAATAAGTTTTTCAAGATATTTTTCCTATATTAGTAAAAACATTACTAATAATTTTAACATTTTGATTAACATATTATAAAAATAGAAGTGACAAAAGTACAAAAAAAAAAAATTAAACTAATAATTAACATTGTATTAATAATTGATACTATTACTTTTTAATCAACATATTTTATAAATTTAAAATAAAAGGAATTAGATATTTGTACTATATTAGTAAAAAATACTAATGATTTTAATTTTTTTATTAACATATTATACAAATAAAGTGACAAACCAACAAAAACTAATTTCAAAGTATTACTTATTAATTGTTACTATTACTTTTTAATAGTCATTCATGTATTGTTTTAATTAGTTTTATGAATAAATAGACTGAATCTTGATTTTCCTTAATAGAAGTATAATATTGAAATAAATAGAATAATTTATATTTTACACAAATACTAATATGATTAATATTATTTATAAATATACCTTATTTGTTTACTGTATAATATTATGGTTAATTTATTTTGAATTATTTTTATATAATAAAAATCTAATAAATATTTTTTTTCACTTACTATTTAATATAAAAAAAATAGTTCTCGTGCAAAGCGCGTAAACTTTCTAGTATATATTAATTTGGGTGGAGCTTATATGATTACGACACAAGCTTTTGAAGTGCTTAGTTGTAAAAAAGAAGTGTTTTCATTGTTTGTTAAATTTATTTGGTAATGCTCGGTGACATGGACTCGTCAAGTGCACATTTAGAATCTCCAAAATTTCTCTGGATCTTCTCATCGCTTCTCTTGGTACGTTTCAGATTTTATCTCATATTCTCTTTTATTACCTTATTTTATTTATCAATATATTATTATTTAGGGTTAATTATCAAATAGGTAGCTGACCTTGATATGGTTTGGCAAGTAGGTACCCAAAACCTTTTTTGACCGCTAATAGGTTTCCGAACTTTTGAAAATTTGCAAATAAGTTCCTGACGTTAATTTTTATGTTGGTTTGTGACGGAAACCGGTTCGATCGAAACACTTTTTTTAAAAAGAATGTAGGATTTATATACCAACCACATGCATAACTCAACCCTAAACCAAGTCATGCATGTGTTTGGTATATACATCCTATTTTTGTTTTTAAAACATAAAGTGATTCGATCGAACCGGTTTTTGAACTGATTTCCGTCACAAACCAACGAAAATATTAACGTCAGGAACCTATTTGCTAATTCCCTAAAGTTCGGTAACGTATTTGTGGCAAAATAAAGTTTGGTTATCTACTTGCCAAACCATGTCAAGTTGGGCTACCTATTTGATAATTAACCCTATTATTTATTGTCATTAGAAAAACTTCATTTATTATCTGTTCTTTAAAAACATATTTTTATAATTTGATAAGTTTTTTTAAATTATAGTAATATATTTATTGTACAAAGTATAATAATTATTATAACACTAAAATAAACATATTTTTGAAAAAAAATTATACATGTTATATTTCTCATATAAGCGTGTCTGATTAAATATTAATTGTACAAATATATTGATGATACCTTTTTAAACATTATACACACTTTTCATGAAAAATATTTATGATACCTATTCAAATATTATATACAATCTTTTATGAAAATAGTGCTATGATGTTATCATCATCCAAGTCATTATCATTAGTTTTGAAATAGTTAATAAATAAAACAAATATTATCATAAACATTTACTAATATAAATTTATTATACAAACCAATAATTAATACTGTCCTTCTCATTTATTGTCATTATTTTATTTATTAATATAATACTAATTGTTGAGAAAAAATTAGTATTTTATTATTTCTAATTTTAAAAAATACAGAAAAAATACTTAATTTTAGTTATATATTTGCTGTACAAATTAAAATAAATGTTATAATCTATTTATCTATCTATATTCAATTGTAAAAAACAAATAGCTATTTTTTTATCGTTTCATAAATTTATACATTACAACTTAAAAAAATACTTATGTATACAATGTTACAAAAATAGTAATAATTCTAATTGACAAATATTATATTTTATACGATATAAATATGCACACATATTTCTATATACAAATTAATATGTATCCTTTCTAATTCATTTCATCGTCTTTTATATCTCTGATTTTGTAACACGTATTAGGAGTTAAAAACAATATAAGTATACATAAATGTTAATATAGATGTGATACACCTTAAAAAATAAGTTGAAGAACATAATATTATATTAATAGTAATTTATATCCATTTTTAGTATTACATATTGCTAAATTATATTAAATATATATATATATATAATTTTATTTTTACATAATTTTATAATTTATTTATATAATAACTTAATAATGTTTTTAAATGCGCAAAGTGCAGGTAAGTTGCCTAGTTATGTATTAACTTGTTAATTATAGTTTCCAATCATACACGTTAACAACTTTCTACTTTATGATTATCCATAATAAAAAACAAAATTCTATGATCCTGAACATTATTCCGACTATAATTAGTAACTAGGGGGACTTGGTATTCAATCGACGATGTATAGAAACAAAGCGCTCCTGGGGAGCTTGGCATGGAGATTGAAAAATGAAACGTCTCAGTGTGTTGTGATGATTAGAAACATAACTTTTAAGTATGATGAAATTTCTCTCACTACTTCGAACAAAATGCCATATAATTGGAAAGCAATCAATGAAGGTATGAAAACTCTTAAACTAGGTTCAGGGTGGATGGTGGCAAATGGTAGGGATATTAAATTCTGGCAGGATAGTTGAGTAGGCAATCAACCCATTCGATTTGCTATCTATGGTCCACTGAAGTATGAGAAAGACAAATTGATGGTAGGAGATGTCTTCCAAAATGACGATTGGAACCTAGAAAGAATTTCATTTGATCTCCCGAAAAAATTTATGGACATGTTTCGAAGTACTCCAGGGGACAAGACAAATGCCTCATTGGACACTCAAATATGGAATGCCACAAATTCAAGGACTTACACTACTGCATCTGCTTATTCTCTTTTAGCAGGGCATTACTCAAATAGTCAGGTACTTGAACAATAGGATTGAGTTTGGAAAATTCATACTATCCCAAAAATTCAGTATTTTATTTGGTTGTGCCTTAAAAACAAACTAGCCACTTGCAAATTATTGAACGGTAGAGAATGTAATATGAGCCCTATCTGCCAAATTTGTAATTCTGAGTTGGAGGATGTAGATCACATATTGCGTGGGTGTGAACATGAAAAAAAGATGTGGAATTCAGCCATATGGCCGCCCAGTCTTGGGCAATCGTTCCAGTATACTTTGAATGAAATGATTAAGTTTGGAAGTCGGGCATCGGGAGTCACGGTTCAAGGAATTCAGTGGAATTTCTTTTTTCCTTATGCTCTATGGAACATTTGAAAAAATAGGAATTCAATTATATTTAATATAATCTATATTTATCTTCGGTTTATAATCTATATTTATCTCAGGCAAAATTTCACCAAAATGTTTATCTTGAGACTGAGACCACTAATGAGTTTATCTCCATTGATATTAGTTGGAATCCTCCAAAAAAGGATTGATTTAAAATCAATACAAATTGAGCTGCTAAGGAAAATCAAGGATTTGCATAAGCAGGTAGGGTCATCCGAGACTACAAGGGTCAATGGATTGGAGGATTCTCAAGGAACTTGGGCTGCTCAAACAGTCTCGTTGCGGAATGCTGGGCCATCCGAGATGGACTCTTACTCGCAAAGTCACTTGGATTAAAATTCATTCACCATGAAACGGACGCCCTTTCAACTCTTAAGGTAATCTCTTATGAAAATATGTCAAATTTAAAACTAATGCCCATTATTGCGGATTGCAGGAAGCTCTTGATGCAGTTCGAAAAAATGAATTTCAGACATATATTTCGAGAAGCGAATGCAATAGCGGATATCATGGCAGGCATATAGATTAACCAGCGCCAATTTTTTTAAATCCATACCTCACCTCCGAAGGAAACTACTAACACGATATGTAAAGATGCTATCAGTTTTTCTTATTCGAGAATTATTAAAGCTAGCTAGTTTGTGTTGTTGTGTGTTTTGAACTTGGGTGCAAAGTTTTATCACCTATAGCGGTTTTAATCCATAATTACCAAAAAAAGAAGACTATTATTAATTTTGAATCGTGCAGCAGGTTCGATTAAGTTTTATCGCTTGACTAAGTGGTCATCTAGTCACTAATATAGAAAATGTCATTACCATTAAGAGTTTTAACTATTCATTTTATTTTAAAAAAAGATTACACTTTCACATAATATATAATTTGGTCTCTTTACTAAAAACAATAATCTAAAATATACCCCATTTTGAAAACCAAATACTCAAATATTTTTTAACAAAAATAATCAATTATTTTTTTATTAAAAATAATTAAATACAATTACTTTATTAAACACTATTTGATGGTTATACTTCTACTTTGTTTATAAATCAAAATATTCTATTTTTATTTTTTTGGAGATAGTAAAAAATAATAATTACTTTCAAAAATGCTATTCGGGGTACCCACCTTACAACCATATAATCTAGAAATATCAATTTTTGAATTATCTCCCAAAAAAATTGAAAAATGTATATTAATATATAAATAAATTAAAAAATCAACACGAATCAAGACCGTTAAATTTCAATTTAAATTAAGTTTTCAAACCCTTCTAAAATTAACTTAACATATAAACTAAAATAATCCAAATACATAATCAAATAATATTATCCAAAATTAATACCTTCAACCCTCATCGTGATCACCCTCTTTCCCTTATCTCCATCCCAACCATATCTCGACTTCGAATGTTGCATCAACTACCTACTCCTCTACTTAAGTAGTCTCAGTCTCTAGTGGTTGAAGATTGGGTACGTCATATCGAATGTCGACAGCACTAGTTGTGCCATGAGTTGATGCTACTCGGAACTCGGCGTCACTAGTTGTGACATGAGTGGATCAAACTAATCAAGCTCACCAATGAATGTGTGGGAGCACCGAGAAGCCTGGATCAACTCCTTAACATGTTTCTTATGTGAACTTGAATCTTTCTTCAACCATTTCTTGCTCAATTTGCTCAATTGGCGGTTAGTGCATATCTGTAGAATGAAAATACAATAATTGTAAGTTAATTAGGAAAATTAAAAAATTAAAAAATTAAATTTATAACTGATTAGCACCATGGAATGGCTTCCATGTAGTTAAAACTGCACCAAGGGTACAATCACCACTTCTTCTTTTGGGTCCACGTGGGAGAGTGTGATCTCGTAGAACATTGTCACCGTTATACGACAGTACCACATCATTTAGTTGGGGGGCCCGCTCATATACAAAACCACTTAGAGTTGGGGGGCGGACTTGCAGTCCCCCGCCTTACCGCTCTCTTAAGACGCCAGAATGATACGAAATAGAAGAAAATCTTCCTCCTTTTCTTGGGGTTGGACGGATTACTATTATATATATATATATTATTATTGTACTTTCATCTTGAATCACATTTGACTTCATCCACAGTCCGGTAATTGCCTGTCACATCTTGAAAATACACCCCGGATGATTATTTTTTTTAACTGCATCCATATGTTTTTGTAATTAAATAAGTCCACTCCGATATTTCATTTTGTCGTTAATTCCACCTTCCATTAATTATACCCGTTAATTGTCACGTGAAAGTCATGTGCAACCGTTTATTTCGAACCGATGCAATGTAAAAAGACGTGTTTACCCATTTTACCTTTTCCATCTTATTCTTCATCGTCTTCTTCATAATCAAGTATATACCTGCCATTCAGATATTCCACTGCCGCAGGTGTGAGCGTCGCCTTATCGGCATTAAATATATCGAACAAATTCAAGGTGTGAAGCGTCAACATTCTCAAAGTCCCGATATTTTGGCTCGTCAGCTTCACATTATCCATAACGTCCTCCATCAAGAACATAGATTTTTCATTCGGGTCAATCACCCACAATTTCAACGCCTCTATGAATTCACGTGTCTTGGGGATTGGAAACTTATCATGAAAATGTTCCATAGTTGTTACATTCCCAATTACGCTACTCAGCGCAGTGGAAATCGCCAGCTTCTTCTCCTTCTTATTAATCTTAATCGACCAATCTCGGGGATTGGGGACGAAAACGACACCACCATCAGGCCAGAGTGGGATTTTCTAGGCCACTTTTCGGGCTTTTGCGGTCTTCTTTTCTTGGTAAGGTTTCTTTGCTCCTCCATGTACCTCGCCTCGAGTGAGGGTAGAGGTCGAGCCAGACATTATGCTGATCGGTAAAGATGGCACGCTGGACGAAGGACCTCGCGCTCTCCGACGTGGTGTACTTGAAGTTGAGGTATGTCTCGCTGAAACTCTTGTCGATGAAGGAGGGGATTGGGAGTGTGGCGAGCTCTGACGTTATCAACAACGAAACAGGTCTTGTAGTGGATGTGGGAAGTTTAGAGACAGAAAGTGTGGTCAAACTTTTGCGAGTTGATGAAGAACCGAATAATGAGGAAGCGAAGAAGATTAGGGAAGTCGTACTAGTCGAAGTCGCCATTGCAATGAAAGAGGAGTTGCAGACTTTAAGAACGTCACAAGCTAGGGTAGACCCAGAATATCAATTTACTATTAAATCACCTAAACGACAAGTGATGTATATTTAACGGAAAACAAACGATAATAGACGAAAAAGTTCAATTGCAAATAGAATGAAACATATGGGTGTGATAACAAACAATATGGGTATAATTACGAATTGAGACAAGCATTCATGTGTATTTTCATACTTTTCCGTATTGTAGATCATGGGTAGATTCTGCCATTACCATAACTATAATAGATTATTAGGAAAAATTAGTGAATAAAATTTGAATCATTAAGTGAAAATTATACACATTAACATGTACCTGTAGTAATAAAGTGCATCCTGTGATATTTATTCTTCTAGGGGACAAAATTTTGCACAAGACAACATACAAAAAAAATTCAATACAATAGAGCTCCAACTGTATTGAGTCGTTTGTTATAAATCCTCCAGAATATCCTTACTGGTGTTCGATACAAACATGCATAGAGAAGGTGTAAAATATACTATTTGACTATCCGCATGACTTTTTCTTATGTTTTAGGGAACCAGTCTGTGTCAATGGATGTATTCTCAAATAACACCTTCAACCAAGATAATTGCACGTCGATCTTGGTTATTTCACCCTCCTTATGACAAGGGCTACACCTAGTATCCATGGGCATAAGTAAACGACATTGACCTCTCCATCATTCAATATGTAGTGATCGGTCACTGGTGGACCGTTGACCTGTAGACCCAAAAGAACTTAGACATTCCTCAGTAATCACACATCAATTTTTAACCAGGATATATTTGATGCCTATCCAAACCCATCTAAGTTAACATAATGTCGGGTCATCACATCTACCACCCAACATTTACCCGACCAAAATACTTATCAGTTCTACATCCATGACTAGTACTAACTAACATGAACCTATAATTTTATTTTTGATTAAATATCTAATAATACTGATTATTAATATAATCCATAGAATTTTAGGGTTACCGTATCTGCAACGACATGATGTGACATATGGTGTGGTTGATCATAAAACAAAGAATGACCAATTGGTTCTTTCTCTGAACCGAGCAACGGTCTAGATGAGTTTCCCTGACAACAGTCCATTGTTTGTAGATAAATAATAAGTCTGTTTTAACACAATAGGCATTTCAAATACTAATTATACATAAGTACATTTCACATAATAATTAGCTCTAAAATCCAAAAGTCAGGGTTTCACACATTAATCAAATAATGCATTTTAATTCAAACAAAACACCACCAAAATTGATTAATTTCCAATATTTAGTCATTCTAAATACTAATTATACCTAATTACATTAAATTTAATTATAAGTCCCAAAATCTAGAAATTAGGGTTTCACATACTAATCAAATAATGCATTTTAACTCAGAGAAAATACACCAAGATTGAACAATTTCAACAGAATAAACATTCTAAATGCTAATTAGGGTTAAATATAAATGATCTAAATGAACTTTGGTCATTTTGCAACGAGCTACTGGAACTTTGAAAATTCCAAACGGGCTACCTCAACTTTGAAGGAGGTGCAAACAGCTACCTCTGTCCAATTTCTGACAAATTTTCGTCAACAGTTGACGGAAAATTGGACAGAGGTAGCTTTTTGCACCTTCTTCAAAGTTTAGGTAGGTCGTTTTGAATTTTCAAATTTCGGGTAGCTCGTTGCAAAACGTCCAAAGTTCATATAGCTCCTTTGTATTTAATCCTACTAATTATAGTCAATTTTACAATTAGCCCCAAAATCCAAAAAAAATTAAGGTGTCACATAATAATTAAATAATGCATTTTAATTCAAACAAAATAGATAATTTGATTGATTAGATATCCTAAATAGAAATTACTTAAATTTAACAATTTGAATAAAAAAAAATGGACCTTAAAGCCAGTACACTGGGAGGCACGACAGGTGCATGGCAGGAGCACGGCTGGAGGCACGTTGAGAAAACGTCGAAAGGCATGGAACGAGTCATGAGACAAGGAACTATGGGAGTACTAAACAAGGCACGCCGAGAAGACTATGCATGACGGAAAGAATGCTTGGGGGAAGCTATTCTGCAATTTTAATCTCTTTGCACTCGGGGCGAGCTTTTTTACATAACTGTGACTGACAATCACGAATAGAACTTAACAGAAATTCTATCAGTCATTTGTCATAGATAAGAGTAAACGTTCATATCCGCAACTGAAAATTACGGTTAGAAGTGAATTTCACTCATATCCGCGATTGTCGGTCAAAGTATTAGAACTATCTTAATATTATTATATTTGTTGATGTGATAATTTTTATATTATAAACATAACATAACTACGCGCCTGATGTGAAGATACAACTATTACTTTTCATGAAAGACATATGAAGTAAACACAATATATCCTTACTTTTAGTCTTTGATTTGCAATACCTTGGGTGGTAAACGTGTGCACATACTTAATTTTAATGAATTATAATTCCTTTTATTTTGTATCGTATAAAATACACTACATAAATGTAGAGGTGTCAATTCGGATCACCTTATCAGGTTCGACTTGACCCGACATGTCGTACTGTGCGGGTCAACCCTAACTGACCCGTTGTAATATGCGGGTCACGTTTTGTGACCCGAACCCGACCTGGTGGATCGACGGGTTGACCTGCCTGGCCCGCCCGCGGAGAAACAACCAACAGGGCGTGGGTCGAAGGCCAGAAGCTGCTGAACCTGTGCTGAGTGGCTGACAATAGTCACAGCAAAAAGCACATAGGGTAGGGGCTCCACTCCACACTCCACAGAGGCACAGATGAGTCGAGCACAATTACAGTATTGCACAAGGCCACATACAGTCATACACAAACTGAGATACATATACTCAAAGTCTGAAATACATCCTACATAAGTAGTTAATGCCACACCACAAGCAAACACAAGGCCACATACACAATTGCACAATGCCACGCCAATAGTCAAGCACACAACACAACACAAGCATTCAATAATATCCAACCAAAGGATAAACTATAAATCAATAATATGCAACACCTTATCTTCTCTGTGATCTACAGATTTCATCATTCCTTTACACCATTTGAAATTTGAATGAACCTTTATATTTTAAATTAATTCAACCTCTAGGTGTGAACCCATATCTCCATTTCTCAATCGGGTAAGAAAGTATGAACTTTTCAATTCTCAGCTTTACAATTGACGGACTCTGCTGTTTTTGAATTTAGCTTCGAGATTGTCGAAATCTACAGTTGATGCAGCTCAGTTGTAGGATTCTGTCTTCGAATTTGGTTTCACAGAGATGAATAATGAGGCGAGAGCAATTGGCGAGCACTGGAGGCTGGGGTTGGACTTGGAGCTGGTTTCTATTCAGTTGGGAGTCTGGGACTGGACTGGAGCACCGAAGACGATGAAAACAGTGTTAATAGTTAACACAGTTTTTTTACACGGGTTCGGGTCAGACGGGTCAACTCGGCCCGACCCACGTTTTACAGTGGGTTAGAAGGGTCAACCCGAAAATGACCCATCAAACGTTTTCTATGATATGAACCCGACCCGAACCCGAGTCGATTCCGGGTCATTTTCGGTCATGTTGAAAATTTACACCTTTACAAAAAAAACAACTTAAAATAAGAAGAAATACTTACCGTTTTGTACACATATAAATAAGGGAAAAGTATGAAAATGGTGCAACATGTTTCACCCAAATGGTTTTTGGTATAATTTGTTTTTCGACGATGGTTAATGGTTAAATACGTTTGTAAATTATGGTAAATGAACCTTCCGCCTACAAAACGTTTAATTCTGTCATTAAGTTGTCACGTTTTTTCCACGTGACTTTATATACAATATTTTCGTTTGCAAATCAATTTGGAAAAGACCTATATGCCATTTTCTTATTTGTTCCGTTGTTTTTTCAACTTCTCCTTATTGGTTTTGTCAGTTGGTATTGTTTGTTCTCTCCAGTGTTGGTTCCTCTCCCATCCTTCAAATTCCGTTGTCCCTCAGTTTCTCTCCGATTTTCGTCTCCCAGTTAGACTTCCCCTCGCTTCTTGGCTTCCTTGTCGGTTGGAGAAGTAGGTTCCGTTCGGTACCTTTGTCGGCTTTGGCTCCGTTCGGTTCGCTTTAACTCCCAATTTGGAGAAGTAGGTTCGATCAACTAGACATTTCGCCGAGCAAGTTCGTAAAAACTTTAAGGTGAGTATCTTCTTGGTTATTACAGCTGAAAGTCTTGATTTTTATGTGTTTAATGGTTGTTTAGGACCGAAATTTGGAATGGTCGTCATTAGGATTGTTCGGTTACTGATAATGCAAAAGAAGTCTTCATGTTCGGTATATACATGATGTTGGCGTGACCCTTGTTCTAATGGATACTGGTATAACACGTTCTTTTATGATACTTTTTGGTACAACTTGTTGACATTCTGATGGATACCTTGGAAACACGTTTTAGATTTGATGGTTTTTGATACAACTTGTTGATGTTTCAGGTGCTGTTAATACAAACACCAGTAGAAATGCATAATAAAGACTTGACAACGTAACACAAACTGATTTCAGCAGGTCCAACATAACAACTCCAACAACATAATGCCACTACACAACCTAACACATAAACTCAACACTAACAACTTAACCACTCAATTACATTACATAATGACCCAAACAAGAAGACCTAATATCACAATCAATATTGAAATTACAATTATTTTTAAGATATTGCTCCCTCAGACGCAAGGAAACAATTTCGTCATTCAATTCGGTTCGGATTGTCTCGAACTTCTTCAAATCCATCTTTCCATACTGGCACATTGGAGGGTCTGCTCATTCAAAGTAATTGCAATTACTCCCGCATGAAGACGTTTTCGAATGCACATTTCAAAATAAATTAGTGGATGGAGGAATTCGGTTGTCTAAGAAATTAGGGTTTCCAAAGTACTAAAATTAGGACACTCATAAACGGTTAGAAAGAAATTACCGAGTATCTTGGGCACCCATAAAACATCCTGCTGAAGTTCTTCACCGTCCCAGCTGGAATTGCATGCGACAACAACCCACCGTGGAATAATTGGCAATCATACTCGTGGAATGTGTTTGGCAGGGACTTCGGTTTGAAAGAGGAAGACGTAGAGTACTTACTAGGAGTCATGAAGAACTTCACAAGCAACCTTCACAGCCAGTGGCCTCCACAACAGCACGCAGACTTCCCACGACACTCACGTTTCCTTCTGACAAACTATAATTGGTCGGGATACTAAATAGGATGATAAGGGCAGAAATGGTATTTCAAATTTTAGCTTTTACAAGGAGGGTCACGTGACATACCACGTGCTAGTTTAACGTACATATTCAACGACAATTATATGGAAGTACCAAAAACCATTTATTACAAACATGTTGTACCAAAAACCATCGTATGGATTGGAAAACCATTTTGTTGAAACATGTTGCACCATTTTCATACTTTTCCCTGTAAATAATAAATTTGAAACTTAGAAAGCTGTTAAAGTTTCATAACATACAATATATTAATGGGAATGTTATATTTTATATGGAATAATTGAAAGGTATAAAATTCATACTAGAAGAGGGAAAAAAAGATTTAAAAATTATTTATTATAATTTTATACATTATAAGCAAATTAATAATAGATAATTCGAGTTTGAGGATTAATCCAAGAAGAAAAGAAAGAAGGCCCAATGAAGAACCAGACAGAGCCCAGGTTCTCTCTTACCTCCTTCTAGGCCGTTATTTAGGTTTGACGCCTATCCTTTCTGTTCTTTCTGTTGTGCTTCTCCTTCCATTCAATCATCTCGTCCAACCGAGGAGTCGAACCTAAGCTAAGGCACTCTCTCTATCTGTCTCCGCTCGCTCTATTATCACCTCGCGCCATCTGCGCAGAAATTTTTCGTTTTGAGCTTCCAAGATTGATGTTGCTATAGTTGTGTCTGTGTTAGATACTGTGTGTTGTTGTTTCTTGCGGCATTTCAGACTAATCGAACAGAAGGGTTGAGTCGCAATTTGCTGTCAAATGATTCCTTCGATAATAAACACTACTTGTATGTTTTTGCTAGAGTTTTTGTGTGGCTGTATCATGTGCAATTAGGCTTGAGTATTAAACTGCTGCTCTGCTACAACACATTCTTAGCAATTATATATTTATTCTCTTCTCAATTGATTTGCAATGTAGCTTTCCCTTTTTATTTATAACTGGTAAATTCAGGATTTTTACGATCCAATCCTTCTGTTCTATTTGTGCGAAATGCCAGATTGTAGCGAAATGTTCTATCACTGACTGATCCTTCTGAGAATAAGCTGAAGATACAAAGCAATTTGAGTCTGTCTGGTTTTTCCATGCTGTATCGTGTAGGTGTTATGTTTTTTGAACGAAAAGGATAGATTTTCATATTTTGCAGAATTGGTGGATTTTATGCTGTGCTGCTATCTCTTAATTAGGTCTTGATCAAGATCATCATGCCTTTTACAAAGGTCATGGAATATGGAGGAAGCCGAGCCACTTGGTCACCATAATCTTATCTACTTGGACAGAAACCTTACTGCATTTGCGTTGCTTCTGTCCTTACACTTCAATGGCACATTCTCTACTTGCGCACTCAGTTCCATTCAGCAACTTCCCTTTGCATAGTATTTCACAAGGCAATTATAGAACTCTTGTTCCAAGAACACCACCCTCTAGATTTTTCAAAATCAGAGCTGTAAAAGACAATGAATCTCCCAGAAGATTAATCGACATCATCAGAATAGTCCCTGAAGTTTCCAGGAATTACTTTCGGAGTCCATCTAGAAGGGCACTCTTTGGTGGAATCTCCTTGTTGGGAGGCTTCTACGTTGCACAGACAATTTCTCTGTCCTTTGGAGCTTTGGGAGTGAACGATGTGATTGCTGCAGTTGTCTGTGTTCTTCTGACGGAGTATGTTACTCGGTTTTATTATACCCGTCCAAAGGTGACTTTCCCTGTTGCTCTTCTCAATAACTTCAAGATGGGATTCACTTACGGATTGTTCATTGATGCATTTAAACTTGCAAGTTAGCTGCAGATTCCTTGGGTGACAAGTAAAGTTCTTGTTTTGTATTCAAATTGTCCACCATTGTTGATATAATTTGTATTTTAAGTTGCCACTGGTTTTTTGATTCTCCTCTATCATGAGATCGTCATCATCACACTATCAAAATGTGTTTATATACATACTTATTCATTCATTGATCACGAATATTTATGTTAGAATAGTTATTAAAAAAATACAAAATAAAGGTAATATGTTTGTTAAAATCATTAACAGTTAAGAAAATAATAAGTAATAAATGTGTGGGTTACGAAGGGCTCGTCACTTATTTAACTTGTTAATATGGAGTGTTGTCTGGTTGAGTGATGCACTCTCTTTTTACGTAGCTCTGTCAAGCATTTTATAAGTTTTTGGAAAAGTAAATAAAAATAAAAATAATTGTTTTTAGAAATTTAAGCATGTGCACTCCCAATGAGAAATTTAAGCGCGCTGTATTAACTCGTTACCGATGGGTTCTGAATATTGGGCTTGCCTATTTTTACATTGAGCTCAATAACAACCTGAACTGAATTTATTAAAGCCCAATAACACCATGAACATTAAAGCGTCGCCTTTTGATAGATCGCCGCCTAAAAAGGCGCTCAACGCCCAAGAGGCTGACACCGACGCCCAAGAGGCTGACACCGACGCCCAAGAGGCCGACGCCAAAGAGGCCGACACCCAAAGAGGTCATCGCCTCCCAGAGAGGCATCACCCTTAGAGGCCGACGTTGATGCCCAAGAGGCCGACGCCGACGCCAAAGAGGCCGACGCCCAAGAAGCTGACACCCAAGAGGTCGACGCCCAAGAAGCTGACACCCAAGAGGTCGACGCCGACGCCAAAGAGGCTGACGCCAACGCCCAAGAGGCCGATGACCAAGAGGCCGACGCCAAAGAGGCCGACGCCGATGCCAAAAAGGCTGACGCCGACGCCCAAGAGGCCGACGCCGACGCCAAATAGGCCGACAACCAAAGAGGTCATCGCCTCCCAGAGAGGCATCACCCTTAGAGGTCGACCCTGATGCGCAATAGGTCGACGCTGACGGCCAAGACGTCGACACCCAAGAGGTTGACGCCGACGCCAAAGAGGCTAACGCCGACGCCATAGAGGCTGACGCCGACGCCCAAGAGGCCAACGCCCAAGAGGCCGATGACCAAGAGGCTGACGCCGACGCCAAAGAGGCCGACGCCGATGCCCAAGAGGCCGACACCGACGCCCAAGAAGCCACCCAGGAGGTCGACGCTGACGCTAAAGTGTTAGGATGTATGGTTATGAGAGTTGTATAGGTTGCTTAGTGTCTAAGGTAAGTGCCGTATGTGTCAAGGTTCTATAGAATAGTATAGAATAGTCTAGAATCATGTGGAATGTGTCTTACAATCCTATATATATAGGATCACTAGTCTCTTGTAAACTTAACTTTGAATGCTAATGAAACTTGCATTACAAGTAATTCTGTTTTTCTGTTATTTCTGTTATTTCCTTTCATCTTCTTCATTTCTCTCTATCAAACTCATCTAGTAGTTGGTGAGATTGCTGAAATGGTATCAGAGCCACACTGATTCCGCCAATCATTGCCGCTGCAACTGATCTGCTGAAGTCGACGACAATTGAGAAGGATCGTTCTGCTGAAATCGTTGCAGAGTATTGAGGTTTGTTACTTCATTCTCTTCTGAAAGTGTTGAAGATTGAAAAGTCTGTAGTTCGTCGAAACGCTGTGCTGCGATTTGAGATTGTTCGATTGAAGATCTGTTATCTGTTATCTGCTACTGCCGATTGCTGCCATGGATGAACTGATACCAGCATTTTTCAATAAGCGTGTATGTCAATTAACAGGGGAGGACAACTTTCAATCCTGGAAACAGCAAGTTCTACTTGCTGTTAGAGGACTGAATTTAGAAGGATACCTGTTTGGTACTCTGGTTGTTCTGAGGTTGCTGGAAGATGATGAAGGTAACAGGATACCGAATCCTGAATTCTCGAAGTTTGCTCAACAGGATAGCTCCTTAGCTTCTTGGCTGCTTGCATCAATAGCTTCTCCAATTAGCAAAGGACTTGTAGGTTGCATGACAGCTTCTGCGATATGGAACAAGCTGCACCAGAACTTCTCATCCTCTTCGACAACAAGGATCATGAGTCTTTATGACAGACTCAAGGTTCGTAAACTTTTGAATCAATCTATGAGGGATTATTTGACAGAAATTCAGTTGACATGTGACAGCCTTTCAAGCTGTGGTCATCCAATAGAGGAGATGCAACAGATCTCTATCATATTAAACGGAGTAAAAGGACAATATGATAGTGTTGTTGCGGTAATACATGCTAGTCGTAATCCTTATGATCTAGCATCGATTTCTTCTGTTCTTTTGGATGCAGAGGCGAGGCAAAGAGACTCTGTTTTTGATACGTCTGTATTGGCTGCAAATGCTGTGGTTAAGAGTGCTGAAGAGAAACCGATGGTGATAGATTCTGGTCAGACAAATAGCTTCGACTCTGGACAGTCACAGAATCAGTCTAGTTTCACACAGCGTCTACCAGATTATCAACCGACCAACACCTCTTACGGAAGAGGCAGAGGCAGAGGACGTGGCTACGGAAACAACAAGCCGCAATGCCAGCTCTGTGGTAAATTCGGTCATTTGGTAAACAGATGTTATCAAAGGTTTAACATACACTATCAAGGTGTTACAGCAGCTGCGAATGAGAGTATGAGTGTTAACCTTGTCTCTAGCAACTGGAATGATGATACATCATCATATGCATCATCTGGAGCAGCTAAGAGTCCTAACAACTTCAGTCTGCCTGGTTCTGGTTATATGACACAACAATCTCAAATTCAGCATCCTGTTTTCAGCCTCCTGTGTTCAATCAGCCTGCTCAGTCTCCCTTTTCTCAACAAATGTTTCCTACTCCTGTGTTCAGTAACTTCATAGCACCTTCGCCTCAACTGTATCCCCCCATGGCGATCATTCCTCCTATGGCTACAATGAATGCAATCAATGCTTCTGCTCCTCCGATTCAGCATTATCAGAACACTGGTTATTCTGCAGGATTTTCTGCAGCCCCGAGTGTATCATCAACATCTGTGGCTATGGACAACACAAGCCAAGCTCATCTAGCATCTACTACTTCAGCTGCAGGAGCTCAAATGGTGGACAAAGCATGGTATCCAGATTCTGGTGCCACGAACCATCTCTCCAATGCAGCTCCGCCAGCAAATGCCTCTCATTCCTATGCAGGTTCAGGTAAAGTACAGGTTGCAAACGGTAGTTTCCTTGACATAACGAGCATTGGTACATCCGTAATCAATACTGCTACTAAACCTCTTATGTTGAATAACCTTCTGTATATTCCTCAGATTACTAAGAACTTGGTTTCTGTTTCGCAGTTTACCAAGGATAATCGGGTTTACTTTGAGTTCCATAACACTCATTGCTTGGTGCGAGATTCTGATACTCATCTTGTGCTTCTTCGTGGACAGGAACACCAAGGCCTTTATAAACTTGATTTCAGCTCTTTTGATAATAATAATAGGTGTTCCTTAGATAGAAGATCTGAGTGTTTTTCGTCAATAAAGTGTAATGATGATTTACTGAACTCTTCTTTGAGCTGTAATATGAATCGAATAAAGGTTTCTCCTGAGATTTTACATCAAAGGCTTGGACACCCTTCGCAACAAGTGCTGTCTCTTATAATAAAGTATGCTAATTGGAATATGAGTGCTCAATTACCTCATTGTATGGCATGTGCTGTAGGAAAAAGCTGCCAGTTACCATTTTATGATTCAGTTACTGAGTATGAAAACCCACTTGATCTTCTTGAAATGGATCTTTGGGGACCAGCTCCTGTTGTTTCGAATGGCAACATTTACTATCTCAGTATCATTGATGTATGTACTCGTTATTCATGGATCTATTTTCTTAAAAAGAAGAGTGATGTTTCTGTTGTGTTCCCGCAGTTTCATAGGGCTGTGGAAAATCAGCTGGGATACAAGATCAAGTCGGTACAAACAGATGGTGGTGGAGAGTTCAAAGCACTGGCTTCATACATGACTCAATACGGTATTAATCACAGGTTCACCTGTCCTTACACCTTAGAACAGAACGGTATAGTTGAAAGAAAACATAGACATATAGTCGAGATGGGTTTGACATTAATGAAACAAGCTGCATTACCTTTTCAATATTGGACTGATGCATTCTTTACAGCTGTGTTTCTTATTAACAGATTACCTACAAAAGCATTGAAGAACATTTCACCTCATGAAAAGCTGTTTTCAAAAACACCTGACTATGAGTTCCTAAGAGTGTTTGGATGCCTCTGTTTTCCGTTGATTAGGCCATTTAACAAACATAAGATGGATTATAGATCGACGCCGTGTGTGTTCATTGGATATTGCTCAAATCAACATGGCTACAAGTGTTTAGATGATTCAGGACGTATATATATATCTAGACATGTGAAGTTTAACGAAAATGTCTTTCCGTTTGCAGACAAAGCAGGCTCGTTTATGCAGTCTGGTGCTGTAAAAAATACAGCAACTTCTCTTCCTTTTTTCCTTCCATTTAATTCTACTCTATGTAATGCTTTAGATGATGATCTTGTTCATAATGAATCTGCAGCTCAGGACAACATTTCAGCTGACAGCATTCCTATTCCATCCGGGTATGTTCGTCAATCTGATTCTGAACCATCAAATGTTGTTCATGGTGATACTACGGCTATACAGTCTTCTGAGGAGGATATGTCTCGAAGACAAGAGAAGGGTAACTCATCCTCACCTGTTATATCATTAGAAACTGAGAATCAACCTACGGTGAGGTATGTTATTCAAGACTCTGACTCTACTCTTGTCCCAGCACCTACAAGTACTGAAGATTTGCAGCATGTAATCAATGTGTCCTTACCTAGTTCAGCTGGTTTATCTGATTTAAATGTGACTATTCCTAGTTCTTCAGCTAGAGTCAATAATCATTCGATGCAAACCAGGTCTAAGACAAAGTCTCTTGCTGCTCTTACTGTGTCTAAGGTTGATAATAGTGATGTTGATATGCATGAACCATCTGATATTCATGTTGCTATGCAATCTGGTGTGTGGTCATCTGCTGTTAATGATGAATTGAATGCTTTGATTGCTAATGATACGTGGAAACTGGTTACTTTACCTGGTGGTAGGATACCGATAGGGTGTAAGTGGCTTTTTAAGATTAAACGCAATTCTGATGGGTCTGTTGCTCGTCATAAGGCTCGTCTTGTTGCAAAAGGATTTTCTCAAAAACCTGGATTTGATTTTCAGGACACCTTTAGCCCTGTGGTTAAGGCACCAACTGTTCGGATCATTCTAACATTGGCAATGACTCACAAGTGGCAACTTAGACAAGTAGATGTCAATAATGCTTTTTTGCATGGTGAACTTGCGGAGGATGTTTATATGATTCAACCACCCGGTTTTGAAAAGTGTGATGATCATGGGAATGTGTTAGTTTGCAAGCTTAATAAAGCCTTATATGGTCTCAAACAAGCTCCGAGAGCTTGGTTTGAGAGGCTTAAGTGTTTTTTGTTGAACAACTTAGACTTTTCTGTTTCGTTAGCTGATAACTGTCTGTTTATCCGTAAATCTACTGCTGGAACTGTGTTTCTTCTTGTCTATGTTGATGATATAGTCATTACGGGAAGTGATACGAATGCTATAGAATCTGTCATTAGCAGAATTAACAGTGAGTTCAAATTGAAAGACTTAGGGACTCTTAACTATTTTTTGGGGATGGATGTGCAGGTTATGGAAGATTGTTTGTTGCTTGGACAGCGAAAGTACATTTTGGATTTGTTATCCAAAGCCGGTGTGTCAAATGCTGCAGCCTTACCAACACCGATGTCTGGAAACTTTCTAGCTAAGGTTGCTGAAGATCAAGGTAAGTCTCCTCCGGCTGATGAGTTTCTGTATAGAAGTATCATGGGTGCTCTACAACATGTATGTGTTACAAGACCAGACATTCATTTTGCTGTGAATAAATTGAGTCAATATATGCAGCATCCCTTGATGTGTCACTGGAAAGCTGTTCTCCGTGTACTTCGATACCTTAAAGGAACACTTGATCATGGTCTGTTATTTCGTGCTAATCCAGTTGCTTCCTCTGATGTAGTTCTGATCTCGTATGCTGATGCTGACTGGGGCAGTGATCTAGTCGATCGAAAATCTGTTTCAGGACATTATTTACTTCTTAATGGTAATCCTGTGGTTTGGAGTTCTAAGAAGCAACCAGTGATATCTCGTTCATCAGCTGAAGCTGATTATAGGGCCATTGCGAATGCGGTTTGTGAAATTATGTGGGTGGTGTCTTTACTACCATACATCCTAACATTCCCTCAAGAAGTTTGATTCTGAAATTTGAAATTTGATTTTTTTCAGCTTCACCTAACATACCACCTTCATCTTCTTTCTGTCAATCAAATGACCTTGCATAACATTGACTCATTATCTTTAAATCTTTGCATCTTCATTTTGCATACCATACCATACACATAGAAACCATTAACAACACCTGTTATTCGAGAAACAAAAGTCACTGATCTACTAATTCATCATACTGATTGTCAGACTAGTACCAAGATCAACCTTCACCAGATCAACCATACCAATATACAGAATTGTCATTCTGGAAATAACAGCAACAAGACAGTCTTCGCATTCACGACACAGATCAATCAGTTGAATGGCAAAGACAGACACCACCTATTTCATTTTTTTCATCAGGACTTCTCGAAGCCTTCTTGAACTTGTCTCCTTTGATTTGAAATTTTTTTTTTAATCTATATCTGACAGAGAGGTTTTCATTTACCTCTATCTTACCAATGGAGTTGGGAAGTTTCCATTTTCCTCCATCTTTACATCCTCAAACAGCATCTCAAAGTTGCTTGAATGTTTTCTTTGAGAAGTGTTATTTTTGGATTCAAACTCCACCCTATGCCAGAATGTGAAGTCTGTCAATCCCATTCAAACCGAGATCCAGACATAGAACAGAAAACAGCAATGTACCGCTATTACCAAACGAGCAATCTCATAATATTGCAAGGAAGAGTAGCAAAGATTCTATCTGAACTAATCAGACAATCAACAAGCTGAATCAGTAAACAACAACTTCTGAATCACAAACCAACAGATATTATCAATGCTCAACATATGTATAGACAGTATACACAAATGAGGAGCAGCTCAAAGATCAAGATCCAATGATAAACAAACTCATGAGACACAGAAAGAAAGAATGCAGCATATCAGGTGGAACAGAGCATCAAATTCAAAAAAAAACAGCTTGAAAACATCCTAATCAACCATAAAACTACCAAATCAATCTTAATACCATCAACACATCATATCCTATATCTCTAAATCAGAATCATCAGACACAGACCCAACAACACACTTGGTACTTACAGAACAGGGCACCAGTTCTTCAAATGACATCACACCCAGCTTCTGTCGAAATGAGACAAATTGTTTTTCCGTGATTGGCTTTGTCAGAATGTCAGCAACCTGTTCTGTAGCAGGCACATAGTTCACCAAAACCTGTCCGCTTTGAACTTTTTCTCTGACCTCCCATTTCTCTCCACATCTCTAGTTTCCTTACATGGTATCAGAGCTAAACCTTTCCTAGGGCTTAGGTTCGAAATCTCCATTCAGTTGCAAATTTCGGTTGCAAATTCTGTTGCAAACCGTGAGTATTTCCATCAGTCAGGTCTCCAGTTTTTCAATTTCAATCGACAACTCCCGCGCAATTGGATTGTTCAGAAGCTCCATTCAGTTCTCCAGCAGTCTCAATTGCATCAGGAATCTTCAATTCGCATCTTCAGCAGCACTCATCGATTCTTCAATCCGATCGATTCAGCAGCATCAATTCTTAAAACCGATCGATTCAGCAGCATCAATTCTTCAAACCGATCGATTCAACAACAACAATTCTTCAAACCGAACAGCATCAGTGGATCGAATCCTTCCAGCAGCAAGATCATCGGTTCAGATAAGATGATTCGTGATGATTGTGATGCTGTTCAGTTCAATTAGATTCTGAAAGTTGCTGCTCTGTTTCTTGCGTTTTTGTTATATTCATTTGTGATTCTGAGATGCTACTCAAATCAATTGGTGCTGCTGTGAGATGATCTCCGACTCTGTGGTTAATTTGAATCTATTCTACTGCTGCTGCATTCTGTGCGATTATGTGTTGCATTCTGTGCATTCTGTGCGATTCTACTGCTGCTGCATTATGGCGTGAATTGGCTGCTGCATTCTGTGCGATTCTGTGCTGCATTCTGTGCGATTCTACTACTGATGCTGCTCTGCTCTGCGTGAGTATAATGTTGGGACAATGTTGTTGAGATAATGCTGTTCTACTGAGATACAGAGCTGCAATTTAATTCTGTTGCTTGGTTGTTTATGAAACTGTTGATGCTGTGGTGCTGTTGGTTGTTGAGCCGATCAATTGCTGTGATGATGCTGGTGTTACTGAGCCGATACATTGGTGTGGCTGTGATCCTTTGATGCTGGAGTTAAGATTTATGAGTTGATTCATGCATCAAGGTGTTGATGAGATTACTTCAACCGTTGCAAGCAAGTTTGAGTTCCGAGCATACGGTTTCTTCTGGGTTTTTTTAAGCCTAAAATGGTATGATCACGATGGATGACCAAGAAGGCACCACGGACATGACCATGGCGGCATTGTTTTTTGTTTCCTCTGTTGTTCGTCTATCTCGGCAACCTACGTGCTTGTGTTCGGATAGAAGAATCGAAGTCAAACTGAGCAGACATGGACATGATTTGAGTTGTTACTTGAAGAATTCTGCAGAAGTTTAGTGATTTGAGTTGCACTATGCATGGACGTGAGGACTGCGAGACATGAGGCTCAAGATCTCGCAAAATCGAGCAATCGAGGAGTCTCAAAGTTCGTAGATCCAAAACCGACTTCACAGCAACTAGATCATTCTTGAACAGACCTGTGTTCGTTCGTTTAAGATGTCAAAGCAAGCAGACCTGTGCTTGTTCTTGTGCAAACATAATGCAGCTCCAGTGCACCAGTTGTGTCTCAGTAGTGCTTCAGTCGTCCAGTGCACCAGTCGTGCTTCAGTCGTGCTTCATCCGTGCCTCAGCCAGTCAGTGCAGCAGTAGTGCTCAACCTGTGCTTCAGCAGTACAACCATGAAGATTCAGCAGAATTTTTAAGTTTTTTTTGTTGTTTTGTTTTTTAAATGCTTTACAAGGTTAACTAGTAAGGGGAATGTTAGGATGTATGATCTAGTGTATTCTAGGTAGTTCTAATGTTACCTAGATATAGCCTTAGACTCCTCTTGTAATCCTTAAGTTTGAAGCAATCTAAGATGAAGTTTTCTCTCTACATTGCTTTGAGCTCCCATTTCTCTCCACATCTCTAGTTTCCTTACAAAAAGAGGCTGACGCCGACGCCAAAAAGGCTGACGCCGACGCAATAGAGGCTGACGCCGACGCAATAGAGGCTGACGCCGACGCCCAAGAGGCCGCCTAATGTCAGCTAATGAGCGACGCTTAAACAGCTCGCCATTTGAGAGCTCGCCATTTGAGTGCTCGCCTTGCAATAGCTCGCCATTTGAGAACTCGCCTTTTGACAGCTCGCCATTTGAGAGCTCGCCTTCTTACAGGACGCCTTTTTACAGGACGCCTTCTTATAGGACGCCTTTTTACAGGACGCCTTCTTATAGGACGCCTTTTGACAGGTCGTCTTTTAGTGGCTCGCCTAAGGATGCGCCAAATAAGGATGCGCCAAAAACATAAAGTACTAAGAATGAGTGCGTTCCACCACATCCTACGAATTAGGCCGGTTACTTTTAGCACGCCTATGATTAAACAAACTAAAAGAATAGTCTACAGTGGAGTAGCCACTATAAACGAATATTCTTAAAGTAACCATGGTTCGCTCGCCCAAGAAACAACTCAGATAACTATGGTAAAGACCTGACCATGGACTCAGGTTAAGTATCTATATATATACTTCTTACCCCTTCATTTGATTGGATGGATTTTTGACATACATGACATTATGCTCTCTATAAACGAACTTCCGACTGACTTGATCGTCAGAGGGGAAACCACAGGCAAGACCCGGGGTTTCCTTCTTGCAGATCGTCGGAGCAGCACCGGGAGCCGAGGAGTGGAATAATAGTGATCCAACATCTAGCGCCGTCTGTGGGAACGTGACAACAAGTCATGTTACCATCTAATACTCGAGCGAAACACTGTCATTTCGGTCTGCCCTCGCTCTCGATTGGCTCGCTCTCGGAAATGACGACAATGGCTCTTCCCCCCTAGCATAAAGACTAGGGAGGAAATCAAGGAGCTTGTCGCTTAGCAAGCTACACCTTGTCTATCACAGGCTACGTGCTCGACTGACGAAGGCAACGCCTCACTCGGTTCGCTAAACGCTCGACCGACGAAGGCAGCGCCTCGTTCGGATCGCTATCGCTCGACCGACGAAGGCAACGCCTCGCTCGGCTCGCTAAACGCTCGACCGACGAAGGCAACGCCTCGCTCGGCTCGCTAAACGCTCGACCGACGAAGGCAACGCCTCGCTCGGATCGCTAAACGCTCGACCGACGAAGGCAACGCCACGCTCGGATCGCTATCGCTCGACCGACGAAGGCAACGCCTCGCTATCGCTCGACCGACGAAGGCAACGCCTCGCTATCACTCGACCGACGAAGGAAACGCCTCGCTCGGATCGATAAACGCTCGACCGACGAAGGCAACGCCTCGCTCGGATCGCTAAACGCTCGACCGACGAAGGCAACGCCTCGCTCGGATCGCTAAACGCTCGACCGACGAAGGCAACGCCTCGCTCGGATCGCTAAACGCTCGACCGACGAAGGCAACGCCTCGCTCGTATCGCTAAACACTCGACCGACGAAGGCAACGCCTCGCTCGGATCGCTAAACGCTCGACCGACGAAGGCAACGCCTCGCTCGGATCGCTAAACGATCGACTGACAAAGGCAACGCCTCACTCGGCTCGCTATCGCTCGACCGACGAAGGCAACGCCTCGCTCGGATCGCTATCGCTCGACCGACGAAGGAAACACCTCGCTCGGCTCACTATCGCTCGACCGACGAAGGAAACGCCTCGCTCGACCGACGATGGAAACACCTCGCTCGGCTCGCTATCGCTCGACCGACGAAGGCAACGCCTCTTTGTGAAATGACAAGTACGTCTACTTGTTGAAAGATGAACACAAGGTGATGCCTTTCTTTGTAAAAATATTCAACATATAATGGGCCAAATCTAATGCCCATTAATGCATTCCAAGATGAAAACATCTGACTATCTGAGGCAATCCTCACGAAGTCTTGCATGATTACATGCAATATTGCATGGTGCCACCTCACCAACTGATGCATGGCTCCGCCTTAAGTGGTTCTCTCCGTGCATGCATACAATTGTAAAGGGCACGCGATCTTCGAGAATCTTACAATGGCGCGCCTCCTCTGGACCATTGAGGTCACCCGAATTTCCTTAAATATTACGATGTCATCACTCGGATGTCAACCCTTAGGAGCATGCCACCAAGTGGAGCCCTAAGTCACACAAAGCTCAATGCCAAACAAAATGAAGGAATTCATGGGTCATATGAAGAAATTTGAAACGTCATGTAAATCTAATCGTTGGATTACAACGGTCATCATTGATGATGACATCAGAATGGGATATGAATCTATACGAATGAGCACCGCCTCCAATGAATGGTCACCACCCAAGTGACTTCATGAAGAATAAAGCAAAGCCTGCAAAGGATGGTCACCTGAAGTGACTCCTTCGGCACAAAGGTGACACCCTCAAAGAACATTCAACCAAGCAAGAGCATGCTCCTACTTGGCTCGGGGGGTAGATAATGGGTTCTGAATATTGGGCTTGCCTATTTTTACATTGGGCCCAATAATAACCTGAACTGAATTTATTAAAGCCCAATAACACCATGAACATTAAAGCGTCGCCTTTTGAAAGATCGCCGCCTAAAAAGGCGCTCAACGCCCAAGAGGCCGACGCCCAAGAGGCTGACACCGACGCCCATGAGGCCGACGCCCAAGAGGCCGACGCCCAAGAGGCCGACGCCGATGCCAAATAGGCCGACACCCAAAGAGGTCATCGCCGCCCAGAGAGGCATAACCCTTAGAGGTCGCCGCTGATGCCCAAGAGGCCGACGCCGACGCCAAAGAGGCAGACGTCGACGCCAAAGAATCCGACACCCAAGAGGTCGACGTCGACGCCAAAGAGGCTGACGCCAATGCCCAAGAGGCCGATGACCAAGAGGCCGACGCCGACGCCAAAAAGGCTGACGCCGACGCCAAAGAGGCCGACGCCAACGACAAAGAGGTCGACGCCCAAGAGGCTGACGCCAAAGCCAAATAGGCCGACACCCAAAGAGGTTATCGCCTCCCAGAGAGGCATCACCCTTAGAGGCCGACGCTGATGCCCAAGAGGCCGACGCCGACGCCAAAGAGGCCGACACCCAAGAGGTCGACGCCGACGCCAAAAAGGCTGATGCCGACGCCATAGAGGCTAACGTCGACGCCAAAAAGGCTGACGTCGATGCCAAAGAGGCCGACGCCGACGCCCAAGAGGCCGACGCCGACGCCCAAGAGGCCGACACCCAAGAGGTCGACGCCGACGCCAAAGAGGCTGACGCCGACGCCATAGAAGCTGACGTCGACACCCAAGAGGCCGATGACCAAGAGGCCGACGCCGACGCCAAAGAGGCTGACGCCGACACCAAAAAGGCTGACGTTGATGCAATAGAGGTTGACGCCGACGCCAAAGAGGCCGCCTAATGTCAGCTAATGAGCGACGCTTAAACAGCTCGCCATTTGAGTGCTCGCCTTTCAATAGCTCGCCATTTGAGAACTCGCCTTTTGACAGCTCTCCATTTGAGAGCTCGCCTTCTTACAGGACGCATTTTTACAGGACGCCTTCTTATAGGACGCCTTTTGACAGGTCGCCTTTTAGTGGATCGCCTAAGGATGCGTCAAATAAGGATGCGCCAAAAACATAAAGTACTCAGAATGAGTGCGTGCCACCACATCCTACGAATTAGGCCGGTTGCTTTTAGCACTCCTATGATTAAACAAACTAAAAGAATAGTCTACAGTGGAGTAGCCACTATAAACGAATATTCTTAAAGTAACCATGGTTCGCTCGCCCAAGAGACAACTCAGATAACTATGGTAAAGACCTGACCATGGACTCAGGTTAAGTATCTCTATATATACTTCTTACCCCTTCATTTGAGGGGATGGATTTTTGACATACATGACATTATGCTCTCTATAAACGAACTTCCGACTGACTTGATCATCAGAGGGGAAACCACGGGCAAAGCCCGGGGTTTCCTTCTTGCAGGTCGCCGGAGCAGCACCGGGAGCCGAGGAGTGGAAAAATAGTGATCCAACAGTTACCATGAGAACGATATGTGTATGGGGCAATCATATCTCCATTTTTATAGATAGGAGAGGTTGATTGTCCCCTTTTATGCAAAGAAGTTAAGAGTCCTCTTTTTTATATTTTTTTGTTTAAAAAAAAAAGATTATACTTAATAAAAATTTAAAGTGTAGGCATCACGTGTCAAATGATATTGATTTTGGACTTTCGACACATAGTGATCAAAGTTGAGACTCTAAGGGTTTAGGTCAAACTTTCGAGTCTCAAAATTAGTTGGCTTGTGTAGTCTCTCCAAAATATCAAACTCAATATCATTTGCGACGGTAGAGTCGTAGTTCAATTTTGTACCAATTATTTTTTAGTAGGTGGATAATTCAATTATGACTAACGAACCTTGAGTTTGATATTCCAATTTGATCACACTAGCGAATTAAAATTGAGGCTCGAAGGTTTAAGTCAAAATGTTTAAATTTCAACTTTGATGGATGTATGTGGTCAGTTTCATAATCCAAAATCAATATATTTTGCAATGTGAGATTTGTAAGGGTGAAAGAGTAAACTATTAAGACCATGATTAGACTATAACTGACTGTGACTGGACTGAAAAGACTGGACTATTTGTAGACTGAAACCAATGATCTTGACTTATTGATATTTTCAATCTTAGTCCTAATTTCAGTCTTACACGGTTAAAATTCATGGGGACCAAATCAGGGCAATAATTGTTTTCTTATAACTCCCTCCCTCTCTTTCTATGCCATTAGGACAAGTAAGATTTTGGATGAATTTTTTTATTCATAATTTCAAAATAATATATTATCGATTGATCTATGTCAACCAAACAATTCTCACTTTTTTAAGCGGCATGCTATGTAAATCACCTAAAATTCTCGAAACATTCTCATTCATTCTCAAGATAAGTTATAAAATCTTAACCATTGCTCTTTACTTCACACGCATATTTATGATTTTGTCTTGAATATATTGTATTTAGTGAAATTTATACAATATTAAAATACATAATAATATTATATTTTATGAATAGATTATATACACATATTAAAACTTGCTATTATAAATTAAATAGACTAATTAAATACATCTCTTTTTATTAAATCACAATCTTATCAAAGTAATAGTCACATATTAAAGTTTTGCTTTGTCAGTAGATTTGATTTTTATTACTAGTTAAATAATATATTTTTTTTAATAATTTTAAAATTCTTATAAACATAACAGTAATAGAAGCAACAAAATCATACAAAAATAACTTAAAATTGTTAACTAGCACCGCGTCAATAATTCTTAAGATTATTTATTTGTGTTGATTCAGGTATTCTTATTTTTTTTAAGAATAAAGACACATATTCTTTATATACTATAATATAATTCGTAATACTGAGACACACAAAATAATTAATATTATGCAAAAATACTAATAGTTTTAATATATTTTATTGTATGATAAAGTTAAATTTATCCTTAATTGTAAATATTTTTATAAATTAAAAATTAATAAATAAGTTATAAATATAGAAGTTATATCTAGTTTTTTTAGTTAATACTTAATATAAATAAATTATGTATAGTACAAAACACGTATCCGTTTTCTAATAGTTTATCATTATATATGTTATACTCTTTCGGAGAGAGTGCTACCTTGTTTCAAATAAAACTAAAATAACTGAAGAAATTGTCGAACTAGCTAACAATAATATCTGCCCTTGAATCAAGGCCCTGTCACTGAGAGGTCTCATCCTACGAAGGAAGATATGCTTACTACTACAAATTTGTCTTCCTACAAAGAAAAAATTGATCAGGCTTATATCAGAAGCATATAAACAAGCTTTATATGATCATGAGCAATCTCGCTCCTTTGAATCCAATGATGAAGAGGCAGTGGATGCGCCGACTCAACTGGGAAGGTTGAATTTCTCTCTATCCACAGAGGAGAAAGACAGAATAAGACAGAAATATGCTCTTGCTATTATCATTAAACTAGTGGGAAACTCAATTCCTTAAACATCTTAAGAAACCTTCAGGAGACATGTCTTCATTCTTTGCAGTCTCCGACCCTTTCTCTCAATATTGGCCCATCTTTCCAACTCTGTTTTTATTGTTCAGTTGTACTGTTTCTGTTCTTTGAGGACCTATTTTATGTTTAGTTAGTTTGTTAAAGTGTAAAGGATATTTAGTTGTTAGGGTTTACTATTTAAGGGTGATAAAGGTCCAAATGAAGAAACACACTCAGATGATCCCCAAGTCTGCATTTCGATTTTCATTCTCTTTGGTTCTAGGGTTTTAAACGTTCATCTCCTTAGCCCGATTTCTTCATGGTATCAGAGCGTAGAGGCAGTCTTTGCCTCTGATTCTTCGATCTTGTTGATCAATCCTTATGTCTTCCTCCCCCAATCTCTTGAATTGAGGATATTGAGAGTTGTTCCTTCATTCGAGCCATTGTTCACAGTAACCATTTTTTTTCCCGATCCACACAGAAACGATTCTTAAGAATCTTGGCAAGGCTCTTTTTGTCCTTGTTTCTCTCCATTCTTGGCAAAATCCCGGGTTTCTCTTCCTGACGGTTCGTTACACTTGGAGGATCTCTTCGAAAGAACCGCTTTGTTGGAATCTTTTTCAAGTATTACCCATGGCTTTGTCGGCGTGGTCTGTTTACCCTCAGCTTTTGTTGGTGGTTGCGACACCGGATCTTTGGATATCAGGTTTGGAAATCATCTTTACCTTCGGTTGGTGATTGTAACACTGATTAGCCCCTACCCTCGTCTTGGATTGTGTTTTTTTTCTCTTGTCTGCGGCTCTTGAGATGTACTATTGTTCTCTCTTTAAATCTTTGTTATGGATGTAGAAAACTCATCAAGGAGGCAAATAGGTATGCCACCGATGAGGTTAATCGCGAAGCAATCACCCTTTATATGTGCTTGCGACTGATAATCCTGGAACTAGCATGATATATGTAACCCTAATTGGTACAGAAAATTATGCTATGTGGAGTCGTGCTATTAGATTCACACTGTTAGGCAGAAATAAAATTGGGTTCATCACTGGGAATTACATGTGTGATAAGTACGATCCTATTTTTCATCATTTATGGGATAGATGTAATGTTGTAATTCTAGGATGAATCACAAATTCAATTTCAAAGGACCTTGCTAGTGGCATGATATACACTTAAGATGCTTGTCTTCTTTGGAAAGATCTTAAAGAAATATTTGATAAGGTTAGCAGGCCTAGGACCTACCAATTGCATATGGAAATTGTCATAACTCGTCAGGGCTTAGATTCTATTTCTGCATTTTTTACAAAGCTGAGAGTTCTTTGAGCTGAATACGATGCTGCTTGTGCACTCCCTCATATTGAGGGGGCGAGTTTAAGAAACATATAGAGCATAAGGAAAATCAAAGGCTTTTTCAGTTCTTGATGGGGTTGAATGAAAATTATTCTAGTGTGAGAAGTCACCTACTACTCTGGACCCCTTTACCTTCTGTTAATCAATCATATAATTTCCTAATGCAAGAAGAGAGCCAAAGGAGCATTACATCCATCATGAATGCTACTACTAGTACAAAATCTGCAAATGTGTTTCTGAATATAGATAAGCCAAAAGGAAATCAGAACCTTGAGTGTACACATTGTCATAAGCGTGGACATACTGTTGACCGTTGCTATGCCAAAGGATGTGACTTCTGTTAAAGGAACGGGCATGCCAAGGACAATTGCTTCAAATATAGAGATTTTTCAAAGGCCAAGGGCAACAGTATTAAAGCCAACGTTACCTCCTCTACGAATGGTGATGTTGAGCCATTTTTGTCTAATAACTCTACTAATGATGTTTCTCTGACTCGTGGAGTACAAGGTGGGATTACATTTTCTCGTGAGAAATTTGAGAAGTTCTTGCATACTATAGAAGGAGCAGGAATCATTGCCTCTGGAGCAAGTGCTAACGCCCCCTCAGAGTCTCATGCGAATACAACTAATATCTCTTTAAATTCTGTTTTTCAGTATAGTGGTGATCATTGGATTTTGGATACAGGAGCAACCATGCACTTGACCAATAGAAATGATTGGTTGTGTAGGGCTAGGGCTGCTCTTGGAACCAAAGTTCAATTGCCCAATGGAGGTGGTTCTAATGTGCACAGTGTTGTTAAGTACAACCTCCTTTCTATTAGAAAACTTACGAACGGTTTGAATTGCTCAAAGTCTTTTTACACTAATCTTGCTATCCTGCAGGACGTCTCAAATGGGAGGGTCTTGGGGGACTGGTGAGGAGAATCCTGGCTTGTATTTTTTAAAATTTCCCTGTAAACTGTTGATTCTGTTGTATTTTGTTCTGTGGTTAACCCTGTGATGCTGTGGCATAAAAGGTTTGGTCATGCTTCTGTTAGGGTGTTAGAACATGTTGATTCTTTAGATCTGGCCAAGAATAAAATGTTATCCTTGGGAGAATGCCATGCTTGCCCTAAGGCCAAGATGGTTAGAAACTCTTTTTATTTATCTCAATCAAGAGCATATGCCATTTTTGATCTTGTGCATGCTGATGTTTGGGGGCCTTATCATTCTCCCACTCATGATAATAAGCGATTGTTTTTTTTTACCTTGGTGGGTGATTATTCTAGAGTACATGGGTGCACTTGATGCAATTTAAGTTTGATGTATTCATTGTTTTAAAAAGATATATTCCCATGATAGAGACTCAGTTCGTTAAGATGATCAAATCCTTTAGAACTGATAACGGAAATGAATTTTTTAATGATCAAGTGAATAGTCTATTGCATGATAAGGGAATTTCCCACCAGAATAGTTGTCCCTATACACCGCAGCAGAATGGCAGGGCTGAAAGAAAGCACAGACACTTGCTCGAGATTAAACCTGTCAAAATATGACTCGACCCAAAAATGACCCGGAGTCGGGTCGGGTTCGGGTCACAAAATAATCGTGACGGGTCATTTTCGGGTTGACCCGTCTAACCCGCCACAAGAGACGGGTCGGGTCCGGGTTGACCCGTATGACCCGAACCCGACCCGAAAAAACTAAACTTAAACACATTACACACATCTTTAGATCCATTCATTCATCAAATGTCTAAGAACCTTTTATATATTGATAATTACACACTATTATATCCTATGCACGTTATCCCAATAAAAAATAATATATATTTTTTTGGCTTAAATAAAAAATAATATATAAACAACAAAGCATGCCAAATTATGTTAGTCATGTCACGAAAGCTTGCAAAGTATATTAATATTTAATTTTTTTTTGACCAAATATTAATATTTAATAGCAAATAGCATTTGTCACACACTCCTTTTAATACCCTGTCTTGATGATGATGAGAAACCCTAAACAAAACCCACTAGTTGGTATGCTGCTGATCGAGGTAGCAATGTTGTTTCTCCACGGCGGGTCAGGCGGGTCGACCCGCCAACACGCTGGGTCGGGTTCGGGTCGTAAAACCTGACCCGTACAGTACCACGGGTCGGGTTCGGGTTGACCCGCACATTGTGGCGGGTCGGGTCGGGTCAGGTCGAACCCGCCGGGTTGACCCGAATTGACACCTCTACTCGAGATAGCAAGGGCACTCAAGTTGCAGGGTTCAATTCCCAATTTGTTCTAGGGGGATTGTATCCTAACAGCCTGTTACCTAATCAACCGTATGCATTCGAGACTCTTGGGAAGTAAGTGTCCGTTAGAAATGTTGAATAAAAGGAAACCGAATGTCAGCCACTTAAGAATCTTCAGATGCTTATCATATGCTAAGAATATGGTTGTAACTGATAAGCTGACCTCCACAGCTATCCCATCGGTTTTATTGGGATACTCCGAGATGCAAAAGGGGTATAAACTCTATGATTTAACTGATAATTGGTTTTTATTAGCAGAGATGTTTTGTTCAATGAGAGTGTGTTCCCCTTTGCGAATGGTAAGTCTGACCAGTTACCTATATTCTTTGAGCAATATATAAATGGTGATTCCTATGATGTTAAAGACCAAAAGGTTGTACAAACTAAGGATGATGTTGTGAGCAAAAACAATCCAAATGATGAGTCCTATAACTCAGATGGAACCACCTCACATGATGAGCCCCTTGCTGACTCTGATGAAGGTGATGACCCCCCTTGCCCAAGTATCCTTTGGACCTGTGACAAGCAGGTCTGGATGAACTATTAGATCACCAATTTTGATGAAGGATTATCAAGTGACAAATGCTTCATATGCTTATCCCCTTAATAATTTCCTGTCATATGATGGTCTGTTTGAAAACTATCAAAGTTATTTAACCTCTATGTCTAAGTTGGTTGATCCACAAAATTTAGTGAGGTTGTGAAGGACATGTCATAGATTGAAGCAATGCAGGAAGAAATAAGGGCACTTGAAGAAAATCAAACATGAGATCTAGTTCCAGTCCCAAAAGGGAAGTCAGTTATAGGGTGTAAGTGGGTATACAAACTTAAATATAATTATGATGGGAGCCTATCTAGATATAAGGCTAGATTAGTACAATAAAAAACATGGTATAGACTAGTTTGAGACTTTTTATCCCGTAGCCAAAATAAATAATGTGTGTTCTGTTCTTGCCTTAGCCTCGATTTTTAAATGGCCACTGTACCAGATGGATGTGCACAATGCCTTTCTCGAGGGCGACTTGGACGAAGAGGTATATATGCACATTTCGAAAGGTTTTGATGATGATTAAAAATATGGATTGGTTTGTAGACTAAAAAAAGTCTCTTTATGAGCTGAAAAAAGCAGGAAGACAATGGAATATAAAACTGATTGATGTTCTTCTTAAGGCAGGATATAATCAATCTAAATTGGACTATTCTTTATTTACCAAGTATGATGGAGAACATAAAGTTGTACTTCTTGTGTACGTCGATGATTTGCTTACTCAGGCTATAGTGAAAAACTTATAAATGAGTTGAAGCATGTCTTGCAGTCTAGATTTACGATGAATGATCTGGGAGAGCTAAGGTATTTCCTAGGCATTGAAATTGCCAGATCTGAGAAAGGTATAGTGCTATCACAGAGAAAATACGCATTAAAGATGATATCTAATGTTGGCCTGTCAGGTGCAAAGACATCAAACACTCCTATGAAGACTAATATGAAAGTGATCAGTATTAAATATGATAAGCACTTGAATTTGAACAGTGAGGATAAACCCCTAGATGATGTGAGCCTCTATAGGCGATTGATAGGAAAAATTTTGTATCTAACCATTACTAGGCCAAATATCTCTTTTGTAGTGCAGAACTTGAGCCAATACATGCATGATCCCAAAACTTCTCACCTGAAAGCTGCGCAAAGAATAGTCAGGTATATAAAAAGGGAATCAGGTAAAGGTATATTGCCCAGTTCTGATTCTGATCCACAACTGATAGGTTATTATGATTCTGATTGGGCTGGGTACATTGAAACTAGGAAATATGTTACTGGTTTTTGCATTATGTTAGGAAATTCTCTTGTTTCCTGGAAAGTAAAAAAGCAAAGTACTGTTTCAAAGTCTTCGGCTGAAGCTAAGTATAGAAGTATGAGTTCGACATTATCTGAAATAATATGGCTCAGAAACCTGTTGGATGAATTGGGTGTGAAACAAACTGAACCAGTAACATTCTTATGTGATAATAGTCCAACCATTCTATTTGCAAATAACCTTGTGTTTCATGAAAGAACTAATCATATAGAAATAGACTGTCATTATATTAGAGAGAAATTGTTGGAAATTTTTATCAAATTGCAGAATGTTAAATCAGCACATCCGTAGATAGATTTATTTGCTAAAACTTTAGAAAGGTTGCATCATTATTTTTTCTGTGATAAACTTGATATAAAGAACTTGTTTGCAGGACCGGGGGAGCTAGATTGTCAATGAAAGGAAGTAAAGATGCAGCCTGAGGGGCAGTGTTGGAAGTTGGGTATTATATGCAGGTTGCTCTCTCTTCTAGCCCGTTATTGTTGGTATGTATTCCGTTCTTGTTGGGCCATGTCTTCAGTCTCCGCAGTCTTCGACCCGTTCTCTCAATATTGGCCCATCTTTCCAACTTTGTGTTTATTGTTCGATTGTATTGTTTCTGTTCTTTGAGGACCTATTTTATGTTTAGTTAGTTTGTTAAAGTGTAAAGGATATTTTAGTTGCTAGGGTTTGCTATTTAAGGGTGATGAAGGTCCAAATGAAGGAACACTTTTAGATGATCTCCAAAGTCTGCGTTTCGATTTTTATTCTTTCCGGTTCTAGGGTTTCAACCATTCATCTCCTTTGCCCGATTTCTTTATAACATGGTCAATTTACGAGATAGTGTGTCTAACTGGACCTTACAAAACCTCTACCCTCAGTTATAGATATTGATGGCTACTCCCAAAGGATAAGGTATGAAGGGATAACCTCAAATGTGGTCTGGTTGATCATAAGCAAGAGTTCTATAATAAGTCCTCAACCTTTGTCTTGAGTTCGAAAAAAATAAAGTTCTCTTCGTAATCTAGTTATGATTACTCCCGATGCTGAAGTGAAAAACAAATACAAGTACTCACAATATTCTCAATACTGGAGTTTTGGAGCTTGGGAGAGGACCATGGCTTTTGGTCTCTCGTTGAAAACAAATTCTCACCGCCGAGGAAAAGTTTATTACCGTTAGGAAAAGGTAAAGTTTTCATTTCATACAGTAAATTACCAACGACTATTTTGTGCAGGGAAAATAAAAATAGTGATGTGGATTTGGTCCCATTGAGAGAAGGCCTTGTGCTGAATAATGTATTGGGCTCAAAGTCTAATAAGGATGCTTTCACTTACAAAAAAATGTGGGTCAAGGCCCATGGGTTTAAATGAGAATATTATGAATTCAATTTTAGTGGACATTTCTATTGAGTTGAAGGAATCAAAAGAGGCGATGACTTCTTTAAAAAATCCTATTGGTGAATATGTTAACTCAAGTGGTGAACCAAAACTTCCTCATAAGCCGATTTGGGCGTCCAAGATTAATAACTTGGTTCTCCCTAACCTGTGCTGCGGAATCTCATCATACTTCCAAATCGCTATTCTTCAACTGCCAACTCCTTTAGCCCTAACCCTTCTTTGAATCATGTGGGTTGCTTGACAAATGATACTTCTGGAATTGGAAGTCACCCTCACCCCCACAAATCATAAAGTAAGATTAATAGACATAATGCCAACTTTCCTTATAACCGATCGACGAATATTGATCAAAATGCGTGTCGACTCAAGATGCATGAGGATTGACTAAGTGGGCCTGGGGCGAAAATTAGTTTGATGGAGGATCCGATGAAGCAACATATATATGATGTTCCGAAATAAGTTTCAGGTGGTGTAGCTATTGATGAAGGATTGGTCTTCCCAAACCGCTGTTAATTTATCTTTCCACTCTTTCTGTTCGTTTTTCTTTTCTTTAGTTCTTACGAATTAGCAAAACCTAACTAATTTTACAAATTTTGATTGATTAAATGTTAATATTTTAATGTGGAATGTTCGAGGTCTCGACAATGTGCTGACATTACTGCGTTGAAAAGTTTTGTGAGGATCCATAAACCTTCGATCTTGGTTATTGTGGACACTAGTCTTAGTGGAACCAAAGTTGAAATGCAAGCCTGTAAGCTTCATTTAACAGTTTTTTGAGTGTTGATGCTAGATGTCTTAATGGCAGTATACTCTTGGTGTGGAATGATGTGGATATCTTTGTTGTCTATATTGTTTCCTTTGAACATTAGCGTCACGTGGAAATTCAGGTTCTTAACAATCACCATTGGTTGCTCTCCTTGGTTTATGCTAATACTAGGTTAACAAATCGAATCGTGTTTTGAGATGAGATAACCTTATATCTATTGCTAGTGCTTCTGTCATGCCTTGGTTAGTTATTGGTGATTTTAATGATGTTACTGCTACTCAAGAAAAACTAGGGGTAATTCTTTGTTGGTAATAAAGTAACTAAGTTCAATAGCATGATAAATGATTGTAGTGTGATTGACCTAGGGTTTAAGGGGAATACATTTACATGGATCAACCTTTTGCATAACGGTGGGTTGATCCAACAACGACTCAATGAGATGATTGCTTCCATGATTGCTTCCCCTATGTCACTGTGACCTACCTTAGCTAATTTCATTTTGACCATTGCCCTTTAATTTTACAAACCAATGGGGATTTTGTGGTCACTTAATCTAGACCATTTAGTCTTGAACCAATGATCTCCTGAGGTTTGAACATCTCTTTGGAAGCAAACCATTGCATTGACACTGCTATTGTCAAGTGTCCGCCTATAGTGGCTATTTGGAATAAAAATATATTTGGGAATTTTTTCAAAAAGAAAAATAAATCGTTGGACAGAATTAAGCGCATCTAGGGTTATTTGTCGTCTCGCTCTAACAACTTTCTTCTTAATCTAGAAAAAATCATGCAAAGGAAATTGCCACACTTTGTAACTTGAGGAAACGTTTTGAGATACTAAATCTAGAACTAAGTGGATCAAAGATGGTGATTGAAATCCAAAATTTTATCGCCTAACCACCCTAGTTAAAAGAAGATCTAATCAGATCTATTCAATTAAGGATAAAATGGGAAATTGGATCAACGATCCTAGTGTAATCCCAAGCATGTTCCAAAAAATAATTTGTGGATTTATTATCTTCCTCTGATATGAGTTCGAGAAGATATGTGGATACTCCCTCTCTCTGGAGAAAATCCTTATCGGACTTTCAAGATCAGGTTCTGGATAAACAGATCACCGTAGAGGAAATTAAGGGTGCTTACTTGGAACCTCAAACCTTTAAGGATCTAGGAATGAATGGTTTACATCCCGCTTTTTGTTTTCCACAAAATGTGACTAGTAATTCTCTTGTGTCGGCTATTACTGGTTCTTTTATTTTTACTTGCATTCACTCATCTTGGAATGAGACATATATTTGCCTCATCCTCAAGTACTAGAGGCCTGAACTTGTAACCCATTTTCGACATATTGCTTTATGCAACATAATCCAAAAACGTATCTCTATAATTAATGTTAATAGGATCAGGCCTACCTTAATTGATCTCATTTCCCCTTTTCAAACCATTTTCATCACGGGTCGTACGAGGGTTGATAATGTAGTTCTCTTAAGAGAAGTTTTGCATTCCCCTTTTTAATAATTTATTTAGAGAAAGTTGGCGATAGACTTGAGTGGGATTTCATCAGAATGTACTTTTATTTTTTTTTTTGTGTGTGTAATTCTGCAAAAAATTGATTTCACTTATCATGAGTTGCATTTCTATAACCTATATCAGAATTTTGTTTGATGGGGGCAAATTGGACTACTTTGCTCCCTCGAGAGGCATTAGACAGGGGATCCGATCTCCCCTTACATATTTATATTGTGCATGGAGTATCTAGCTTTTCTTATTGATGAGGAAGTAGTTAAACATAATTGGACAAGTATCAAGGTTGGTAGGGGGAGTATGCTACTTACTCATCTTTTCTTTGGAGCTGATCTTATTCTCATGGCTGAGGCCACAAATAGTAATTGTGAATCCATTGTCTGTCCTAAATAATTTTTGTGTTAGCTCGTGCCAGAAATTTAGTTTTTCAAAATCTATTGTGGCTTTCTCAAAAAATGTTCAAACAAATAACAAAATCAGATTGTCAAACATCTTGGATTTAAAACCAGTGGATAGGATTTTCGCTGGATATGTCGAATTAAAAAATCAGATCCTTCAACTTTATCATTGATAAAGTAATATTTAAATTGACAGGTTGAAGATCCAATATGCTTTCGATGGTAGGTAAAGTTACTCTTGTAAAATCTGTTATGGCCACTACTTCATCACATTATCACCAGTGTTCAAGGTTCTCCCAAAAGATTTGCTTGGACCTAGAAAAATTGAATAAGGATTTTTTTGGGGGTACCACGGTAAAAAAAAAAAAATTGCATCTTATCAATTGGGAGGAGATCATTAAACCTCTAACACATGGGGGTTTGGGTATTCAGACCTCAGAGTTGAAAAATAAGTCTATGTTAGGTGGGCTAGTGTGGAGATTGTTGACTATTAGGGAACCATGGTCTGATATACTTGCCAAACATTTAATTGCTCATGTGAATTCCTTCCATAATCGCACTCCTTGTAATTGGAGGGATTTTTATGAGGGATTCAAGACCCTTAATCGAGGTATGGGTTGGGCGATCGATAATGGAAATAACATAAGTCTTTGGAATGATGTGTGTGTATTTAATCAACCATTATGGGACTAATTCAAGGTCCCCTTCTTGCTCAGGAATACAACAAAAAAGTTTGCAGTATCTATTATAAGGGGATTTGGAACTTCAAAAACTTATATATCAACCTTTTTGATGGTATCTAAAATATGATCAAAAGTATCCCTGGGAGTTCTACTAACCTTATTCAAGATACTAGGATTTGGAATCTTTCCAATTCTGGTAGTTACACAAATTCATTGACTTATGATGTTCTCTTAGGCCTGAAACCCAAAAATAGTTCTCTAGAGTGTATCTGGATTTGGAAACTCCTAACTCATCACATGCTCATTTTCATTTGGTTGGTTATGAAAGATCGCTTAGCTACAACTATGTTCCTTAACCACAGAGTATGTAACATCAATCCCTTATGTGTGGTTTGCTCCGGGAGCATTGAAAATATTGATCACATTCTTAAGAATTGCGAACCGATACGAAAACTTTGGAATACATGTCTTATTCTTGCTAATGCGACAAATTCTTTCACTCGTCCACTAAGAGAATAGATCAAATTCAAATCCAACCTCAAGAATGTATTTATTCACGAAGTGGACTGGAGAACGTTCTTCTGTTATTGTCTTTGGAATCTTTGGAACAATAGGAATGAAATTGTATTCCGAAAGACTTGCTCTTCCCAAAATGGTCTCAACAATTCTAACTCACAAGCAATTTATGTCGGGAACCATTAAAGAACCCAAGTTGTCTTCACATCAAGCCATCATCCATGTTCTGTGGAAACCTCCTGATTATGGATGGTTTAAACTTAATACAGATGAACCTTCTGAAAGAAACCCAAGTAAAAGAGGAGCATGAAGAGTCATCCGAGACGAAAATGGAAACTGGATCTCAGAATTCTCTTGGAACATGGGAACCACAAATATCTTAGTGGCAAAATTGTGGGACATTCGCGACAGAATTTTGCTTGCTTTAGATTTGGGAATGACATCAGTTCACGTGGTAACTGATGTAATGACTGCAAAATCGCTTATATCAGATATCTCTTATTATAATTTTCAACTCGTATCCATCGTTTTGGATTGCAATAATATTTTGTTGAGGTTAATAAGATTCAAACGACACATATCGCGATAAGAAAAATTAGTGGTCGATTCGATGGCTAGGATTGAAGTGTTACAATGTGACAATTTTGTGATCCATGGGTTCCCGACAAGAGAGGCGAAGTTGAATGTTTTTAAGGACATTTTGGTTGGTTATGAACCCTATCGTATTAGAGTTTCTATTTAGTTGTAAAGAACTTTGAGTACACAGATCTTCAATTGGTGTAATCTCAATTTGTTGTGATTATTATATATTCCTTTCCTAATAAACAAAAAAATTAACTAAAAAAATTCATAAGTTTTATAAAGTATCCAAAATAATGCCAAAGGTTCCTTAGATGCATGTTCAAACTCTGCGCAGTTGCTATCTAGAATATGAACCTTTTTTAACCTTGTTCTTTGCCTGAACATAGGGAAACTCTAGTGCTCCCTCTAGAGATCTTATCACTCCAACATGCTTTGGCCATGGACGAAGGTACTTCTAACTCCATCACGAACCTAAATTATAAAGACAAATTGACTGGTACACCTCAAGGAGTTTATATTACGTTTATAATCAAGAGTTTGTTAAGACATTTTTAGTTAGTTGTGATTTTTCCACGTCAGTTTGAGTCAGATTTGAGGTTCATTAATTTGTATAAATAACAGAATCTCAATAAGAGTTTTTACCAAGGATGACTTCTTTGAGTGAGATCGTTTGCTCATCCAGGAGAGTCTTCTTCTTCAAATCCGGTTCTCTAGATATTCTTCGTAGTTTAACATGGTATCAGAGCAATTTTAGCTCTTCATCTTCTCTAATTTTGCTGAATCAAATCATGGCGATAACAGTCTTTCTTGCTCCGGTTTCTGCTAATGGTCAAGCTCAAGCTCAAGTTCAAAATTCTTTGATCGCTCCAATTATAGGTGGTGCTGCTAATTCTTACTCCATTCACTAGTTGAATAATACAACATTTCCACTAGTGACAGAGCTTCTCAGCAACACTAATTTCAATACTTGGAAAAGAGCACTGTTGATTGCATTATCGGTCATGAACAAAATTGGTTTCATTGCTGGCTCAATTCCATGACCTTAACCAGATTCTCCATTATTAAATGACGGGCTCGAAAGAATAATTTCGTTAGTTCTTTGATAGTCAACTCTGTGTCAAAGGATACCACAGTTAGTTTGTTATATCATGAATCAACATCTGCAATTTGGATGGATCTATTGGAGCGATTTCAGTAGCGCAATAGACCGATGATTTTTCAACTTAAAGAAAATTTGTGTGAATTCAAACAAGGAAAGATGCCAAATTGAAGGTTCTTTGGGATGAAGTTTATTCATCTAAACCAAACCACTATGTTCTTGTTTTTTTGTCGCGGTGTTAAGAAAATAACATTGGGTTATCAAGAGGAATACGTAATGCAGTTCTTGATGGGTTTAAATGATATTTATTCACATATTCGTGGCCATATCCTTTTTATTGAACCATTGGCTACTATTAATAAGGCGTTCTCGATGTTGATTTAGGAAGAGAACTAACGATGTGTGACATCCATCATTGACATTCCTGCTACTGATGCTTCAACCATGGCTGTGAGAAGTTCAACTTCTTATCCTAAGAGATCTCGACCTCAATGCTCTCATTGTGGACTATTAGGGCATATTAAAGATAAGTGTTATAATTTGAATTGCTATTCACCAGGTTATCAGTTCAGAAACAAAAATAATGATAAACATGCTGTGGCCAACATGGCTACAAATGCAGCTTCTACTGACACAGGAGCATTTGATGGTAGGAACAAAAGTAATTTACGTACTTAGAAGTCACATTTTTACAAATAGGTACCTTAGAAAAAAATTGTTATTTTCGGGTACCTCAGAAATCATAAATGTATCCTAAATGACTTTTATCCCTTTGATGGTGTATTCACTCTTGCTCAATATCAACAATTGTTTTTTTTACTTGAGTCTCTTGTCTAACATAATGATGGTGCTAGGTCCTCTTCTCCAGTAACCTCCAACTATTAAGTCACGCAGGGTAAGTTTTTGACTCATATTAATGTTGTCAAAACTCATAACTCTATTGTTTGGTTAATCAATACTAGTGCAACCAAACACATCTGCTACGATGAATCCAAAAATGTAGTTTATTATATTATTTATGTGATTATTTCGGTCAATATGATCCTAAAGGATGTTATATATGTTCTATCCTTTCGGTGCAATTTGTTGTCTGCTAGCAGCTTATTGGATGATCCAAACATTCACATGTTATTTACCTAGTCTTCTTGCCTGATTAAGGACCTTCATCATGTTATTGGGAAGGGTGGTGATCTATCACGCGGTTTGTAATATCTGTTGAAGGCTTCATTGATTGCTTCCTTTTCAACCAATGCTTCTATGACTACACCTGTTTTATGTCATTCTAGAATAAGCCATCCTAGTTCTGCTGTGTTGAGCTTGTTAATGGATTCAATTCCGTAAGTATTTGTTGATGATTCTTGTTCCATTTGTCCATTAGCTAGGCAAATGTGTTTACCTTTTCATAAAGAAAGCATCACTACTGTTCCCTAAACCCTAAACGCTAAACTCTAAACCTTCGCACATTGCTCATTGTGATATTTGGGGACCTTTCAAAATTCCAACCCTCAATAATCAACAATATTTCCTTACTATTGTTATCGATTATACCCGATGTACTTGGACATATCTTCTTCAACATAAATCGGAAATTAATACCATATTTCCTATTTTTGTCAACAAGTTAAACGACAAGATAGTTTGCGTTATTTGATATGACAATGTGGGAGAACTAATATTTGCAGATTTCTTGGTCCAAACAGGTATTCAACATCAGTTCTCTTGCATTAAATCTCCTCAACAAAATGCAGTGGTTGAACATAAGCATAAATCTCTACTTAATGTGGCGAGGGTTGTATTCTTCCAATCGAAAGTTCCTTCCACGTTTTTGGAAGAATGTGTTCTCACAATTACACATTTGATTAATCGACTATCATCTCCTACACTCAGAAATAAATATCGTCTTGAATTGTTGACTGGCAATCTTCCACTATACAATCATCTTTACAACTTTGGTTGTTTATGTTTTATTTCTACTTTGATGATTGGACAACACAAATGTGATACTCGGTCTTTTTCGATTGCCTTTGTTGGAAATCCTTATGGGATCAAAGGGTACAAGGTATACAATCTCCAGTTTCAAAAGATTTGTATATCACATGATGAGGTGTTTCAAGAAAGTGTGTTTCCTTTTCACCACTTGAAGTTTGATTCTGGCCCAATTGATTTCTTTTTTGACTCTTAATTACCACAATTATTTATGCAGTTCACAATGCTACCTCACGCAGCAACTTCTATAGAAGAGCTTGTTTCATCGGCTCTGAAAGTAGTAGTTCCACAATTTACTCTAGCACTGGCAATTTGTCGTAATTCCCGTCGACCTGTTTATCTCAATGATTATCATTGTTATTATCTAACCACATGCAAATATCCCATTGAGAATCATGTTTCTTCTGAAAATTTATCGCAGCTGTATGCTGAATTTGTAATTGCGGTGTCTAGCCATTATGAACCAAGTTTTTATCATCAAGTTTGCCAATATCCTGAAAGGCATTCTACAATGGATGCTGAACTACATGCTCTTGAAGAACAACTAACATGGACCCTTATGCCTCTTCTTGTTGGTAAGCAAACAATTGCTTGTAAGTGGGTTTTCCAGGTTAAGTTGTTTGCATATTGAAGTGTTTAAAGACACAAAGCTCGTCTCATTTATAAGGGCTTCACTCAAATAGAGGGCATTGATTTAATTGACACCTTTTCACCCGTAGCTAAAATGGTTATTTTGTGGTTGCTTATGGCCTTAACTGTTCATCATTATTGAAATCCTTTCCAATTAGATGTCAATAATGTTTTTCTTAATGACACTCTTACTGGAGAAATCTATATGAATTTGCCATCGGGAAATGCTGCCACCAACAAAGGCCTTGTTTGCAATCTCAATAAATCCTTGTACGGATTGTGCCAAGCATCATGAGAATGGTACAACACTTTCTACAATTTTGTTGTTCGTTTTGGGTTCGTGCAATCTGTCTCAGATCATTCCTTGTTTACCCAGGGAACTGGTGAATTCTTTATTGCCCTATTGGTTTACGTTAATGACATTATTCTTGTTGACCCAAATATAGATGTGACTGCTTCTGTTCTATCTTCAGTAGTTTTCCAAACTCAAAGACTTAGGTTTTAGAAGTACTTCCTGGGATTTAAGGTTGCTCGTAACAAAACTGGTATTTCAGTTTCTCAGCGACATTATACTCTGCAGTTATTTTCTGATGTTGGTTGTATGGCCATTAAGCCATCTGAACTCCCATTAGCTTCAAAAAAATGGTCTATTGCTTCTGATCATTCGTTGTCATTGTGGTATTTAGAGACTAATCATCAGTAGAATCAAATGTGGAGTGAATGATGAGCTAAGGAAAATCAAGAGTGATAGCTTGATTGAATTTCATAGAATAACTATATATATATAGGAGTAGCTAGGGGTTAATATGAAATTATCCTAGACATTTGGACTAACCGTAGCATACTCTAGACCATAATACGTAATATTCCCCTTACTAGATTAACCTCCTAAACTTTTAAGAACATCAAAAGAACCGATAAACTTTTGAACTTTGGAAGCACTAGAGGTGCATTTGTTAAGGCATGACAGATGCGTGGATTGAGGCAGTACGGCTGACCACTGATTGAACACTGCGGCTGCACTGGAGGTGCACTAATGGAGGCACTGCAGGTGCACTGGGCGTGCATAGAATCTGCACCGGTGATGAGTTGAAGTGCACTATGGCTGCACTGGCTGAGCACGGGTTGAGCACTGCATCTGCAATTCAGAAGCACTGGAGCTGAACTGGTTGTGTGTGGTTGAACTAAGGAATGACTGAATCGAACATGAAGTTGATTCGACTGACAAAATTCAGCATTGCTTGCTGGATTCCAAGCAGAAACTAAATGAACTCGACCTTTTCATTTGGCTAGAAAAACATCAAACTCAGCTTTTCATCTTAGCTTGAGTTGAATAACGAAACAAAACAAAAAAACAGACATCACAACAATGCAACCTCAATTGTAGCCATCGAACTTCATGAACAAACCAATCATAGGTATGCTCAGTGTATATTCAGATAGGATTCGTGCATTATTTCAGCATCTAAATCAGCAATAGAGTAACTCAACATCTGCATTTTTCAGCTAGATAAATCATCGAACACGTTCATGAAGGAAATGGTTTTGAGGAGCTTAACACTAGAAGAAACGAACACCAAACAACATCAAATCTACCAGCAACTTGCTTAATATATAAATAATAAGAATGAAATAAAAGCAGCGCAGCAATAAAGTGACAACATAAATGAGAACGAAATATACCAAGATTCAGTCGCAAAGGAAGAAACAGAACGCAAACAACAACACAACCAGCAACCAGAAAAAACATAGTGCAAAACATGAAACAAACGAAGACAGAAATCTGGAACCGCATAGATGACGTTCAGAAAGCATCAACTTTTGTTGAGAGTATACAACAACATCTAGATAATACATACTAACAAAGGATATGAGTTGCAAGAAATATACCATAATGGAAACACAGTGGCAGCAGGGGATGAGAAAAGACAAAGTGCGCATGCAAGAAATAGTTGAGACCAGAACTGCACAGCGAGCAGATGATCTGACACGCTCTGAAATTGCGATTCAGACAACAAGGATTTGAAGAACAAAACAACAAAGGAATAACAACATCAAACGAAATTCACCCAGCAGCAGCTAATAGAACAAAGCTTCAATAATAGAAGCAATAAAACTGAGCTTGAGAAATCGTTTCAGCAGAGACTAAATCTGCATAGTGAGCAGAGAGTCCCAACTGTACGAACAACAAAAACAGCAAAGATACGAAGCTTCAACAATAAAAGAGAAGATAATGAAGAAAATAACAACAACGGAAGATAACGAAACATACACGAGAAATTTATTTTTGAGCAGCTTGGAAGAAAAACGAAAAACAAAAAGCAGATGCGTGAATGACCGCCAAGAAAGGAGGTGCTGATAACATATTTGTATTTAGAGACTAATCATCAGTAGAATCAAATGTGGAGTGAATGAGGAGCTAAGGGCAATCAGGAGTGAAAACTTCATATGCAATCCTTAGCTTGATTGAATTACATAGAATAACTATCTATATATAAGAGTAGCAAGGGGTTAATATGAAAATATCCAAGTCATTTGGACTAACCTTAGCATACTCTAGACCATAATACATAATAGTCATACCATCAACCTTATCGCCGATTAGTAGGTCGTCTGTATTTGAGTCACACTCTGCCTGACATTGCTTGTGGTGTTCATTTCCTTAGTCAATTTTCAGCAGTCTTAACTGACACTAATATGAAGGCAACTAATCATTTACTCGATTATCTCAAGAATGCACATGATCTTTGTTTGTTCTTTTTTGTCGCGACTTCTTTAGCTTTGAGTGGTTTTGTTGATTCAGACTATGTTTAGCCATTCAAAAGAGGATTGCCTTCTCCTTCAAACCTTTGTTCAGGTCAAAGAAAAACATAGCCTTCCTCGGTCTAAAGTGAAACGGCAAAAGAAATTTCAGCGAGTATTGAACAACAAAGCGAAGAACAAAAACATGAAGACAGAGGTCTTTGGATGATTGTGAAACACCAAAGAAAATAGAAGTCTACTCCCAGCAACCGCACCTCGTTGATAATGGCTGGTACCGTGACGATTCTTTTCAAACAAGCCAACTAGGGGTGAAACTGGTCAGACCATTTTTTTTTCACTATTTTGGATCGGTTTTACTATATTTTCGGAGCGCATTTTCTACACGAAAAAATTCAACCAAAAGACCGTATAGGAAACAATAAACCACCCATTTGTATAACATATTTTTGGATCGATTATTTGCTAAAAAACAAAATCCAAAAAATACCCATTCAAAATTTGACAACATAACTCAATTTGACAATGTTTATATAATTTTGTACTAAACCGATTAACCAACTAAAATAACTATTGCATAACTAAATTAATATTAATTTGTATTCATTCATTCATTATATTCATAGTAATTCATATAATATATAATATTATATGTGTATTAATGGTCGGACCGGATCCTGCAATCTTTTAGACTCGTAGACCAAATAACTCAAAGGTCTAAATCAAACTTTAAAAAATGACTGTAAACCGAACCATATATTTTCGGATCGATTTTTTCATTACGGTACGGTTTTCACCTAATTTTCAGAGCACCCAAATTTTCTTTCACCCCTAAAGCCAACGACTAGTTTGAGAAATAACAGTAAACAGAAAGTGATTGACTTGACTACGAAAATGATTGACTTGACTTAACAGTAAACAGTGGGAAAATCCACGATTTCTAAGAACACAAATTGCTTGAACACCGTAATCCAGGTAACTAACCCGATGCATTCTCTTGATTTCCACATATTAGAAATCTTAAATCGCGACCTGAGAAAGAATCAAGGTAGCGGAATGATAATTTCCACATATTAGAATCAAAGTGGATAAATTGATAATGCATAGTAGGGAATGATTCCATGGATTTACTTACGCTAGACTCTATCGGATTTTGGAACAAAAAGTGTTAATTAAGATTTTTATGGTTCGACCGAACTGTTTCACTTTTCTTCCAATGCAAATCTGAGTTTAGTTCGAACACAGATCTGCATTTCTTGGTTTGAACTTATCCCAGAATGGTAAGTCATCATAAATCGAACCCAGAAACGCAGATCTAGGTTCGAATCGAACCCAGAAATGCAGATCTGGATTCAAACGGAACCAAAAATTGCAGATCATCATAAATTTTGAATTCATTTTATCTTTATAGCAAAACTAGACAGTGTTTTTTTGCAAAGTTGTAAAGTTTTTCATAATACTTAATAGGAGAACTGGACGAAGTTAAAAAATTACTCAAACTTACAAGTTCAACTAGTAATTTTATATTTAACTCATTTATTTTTATATTATCCCTTCCATCACGTGCCCTGATCGCAACGTGTTAAGAGCCATTTTTCACAAAATGGACATGATTAGTAGAAACCTCAAACCCAAACATAATATATCTAAAAAAATAAAATTTATTTACTTAGTAATTTAGTCAAACATGTTATATTTCTTTCTTAATTTTCCCTAGTTATTAATTATTGTTTCGTCCATTCATTTATTTAATACATATTAAAAAATATATGTCCTATTCTTAATTATTTTATTACAATAAGGTACGTACATATATCTTCAAAAGCTATTCACATTTACTTTCATACGAAATAGATAGTACCTAAATTAAAGTAATAAAAACGTTATACTTATTTAATTACGAAACTCAAAATTTAAAATATTATAGTAAGTAAATGTTAACAAACATATGTATAAGTATTAAAATGATAGAAGAATATATATAAATATATATAAATTAAAATACTGCATTATTATTTATTAATAGAATGATTTGTTTTTAGCACCGTTTACAACTTTGAATTTTTGATAGCACTGTTACATGAAGAAATATAAGAGAATTGGGTATTAAGGAATTAAAATTTGTTTTGAAACTGAAAGTTGTAAAAACGATATGTTATTATTTGACATAATGGGTTAAGTATGAAAAATATATATTATCTGGTTAAAGTTGTAATGGAATAAAATTTGTTTATTTAAAATGTAATATGTTTTGTTTTGTTGATTTTAAAGTACTTCCGTTATATAAAACTAATGGGGTTGATGTGCCGGATGAAATGACGAGGGGATAAATAAATATCTATTATTTACATTGTTTTTAATAAAATTGAACAAATGCATAAAAAAAGGAAAAATAAGTTTTTTTTCTAAATAATTTTTGTTAAAATTTATTATAATAAAAATATGAAAAGTTAAAGTATACTTAAAATTGATAAAATATACAAAAAACAATTTGGATATTATATTTCATATTTTTTTATAAAATATAAAATCCAAAAAATATTTCTCGAATTTGTTAAAATCATTTTAATTTATTCATATTAATAATGTATTGCATAAATACAATTATATTTACATAAAATATATTTTATTAAATTTTTAATTAATATTTATATTTTTTATTAGTAAGAAACTATTTTTTAATTTTCATACTTTAATAAAATATTATATAGGAAAAATGTGTTTTTTTGTATTTATTTTATAACTTGTTATTATATTTACATTGGGATCCAATCATGTGTTACCCCACTTCTGCAAAATGTGTACAATCATCAAATTCAACATATCTATTGGATCAAAAATTAGTGATCATCTAAAACGAACAAAATGAATTCAATACGTCCCTCCCATAGTGGAAACATAGTTCAATAGAAATATAGTTTCAAAATAAGTTTCATCTAAAAATTATTTGACCAAACATATTAAATTTTTTTTCTGACTTAACTCGTGACATAATAATTAAACTATATTTTCTAAATTAACTTTGTGGAGTACCTTAATTGGTAGAACTCCACTTCATATATACTGAATGTTCTATATTCAACACCCTCCGGATTTTTATAAGAGTCAAAAGTGTTTTAGGTATTTGAGAATTTCTTTATTATAAAAAAGTATCTCATAATTGGTTATTTTTATGTACCTAAGATTCCCAAAGTGTTTTTACGTCTTATGACCTCTCAGTTTTAGAGGAAATATGAAAACATGCATGGTGACATTAGGGTATATGTACTTTTTTTTTTTTTTAAATTTGGTACATGCACTTTATTTTATTATTTCACACTCTGTCCAAAACTGACTGACAACTGACATACGAATACTATGGGAGTTTCAGATACTTAAAAGTAAAAAATATTTCTCTAATTAGTTATTTAAAAAAATGTAAATTTTTAGGTATTTAAAATACTTTTATCCCACTTTATAACAATGGCAGTCAAAATCAAATTCTCATCTAAAAGTTTGTTTTAAAAAAAATTGGTTGTTTCATGTTTGGTTATTAGTCCAATTTACCCATTTCATTAGATTTTCTATCGAAACTTACACAAATATGTTTTCAAAATTATAAAAATAATGGAATGCTTTTAAGAAAATCACAATTTAACCCTTCCAAAGTTTTTAAAATATTATAATTAAATCTCGATTCGACCGTATCTCAATCGAACCCCCAATTGAGGGGTTAAGGTTTGGGTCTTGACCCAACCCAACCCTTCACATTTGTTAAGTTGAACGAAAAATCCAATGAAATTGATAAACTTAACTAATAACTAAATATAAATAATAAAATAATAAATAATCTCTAAGAGAGAAACTCGTTACCATTACATTTGTTTTTGTTACTTTATTTAATATTTTCATTAATAAGATATTACATTAAAAAAAAATCAGTTAGTTAGAAGTTTAGTGTTGTAATTTACATTAAGTTTTGATTTTCAGATTGACCATACACACATGTCAAAGTTGAAGTTCAGAATTTTAACACCAAAACTTTCAACTTCGATTTTGGCCATCGTGTATGGTCAATTAAGAAGTGAAAACTCAATGTAATTTGTTATACTAAATTTATCATTCTATTTTTTCTTTTATCTAGTGTACAGTTTTTGAAAATATTTTAAAGAAAGAAAAAAGAACAAAAAGTAATGGGGGCAAGCTGTCATGGAGGGTTAATTACAGAGTGACTATGGATTGTTATTTTTGCCTATGTAAAATACTTGCTAACGTGAATGCACGATCAACAACCAATCATGGTAGAAATGTGACGCACTTCCGAATGCTCGACACACACAAGATCGACACAAATAACACATAAAGATAGATGTTGAACACTTGCCTCTTTATAGATTATCCAAGGCTAGACACTAAATGCACCTTTACAAAAAGCACATCACAAACACTCTCAGTTTTGTATATAAAGGGTGGAAATTTGATTATAAACACTCTTAGATCAGCTAAGGAAGCATAATGTAACACACCTTTCACACTAGTGTTCAGTGCCCTTTTATAGCGATGATATATTGAATATATGATATCATCATCAGCTCCTTGCGGATCGATTTTATTCATTAAGAGATTACAGCTTACTTGGAAGGTCAAATTAGGGTTTCTCCACAACTCAACCACTTGTGTAAGTTTTCATCGTTTTTGCGCAGACAAGGTTTTAGACGACCCAAGGCTTCACGTTTCAGCACACTTGCGTGTCCATTGCACGGCTACCGCTTGATTGTTGAGTACTCTTTGTACTTCATGACTTTCAACCAAGAGACTTGTAATGAGATTTTACTTATACACTACTTTGAATGTTTTACCTCCTTTTCCAGACTCGTGAATTCTACGACAAAGGGACACTCGTTTCCGTACAACTGAATGCTGTCAATTAATGGGTTGCATCAACACTTTCCTTTCATCCGTAAGCATTTTGATGTTTCTCATACACCATCACTTTGTTACGATTCACTTTGATTACCCACCAATCAGATGTTGAGCATTGGTTGATGTGTCAATCATAGCAAATCCAAGCCATCAATCATAGTCGACTTTTAGGAGCGTGACAAACTTCCCCCACCACTCTAAGTCAACATCCTCATCAACACAGATCCCAGATACTCTCGTTCTTCAGGTCCATGCTCACAACGCAGGAGACACTTGATACATGTTCCACTACACTTCAATTGCAAAGGTCGATGCATTTCTTCAACTCCTCCCCTTACTGTCTTGGTTTTGCTACACGTCATTCTAGTTGCTCGTTGAATCTTTGAGTTTCCGTCGAGACAACGTTCTCACATCAACTGCATCACTTTTTGGCCAATAACCTTAGTATTCGCTTCTCTTCTTGGGAGTTTGATTATTGGTTCTAAGGTGCTTACTCCTTCGGTCAGAGACACACTCAAACACTTTCAATCCCATTCACACTTCTTCAACAAGTTTGGCTTCGAGCTCAATGCTCCACCAACGAGCCCCACACATCCAGCGACTAGAAAGTCAAACACACACTTATCCTTCTTCACATTAGGAGCATAAGACCACAATCCAAACGCTTGTCGAAGACATACACCACATTGCACCCAACTGTTACGCCTCGACAACCAAGGTTGTTTATTCGTAATTGTTTCGATATTCCTGTTCAGAACTGCACACATTCACCACATTCCCGATCTGCGATCCACGCACAATTACGAGTTCATTAGAATTGGACACTTTACTCTGTCGTTACCATCACCCACTCCACGATAATCTACATACATGTGCATCATTTTATCACATTTCGACAGGAACAACACTTCAGTACTGGATGGTACCTTGGACAACTAAATCTTCAGTGTGTATTTCACTTCACTTAGTTCTTTAACCGCTTTCGCGGATACTTTGAGAGGGGTTTTGGCTGGAATTTTGATTCCGATATGAGCTTGCAGTCATTGTCGATTGTCTCTTTCAATAGAATTTAACTGGGTAACACGCATGTCATTAGTTTGCTCACCTCCCTTACTTATCGAATAAAGTAAAAGTATAAAGGAACTTCAAGTTTCATCCCACGCTCCCGCTGCATGGCTGAAATACATTTGCCTGACATGGCACTCTTTGGGGCTTTGGTAAACCCTTGTACGAAAAAGAAGCTTCTTGTGGTCGTTTATCAATATTATGCATGCATAAGGCAAAACTGTGACCATTGCCTTCATAAAAAAGTTGTTTCCAAAGATAAAGTTAAAGTCGTCCATGTGGACAACTATGAAATCGATTGAACTTACCCACTAACCTATGTAGTCTTGCACTTGAGTCATACCTTTAACAACACAACTTTCTGAATTCACAACCTTCATATGAGTCAAGTATTTTCCAATCTTGATCTTGAGTTGTTCAACTACCCTGTTCGAGCAAAAATAGTATGTAACTCCAGTATCCACCATCACCTCAACATCCTTCCCGTTAAGACAAAAGCTTATGTGGATCAAACTAGGGTTTAAGGGGGCATGGGTTGTCGTTATTGCTCCTAGCACTTGCATCGAAGTTATTCTCGAGAATAACCAACTACCTTGTTCGAGCAGAAATAGTATGTAACTCCAGTATCCACCATCACCTCAACATCCTTCCCGCTAATACAAAAGCTTATATGGATCAAACTAGGCTTTAAGGGGGCATGGGTTGTCGTTATTGCTCCTAGCACTTGCATCGAAGTTATTCTCGAGAATAACCAACTACCTTGTTCGAGCAGAAATAGTATGTAACTCCAGTATCCACCATCACCTCAACATCCTTCCCGTTAATACAAAAGCTTATATGGATCAAACTAGGCTTTAAGGGGGCATGGGTTGTCGTTATTGCTCCTAGCACTTGCATCGAAGTTATTCTCGAGAATAACCAGGTTTTACTGGGTCCTGGTTTCACCCTCTTATTCTTCCAACGGGTAGCAATTTTTGGGCAGCATTCAACCTTTCCTTCTATGGGCACTCACGAGACTCGTGAGATCCGTTACAAATGAAACACCCTTGGCTGGTCTTCAAATCTTTCTTCCACCTTACTCCGTGCTTTGATCCTACGTGCTCAGCTCTGCAATCCCTTCATGAAGTTCAACAATCGGTCATCCTCGTCCATATTTGGAATCACAACCATGATAGCGGTGAACTGCTTGATTTATTCGCGTATGAGGTTCATTTGTTTCAGGTTGTGAAGTTGCTCTCACGCCACACACACGGTATTGTTGGGCATGTAATAAAATTTCCACTGGTCCTTCAGTTTTGCCTTGGTCCACATAGGTTCTCTCTGTTCAATTTCAACATATGTTATGTAACTCTGACACCAAGTAATTGCATCACCATCGAACATGTTTGCACACCTAACATGTTTGGACTCATGGACCTCCTACATCCACAAAGTATTCTTCCATTCTCTAAAGGTTTTCTTCAAGGGCTTGTGAATCATCCATGCCTATTAAGGAGTTTCATTCGTGAATCTGCATAGAGGGGGAACTAATCGATTTGTCATTCCATAAACCTTTTCATTAAGTGAAGGTCTTCACGTGTGCATTGTGTAAAAGCTTCCATATCTTGGAGTCATTCCTAAACTGCTCCCAACTTATCTTGGAGGTTGGAAACCCATTTGAGTAAGGTTCTCACTAGCTCCTGATATTTAAAAACAGGTTCTTCTAACGCTAGATATATTGAAGACATGGTATGATCACCAACTTCTTAAGCATGATTCTATCTGTTAGGGGATCACAACTATGGACTAGAAGATAACTTTTCACACAACTACGCCAGTCAACGACTTGTGTAAGCTCCTATCGTTTCCAACACATTTGCCTGCCTATTGCATATATGTCGCATGCTAGTTGCGTACTCTTTACACGTTGGGACTTTCAGCTAAGGGACTTGTCATAAGAATTTGTTAGTTCCCATCCATGTCAAGATTCATGAATCATACTACCGAGGGACACTAACTGAACTACCACTGGACGTTGCCAATGGATGAGTTGCCCTAACATTTCTTTCAATCGCAAGCATTATGATCCTTATTGAAATACGATCACTTCCGTTATGATTCACTAGGATTACCCAGCATTGAACCCAAAAATGCATTAATGGGTTAAATTCAAACTCATTAATGCAATTATCAATTTAAAGTCATTTGAAAATTGAAATTTTAGGCAGAATTCGAACCCAAAAATGTAGTCCTTGGTTGAAATCAAACCTAGAAATGTTGTTCTGACGGGAAATAGTGATGTTCGGTGAAACAATTGACGGAACACTACCAATTGTGCAAATAACAATAGTCAATGAACATACAAGTGTACTAAATTACACACAAAAAAAAACATATTAGTGCAAATAAGCACATCAGGTAGCCATGTGAGTGCACCCCGGCTAACCCAAAATAAAAGGCTAAAAAACTTAAAAGAAGAATGTGACATTCTACAAGGTTCTTTTACTCTGTAATAAGACCTGTCAAGTCGGGTTGACCCGTCTGGTTCGAACCGGGTCAACCTGAACTTGACATGCAAACTTGTATCCAACCTAGCAGGTAGGCCGGCTAACCCACTTGATCCTTTACAATATTTTAGAAAAATTGATTCCATTCGATTTGAAAGAAGAAATAAAAGAGATAGGTGAAGGGCTTAAACCTCAAAAGAGCGAGAAATTATCAACATACTTAAGTTAGAGTAGTGCATAGCTTTATCCAATTGCTCAACACCACCCTCACACCAACTACTCTTGGTCTTCTTCAAATCGAAAGAAATAAAGATAAACTTTGGCTTGAAGTACAAACGCATATGAGTGAGACTACATGCCGAGATGAATGGAGTGGTGAAAGGCAGAATACCCATCCATGAGCCAACCCTAGTCAAGCAAAGCTTTGGACGCCGGTGGGAGGGAGGGCACTACAGAAGTGGAATGTAACAGAAAGAAGCCAAGCTTCCCAGGGAAAGTTAATTTGTACTTCTATTTAATGTTTAATTGTTTTACATCAGTGCCTGAAAGAGTTGTTTTTTTTAGTTGGCTAGGTTCGAGTCCAATTCCATGCTCCGAACCCAACCTAATTTTGTTGGTGAATTGAGTGGGTTAACCTAATAAGTGATCTACACACTTATGTTACTGACTTATGGTTTCATTCACACACTATACAAACACTCTCTAAAAACATGAATCCTTCTATGCTTTTTACCTCTTCACCATGTGGAGAAACTTCTACTCCAACTCCTAATGTTTTTCATTTTCATAAGCTCTCTTCCAGAATTGCCTCTGTCAAGTTGAGTTACCATGGTATTCCTCACACAAAAAGCTTCTTATAGGGAAAAACTTACTAGTATTCTACTAGTATAAGAAAGCTACTAAGAAACAACCTATGAATGCAGTACTAATGATGATACTAGACGCAAAATTTTCTAATTTTAAGGAGGAAAATTTTGAATCCTTAACAAATAAAAATCGTCTCTCATCATCAAATTGAATGGAAAGTAGGCATATCAAATATTGACCTGATTCAAAAATGACCCGGACCCGATCTGGGGTCGGGTCCAGGTCATGAAAATAAGGGTCGCATATCATTTTAGGGTTGACACGCCTGACCCGTGCAGATGGAAGATCGGGTTCGACTCAAGAATATGGATCCGTACCTAACCCATCGATTCGTCAATATTTGTTTTAATGTTATTATTTGTGAGCATACTACATATCTTAATACTAAGAATGCTCTAATTACCTTAAGTTAAATATACGCTATCATGAAAAAAAATATAAAATAATAGTCTTTTCTTTAACGGTTCATTGAGATATATATAGATATGTTTTTTATAATAGTGTTAGAGATATTTTGTTAACTATAAAAAAATTTAAAAATTTTAAAGTTCATTTTAAATGATTGTTAAAACTAAGAGTGATTGTTGAGCAATTAATTATAAGATATAACAACTTTTATCATCATTATGCATGCATAAGGCAAAACTGTGACCATTGCCTTCATAAAAAAGTTGTTTCCAAAGATAAAGTTAAAGTCGTCCATGTGGACAACTATGAAATCGATTGAACTTACCCACTAACCTATGTAGTCTTGCACTTGAGTCATACCTTTAACAACACAACTTTCTGAATTCACAACCTTCATATGAGTCAAGTATTTTCCAATCTTGATCTTGAGTTGTTCAACTACCTTGTTCGAGCAGAAATAGTATGTAACTCCAGTATCCATCATCACCTCAACATCCTTCCTGTTAAGACAAAAACTTATGTGGATCAAACTAGGGTTTAATGGGGCATGGGTTGTCGTTATTGCTCCTAGCACTTGCATCGAAATTATTCTCGAGAATAACCAACTACCTTGTTCGAGCAGAAATAGTATGTAACTCCAGTATCCACCATCACCTCAACATCCTTCCCGCTAATACAAAAGCTTATATGGATCAAACTAGGCTTTAAGGGGGCATGAGTTGTCGTTATTGCTTCAAGCACTTGCATCGAAGTTATTCTCGAGAAAAAACAACTACCTTGTTCGAGCAGAAATAGTTTGTTAATCCAGTATCCACCATCACCTCAACATCCTTCCCGCTAATACAAAAGCTTATATAGATCAAACTAGGCTTTAAGGGGGCATGGGTTATCGTTATTGCTCCTAGCACTTGCATCGAAGTTATTCTCGAGAATAACCAGGATTTACTGGGTCCTGGTTTCACCCTCTTATTCTTCCAACGGGTAGCAATTTTTGGGCAGCATTCAACCTTTCCTTCTATGGGCACTCACGAGACTCGTGAGATCCGTTACAAATGAAACACCCTTGGCGGGTCTTCAAATCTTTCTTCCACCTTACTCCGTGCTTTGATCCTCCGTGCTCAGCTCTGCAATCCCTTCATGAATTCAACAATCGGTCATCCTCGTCCATATTTGGAATCACAACCATGATAGCGGCGAACTGCTTGATTTATTCGCGTATGAGGTTCATTTGTTTCAGGTTGTGAAGTTGATCTCACGCCACACACACGGTATTTTTGGGCATGTAATAAAATTTCCACTGGTCCTTCAGTTTTGCCTTGGTCCACAGAGGTTCTCTCTTTTCAATTTCAACATATGTTATGTAACTCTGTCACCAAGTAATTGCATCACCATCGAACATGTTTGGTTATTAGTCCAATTTACCCATTTCATTAGATTTTCTATCGAAACTTACACAAATATGTTTTCAAAATTATAAAAATAATAGAATACTTTTAAGAAAATCACAATTTAACCCTTCCAAAGTTTTTAAAATATTATAATTAAATCTCGATTCGACCGTATCTCAATCGAACCCCCAATTGAGGGGTTAAGGTTTGGGTCTTGACCCAACCCAACCCTTCACATTTGTTAAGTTGAATGAAAAATCCAATGAAATTGATAAACTTAACTAATAACTAAATATAAATAATAAATAATCTCTAAGAGAGAAACTCGTTACCATTACATTTGTTTTTGTTACTTTATTTAATATTTTCATTAATAAGATATTACATTAAAAAAAATCAGTTAGTTAGAAGTTTAGTGTTGTAATTTACATTAAGTTTTGATTTTCAGATTGACCATACACACATGTCAAAGTTGAAGTTCAGAATTTTAACACCAAAACTTTCAACTTCGATTTTGGCCATCGTGTATGGTCAATTAAGAAGTGAAAACTCAACGTAATTTGTTATACTAAATTTATCATTCTATTTTTTCTTTTATCTAGTGTATAGTTTTTGAAAATATTTTAAAGAAAGAAAAAAGAACAAAAAGTAATAGGGGCAAGCTGTCATGGAGGGTTAATTACAGAGTGACTATGGATTGTTATTTTTGCCTATGTAAAATACTTGCTAACGTGAATGCACGATCAACAACCAATCATGGTAGAAATGTGACGCACTTCCGAATGCTCGACACACACAAGATCGACACAAATAACACATAAAGATAGATGTTGAACACTTGCCTCTTTATAGATTATCCAAGGCTAGACACTAAATGCACCTTTACAAAAAGCACATCACAAACACTCTCAGTTTTGTATATAAAGGGTGGAAATTTGATTATAAACACTCTTAGATCAGCTAAGGAAGCATAATGTAACACCTTTCACACTAGTGTTCAGTGCCCTTTTATAGCGATGATATATTGAATATATGATATCATCATCAGCTCCTTGCGGATCGATTTTATTCATTAAGAGATTACAGCTTACTCGGAAGGTCAAATTAGGGTTTCTCCACAACTCAACCACTTGTGTAAGTTTTCATCGTTTTTGCGCAGACAAGGTTTTAGACGACCCAAGGCTTCACGTTTCAGCACACTTGCGTGTCCATTGCACGGCTACCGCTTGATTGTTGAGTACTCTTTGTACTTCAGGACTTTCAACCAAGAGACTTGTAATGAGATTTTACTTACACACTACTTTGAATGTTTTACCTCCTTTTCCAGACTCGTGAATTCTACTACAAAGGGACACTCGTTGCCGTACAACTGAATGCTGTCAATTAATGGGTTGCATCAACACTTTCCTTTCATCCGTAAGCATTTTGATGCTTCTCATACACCATCACTTTGCTACGATTCACTTTGATTACCCACCAATCAGATGTTGAGCATTGGTTGATGTGTCAATCATAGCATATCCAAGCCATCAATCATAGTCGACTTCTAGGAGCGTGACAAACTTCCCCCACTACTCTAAGTCAACATCCTCATCAACACAAATCCCAGATACTCTCGTTCTTCAGGTCCATGCTCACAACGCAGGAGACACTTGATACATGTTCCACTACACTTCAATTGCAAAGGTCGATGCATTTCTGCAACTCCTCCCCTTACTGTCTTGGTTTTGCTACACGTCATTCTAGTTGCTCGTTGAATCTTTGAGTTTCCGTCGAGACAACGTTCTCACATCAACTGCATCACTTTTTGGCCAATAACCTTGGTATTCGCTTCTCTTCTTGGGAGTTTGATTATTGGTTCTAAGGTGTTAAATCCTTCGGTCAGAGACACACTCAAACACTTTCAATCCCATTCACACTTCTTCAACAAGTTTGGCTTCAAGCTCAATGCTCCACCAACGAGCCCCACACATCCGGCGACTAGAAAGTCAAACACACACTTATCCTTCTTCACATTAGGAGCATAAGACCACAATCCAAACGCTTGTCGAAGACATACACCACATTGCACCCAACTGTTACGCCTCGACAACCAAGGTTGTTTATTCGTAATTGTTTCGATATTCCTGTTCAGAACTGCACACATTCACCACTTTCCCGATCTGCGATCCACGCACAAGTATGAGTTCATTAGAATTGGACACTTTACTCTGTCGTTACCATCACCCACTCCACGATAATCCACATACATGTGCATCATTTTATCACATTTCGACATGAACAACACTTCAGTACTGGATGGTACCTTGTACAACTAAATCTTCAGTGTGTATTTCACTTCACTTAGTTCATTAACCGCTTTCGCGGATACTTTGAGAGGGGTCTTGGCTGGAATTTTGATTCCGATATGAGCTTGCAGTCATTGTCGATTGTCTCTTTCAATAGAATTTAACTGGGTAACATGCATATCATTAGTCTGCTCACCTCCCCTACTTATCGAATAAAGTAAAAGTATAAAGGAACTTCAAGTTTCATCCCACGCTCCCGCTGGATGGCTGAAACACATTTGCCTGACATGGCACTCTTTGGGGCTTTGGGAAACCCTTGTACGAAAAAGAAGCTACTTGTGGTCGTTTATCATCATTATGCATGCATAAGGCAAAACTGTGACCATTGCTTTCATAAAAAAGTTGTTTCCAAAGATAAAATTAAAGTTGTCCATGTGGACAACTATGAAATCGATTGAACTTACCCACTAACCTATGTAGTCTTGCACTTGAGTACCTTTAACAACACAACTTTCTGAATTCACAACCTTCATATGAGTCAAGTATTTTCCAATTTTGATCTTGAGTTGTTCAACTACCTTGTTCGAGCAGAAATAGTATGTAACTCCAGTATCCACAATCACCTCAACATCCTTCCCGTTAAGACAAAAGCTTATGTGGATCAAACTAGGGTTTAAGGGGGCATGGGTTGTCGTTATTGCTCCTAGCACTTGCATCGAAGTTATTCTCGAGAATAACCAACTACCTTGTTCGAGCAGAAATAGTATGTAACTCCAGTATCCACCATCACCTCAACATCCTTCCCGTTAAGACAAAAGCTTATGTGGATCAAACTAGGCTTTAAGGGGGCATGGGTTGTCGTTATTGCTCCTAGCACTTGCATCGAAGTTATTCTCGAGAATAACCAACTACCTTGTTCGAGCAGAAATAGTATGTAACTCCAATACCACCATCACCTCAACATCCTTCCCGCTAATACAAAAGCTTATATGGATCAAACTAGGCTTTAAGGGGGCATGGGTTGTCGTTATTGCTCCTAGCACTTGCATCGAAGTTATTCTCGAGAATAACCAGGTTTTACTAGGCCCTGGTTTCACCCTCTTATTCGTCCAACGGGTAGCAATTTTTGGGCAGCATTCAACCTTTCCTTCTATGGGCACTCACGAGACTCGTGAGATCCGTTACAAATGAAACACCCTTGGCGGGTCTTCAAATCTTTCTTCCACCTTACTCCGTGCTTTGATCCTACGTTCTCAGCTCTGCAATCCCTTCATGAAGTTCAACAATCGATCATCCTCGTCCATATTTGGAATCACAACCATGATAGCAGTGAACTGCTTGATTTATTCGCGTATGAGGTTCATTTGTTTCAGGTTGTGAGGTTGCTATCACGCCACACACACGGTATTGTTGGGCATGTAATAAAATTTCCACTCGTCCTTCAGTTTTGCCTTGCTCCACAGAGGTTCTCTCTTTTCAATTTCAACATATGTTATGTAACTCTGTCACCAAGTAATTGCATCACCATCGAACATGTTTGGTTATTAGTCCAATTTACCCATTTCATTAGATTTTCTATCGAAACTTACACAAATATGTTTTCAAAATTATAAAAATAATAGAATGCTTTTAAGAAAATCACAATTTAACCCTTCCAAAGTTTTTAAAATATTATAATTAAATCTCGATTCGACCGTATCTCAATCGAACCCCCAATTGAGGGGTTAAGGTATGGGTCTTGACCCAACCCAACCCTTCACATTTGTTAAGTTGAATGAAAAATCCAATGAAATTGATAAACTTAACTAATAACTAAATATAAATAATAAATAATCTCTAAGAGAGAAACTCGTTACCATTACATTTGTTTTTGTTACTTTATTTAATATTTTCATTAATAAGATATTACATTAAAAAAACAGTTAGTTAGAAGTTTAGTGTTGTAATTTACATTAAGTTTTGATTTTCACATTGACCATACACACATGTCAAAGTTGAAGTTCAGAATTTTAACACCAAAACTTTCAACTTTGATTTTGGCCATCGTGTATGGTCAATTAAGAAGTGAAAACTCAACGTAATTTGTTATACTAAATTTATCATTCTATTTTTTCTTTTATCTAGTGTATAGTTTTTGAAAATATTTTAAAGAAAGAAAAAAGAACAAAAAGTAATAGGGGCAAGCTGTCATGGAGGGTTAATTACAGAGTGACTATGGATTGTTATTTTTGCCTATGTAAAATACTTGCTAACGTGAATGCACGATCAACAACCAATCATGGTAGAAATGTGACGCACTTCCGAATGCTCGACACACACAAGATCGACACAAATAACACATAAAGATAGATGTTGAACACTTGCCTCTTTATAGATTATCCAAGGCTAGACACTAAATGCACCTTTACAAAAAGCACATCACAAACACTCTCAGTTTTGTATATAAAGGGTGGAAATTTGATTATAAACACTCTTAGATCAGCTAAGGAAGCATAATGTAACACACCTTTCACACTAGTGTTCAGTGCCCTTTTATAGCGATGATATATTGAATATATGATATCATCATCAGCTCCTTGCGGATCGATTTTATTCATTAAGAGATTACAGCTTACTCGGAAGGTCAAATTAGGGTTTCTCCACAACTCAACCACTTGTGTAAGTTTTCATCGTTTTTGCGCAGACAAGGTTTTAGACGACCCAAGGCTTCACGTTTCAGCACACTTGCGTGTCCATTGCACGGCTACCGCTTGATTGTTGAGTACTCTTTGTACTTCAGGACTTTCAACCAAGAGACTTGTAATGAGATTTTACTTACACACTACTTTGAATGTTTTACCTCCTTTTCCAGACTCGTGAATTCTACTACAAAGGGACACTCGTTGCCGTACAACTGAATGCTGTCAATTAATGGGTTGCATCAACACTTTCCTTTCATCCGTAAGTATTTTGATGCTTCTCATACACCATCACTTTGCTACGATTCACTTTGATTACCCACCAATCAGATGTTGAGAATTGGTTGATGGGTCAATCATAGCAAATACAAGCCATCAATCATAGTCGACTTCTAGGAGCGTGACAAACTTCCCCCACCACTCTAAGTCAACATCCTCATCAACACAGATCCCAGATACTCTCGTTCTTCAGGTCCATGCTCACAACGCATGAGACATTTGATACATGTTCCACTACACTTCAATTGCAAAGGTCGATGCATTTCTGCAACTCCTCCCCTTAGTGTCTTGGTTTTGCTACACGCCATTCTAGTTGCTCGTTGAATCTTTGAGTTTCCGTCGAGACAACGTTCTCACATCAACTGCATCACTTTTTGGCCAATAACCTTGGTATTCGCTTCTCTTCTTGGGAGTTTGATTATTGGTTCTAAGGTGCTTACTCCTTCGGTCAGAGACACACTCAAACACTTTCAATCCCATTCACACTTCTTCAACAAGTTTGGCTTCAAGCTCAATGCTCCACCAACGAGCCCCACACATCCGGCGACTAGAAAGTCAAACACACACTTATCCTTCTTCACATTAGGAGCATAAGACCACAATCCAAACGCTTGTCGAAGACATACACCACATTGCACCCAACTGTTACGCCTCGACAACCAAGGTTGTTTATTCGTAATTGTTTCGATATTCCTGTTCAGAACTGCACACATTCACCACTTTCCCGATCTGCGATCCACGCACAAGTACGAGTTCATTAGCATTGGACACTTTACTCTGTCGTTACCATCACCCACTCCACGATAATCTACATACATGTGCATCATTTTATCACATTTTGACATGAACAACACTTCAGTACTGGATGGTACCTTGGACAACTAAATCTTCAGTGTGTATTTCACTTCACTTAGTTCATTAACCGCTTTCGCGGATACTTTGAGAGGGGTCTTGGCTGGAATTTTGATTCTGATATGAGCTTGCAGTCATTGTCGATTGTCTCTTTCAATAGAATTTAACTGGGTAACACGCATGTCATTAGTCTGCTCACCTCCCCTACTTATCGAATAAAGTAAAAGTATAAAGGAACTTCAAGTTTCATCCCACGCTCCCGCTGCATGGCTAAAACACATTTGCCTGACATGGCACTCTTTGGGGCTTTGGGAAACCCTTGTACGAAAAAGAAGCTACTTGTGGTCGTTTATCATCATTATGCATGCATAAGGCAAAACTGTGACCATTGCCTTCATAAAAAAGTTGTTTCCAAAGATAAAGTTAAAGTCGTCCATGTGGACAACTATGAAATCGATTGAACTTACCCACTAACCTATGTAGTCTTGCACTTGAGTACCTTTAACAACACAACTTTCTGAATTCACAACCTTCATATGAGTCAAGTATTTTCCAATCTTGATCTTGAGTTGTTCAACTACCTTGTTCGAGCAGAAATAGTATGTAACTCCAGTATCCACAATCACCTCAACATCCTTCCCGTTAAGACAAAAGCTTATGTGGATCAAACTAGGGTTTAAGGGGGCATGGGTTGTCGTTATTGCTCCTAGCACTTGCATCGAAGTTATTCTCGAGAATAACCAACTACCTTGTTCGAGCAGAAATAGTATGTAACTCCAGTATCCACCATCACCTCAACATCCTTCCCGTTAAGACAAAAGCTTATGTGGATCAAACTAGGGTTTAAGGGGGCATGGGTTGTCGTTATTGCTCCTAGCACTTGCATCGAAGTTATTCTCGAGAATAACCAACTACCTTGTTCGAGCAGAAATAGTATGTAACTCCAGTATCCACCATCACCTCAACATCCTTCCCGCAAATACAAAAGCTTATATGGATCAAACTAGGCTTTAAGGGGGCATGGGTTGTCGTTATTGCTCCTAGCACTTGCATCGAACTTATTCTCGAGAATAACCAGGTTTTACTGGGCCCTGGTGTCACCCTCTTATTCGTCCAACGGGTAGCAATTTTTGGGCAGCATTCAACCTTTCCTTCTATGGGCAGTCACGAGACTCGTGAGATCCGTTCCAAATGAAACACCCTTGGCTGGTCTTCAAATCTTTCTTCCACCTTACTCCGTGCTTTGATCCTACGTGCTCAGCTCTGCAATCCCTTCATGAAGTTCAACAATCGGTCATCCTCGTCCATATTTGGAATCACAACCATGATAGCGGTGAACTGCTTGATTTATTCGCGTATGAGGTTCATTTGTTTCAGGTTGTGAAGTTGCTCTCACGCCACACACACGGTATTGTTTGGCATGTAATAAAATTTCCACTGGTCCTTCAGTTTTGCCTTGGTCCACATAGGTTCTCTCTGTTCAATTTCAACATATGTTATGTAACTCTGACACCAAGTAATTGCATCACCATCGAACATGTTTGCACACCTAACATGTTTGGACTCATGGACCTCCTACATCCACAAAGTATTCTTCCATTCTCTAAAGGTTTTCTTCAAGGGCTTGTGAAGCATCCATGCCCATTAAGGAGTTTCATTCGTGAATCTGCATAGAGGGGGAACTAATCGATTTGTCATTCCATAAACCTTTTCATTAAGTGAAGGTCTTCACGTGTGCATTGTGTAAAAGCTTCCATATCTTGGAGTCATTCCTAAACTGCTCCCAACTTATCTTGGAGGTTGGAAACCCATTTGAGTAAGGTTCTCACTAGCTCCTGATATTTAAAAACAGGTTCTTCTAACGCTAGATATATTGAAGACATGGTATGATCACCAACTTCTTAAGAATGATTCTATCTGTTAGGGGATCACAACTATGGACTAGAAGATAACTTTTCACACAACTACGCCAGTCAACGACTTGTGTAAGCTCCTATCGTTTCCAACACATTTGCCTGCCTATTGCATATATGTCGCATGCTAGTTGCGTACTCTTTACACGTTGGGACTTTCAGCTAAGGGACTTGTCATAAGAATTTGTTAGTTCCCCTCCATGTCAAGATTCATGAATCATACTACCGAGGGACACTCACTGAACTACCACTGGACGTTGCCAATGGATGAGTTGCCCTAACATTTCTTTCAATCGCAAGCATTATGATCCTTATTGAAATACGATCACTTCCGCTATGATTCACTTGGATTACCCAGCATTGAACCCAAAAATGCATTAATGGGTTAAATTCAAACTCATTAATGCAATTATCAATTTAAAGTCATTTGAAAATTGAAATTTTAGGCAGAATTCGAACCCAAAAATGTAGTCCTTGGTTGAAATCAAACCTAGAAATGCTGTTCTGACGGGAAATAGTGATGTTCGGTGAAACAATTGACGGAACACTACCAATTGTGCAAATAACAATAGTCAATGAACATACAAATGTACTAAATTACACACAAAAAAAAAACATATTAGTGCAAATAAGCACATCAGGTAGCCATGTGAGTGCACCCCGGCTAACCCAAAATAAAAGGCTAAAAAACTTAAAAGAAGAATGTGACATTCTACAAGGTTCTTTTACTCTGTAATAAGACCTGTCAAGTCGGGTTGACCCGTCTGGTTCGAACCGGGTCAACCTGAACTTGACATGCAAACTTGTATCCAACCTAGCAGGTAGGCCGGCTAACCCACTTGATCCTTTACAATATTTTAGAAAAATTGATTCCTTTCGATTTGAAAGAAGAAATAAAAGAGAGAGGCGAAGGGCTTGAACCTCAAAAGAGCGAGAAATTATCAACATACTTAAGTTAGAGTAGTGCATAGCTTTATCCAATTGCTCAACACCACCCTCACACCAACTACTCTTGGTCTTCTTCAAATCGAAAGAAATAAAGATAAACTTTGGCTTGAAGTACAAACGCATATGAGTGAGACTACATGCCGAGATGAATGGAGTGGTGAAAGGCAGAATACCCATCCATGAGCCAACCCTAGTCAAGCAAAGCTTTGGACGCCGGTGGGAGGGAGGGCACTACAGAAGTGGAATGTAACAGAAAGAAGCCAAGCTTCCCAGGGAAAGTTAATTTGTACTTCTATTTAATGTTTAATTGTTTTACATCAGTGCCTGAAAGAGTTGTTTTTTTTAGTTGGCTAGGTTCGAGTCCAATTCCATGCTCCGAACCCAACCTAATTTTGTTGGTGAATTGAGTGGGTTAACCTAATAAGTGATCTACACACTTATGTTACTGACTTATGGTTTCATTCACACACTATACAAACACTCTCTAAAAACATGAATCCTTCTATGCTTTTTACCTCTTCACCATGTGGAGAAACTTCTACTCCAACTCCTAATGTTTTTCATTTTCATAAGCTCTCTTCCAGAATTGCCTCTGTCAAGTTGAGTTACCATGGTATTCCTCACACAAAAAGCTTCTTATAGGGAAAAACTTACTAGTATTCTACTAGTATAAGAAAGCTACTAAGAAACAACCTATGAATGCAGTACTAATGATGATACTAGACGCAAAATTTTCTAATTTTAAGGAGGAAAATTTTGAATCCTTAACAAATAAAAATCGTCTCTCATCATCAAATTGAATGGAAAGTAGGCATATCAAATATTGACCTGATTCAAAAATGACCCGGACCCGATCTGGGGTCGGGTCCAGGTCATGAAAATAAGGGTCGCATATCATTTTAGGGTTGACACGCCTGACCCGTGCAGATGGAAGATCGGGTTCGACTCAAGAATATGGATCCGTACCTAACCCATCGATTCGTCAATATTTGTTTTAATGTTATTATTTGTGAGCATACTACATATCTTAATACTAAGAATGCTCTAATTACCTTAAGTTAAATATACGCTATCATGAAAAAAAATATAAAATAATAGTCTTTTCTTTAACGGTTCATTGAGATATATATAGATATGTTTTTTATAATAGTGTTAGAGATATTTTGTTAACTATAAAAAAATTAAAAATTTTAAAGTTCATTTTGAATGATTGTTAAAACTAGGAGTGATTGTTGAGCGATTAATTATAAGATATAACAACTTTTATCATCATTATGCATGCATAAGGCAAAACTGTGACCATTGCCTTCATAAAAAAGTTGTTTCCAAAGATAAAGTTAAAGTCGTCCATGTGGACAACTATGAAATCGATTGAACTTACCCACTAACCTATGTAGTCTTGCACTTGAGTCATACCTTTAACAACACAACTTTCTGAATTCACAACCTTCATATGAGTCAAGTTTTTTCCAATCTTGATCTTGAGTTGTTCAACTACCTTGTTCGAGCAGAAATAGTATGTAACTCCAGTATCCACCATCACCTCAACATCCTTCCCATTAAGACAAAAATTTATGTGGATCAAACTAGGGTTTAAGGCGGCATGGGTTATCGTTATTGCTCCTAGGACTTGCATCGAAGTTATCCTCGAGAATAACCAACTACCTTGTTCGAGCAGAAATAGTATGTAACTCCAGTATCCACCATCACCTCAACATCCTTCCCGCTAATACAAAAGCTTATATGGATCAAACTAGGGTTTAAGGGGGCATGGGTTGTCGTTATTGCTTCAAGCACTTGCATCGAAGTTATTCTCGAGAAAAACCAACTACCTTGTTCGAGCAGAAATAGTATGTAACTCCAGTATCCACCATCACCTCAACATCCTTCCCGCTAATACAAAAGATTATATAGATCAAACTAGGCTTTAAGGGGGCATGGGTTGTCATTATTTCTCCTAGCACTTGCATTGAAGTTATTCTCGAGAATAACCAGGTTTTACTGGGTCCTGGTTTCACCCTCTTATTCGTCCAACGGGTAGCAATTTTTGGGCAGCATTCAACCTTTCCTTCTATGGGCACTCACGAGACTCGTGAGATCCGTTACAAATGAAACACCCTTGGCGGGTTTTCAAATCTTTCATCCACCTTACTCTATTCCTTTCTCTCTCTAAAGCTCTGCGTCAAGTCGACGCCTCATGATCTAGACCTCCACTCTTCAGCAAGCAACATGGCCGGAAGCAACAACCTAGATAAGGAAGATGTGTATTTTCCTACTGCTTTTTGTAGTCTAAAACAACACCCTATCGCTCCATTGTTTTCAAGAGATTATGTTCTTGTTGAGTATGAGCAACTCTCTCTGCCCCGTTACCCAGTAAAGCCAACCCAAATGGAAGTGACATTCCTTATGTCCGGAAGCCCTATGCACAGGAGGAATCTATCTTCCCCTGCCAAATCGACGCAAGGTTGTGCTTTCCTTGTTGCACCGCCCTGGTCGAGTTGTGTCGGCATTTTCAAATCACAATGACTCAACTTTTTCCAAACACCATTCGCTCCTGGGTCGGATTTAAAATCATGTGCTTTCAACAGGGTTGGATCAATTTTCTTCCCCTTTTCTGATGCTTTTCCATCTTCAATGCAACCTATTAGGATATATGTGTATAGTGGTAGCTTGTGTTGCAAGGTATTGTTCCGTAAGTCTCAAGAAGACTTGAGAAGTTGGTAGAAGGTGGTAGAGTGTTCAAGAAGTTCTAGTCTAGCATAGATTACTGATCATATGTTCGGTATAAATAGGCTTACGGTATGTTAGGATGTTTAACTTGATTCAATAGTAAAGTGGGAGTTATTTCTTGAAATTCTGTTGTTCTTTCTTCATCTTGTTTCGTCTACAAGTTTCCTTATTCTTCTTCTTTTCATGTCATTTGTGCTTAGATTACTGATATGGTATCAGAGCCAATCTGGTTATACTTCCGTTGTGTTTGTCAAGTAGTTCTGGTGAGATTATCATTCGAAAATCTGACTCTATTCTTCAGTTGATTACTTTGTTCTTTGCTACTCTGCTTCGTTGCCGTTCATTTGTCGTGATTCAAAATCCTAGGTTCCATCACCTATAATTCACCACCATAACTCATCAAATACGACTCGTTCTGACTCAAAACACTTTCCTAAAAGACTAACAACTAATTTGAATAAATGTGTGTCTGGATGAAACTTTCTACCTAGGTTTTGGGTCTCTTAATGTCTGACAGCCCAAGCCTTATAGATCCTCGGAACAGCAAATCCACGGTTTCTTCAAGGGGTCAGACCAAAACTAATTAGGACTGTCAATGTATGTGTCGTGTTTACTCATGTTGTTTCATCTATAAATAGTAGTCATGTCTAAAAATATAAATTTTAAACGTACATAAACATGTGTTGTATTTAAACAAATAGTTCTTAAACAGATCATGTGTTGAACACACGTTAAGACACGATTAACTTTTTTGAACAAATAAAAAATTCATATATACACGACACAAATTGAATCACATGACAATAAATGACACGAAAGAAACAATACAATATGAAAATCACAAATTATATAATTTAATTTCATAATCAATGTTTAAAATCCATAAGTGATTAAAAGTACGAATATAAATCTAAATATTAGATAAATATACTTAATTGTGTTTAGTCATATTTAATTATGTATTTGTAGGCTAAATGTGATTAGATGTTATTATTAATTGTCTTAACAGATAAAAAAATGTTTATACACAAGATGTATTTAATGCATATCATTATCGTGTAAAATAAGATCGTTACATATCGTTTAATCCTGTCGTGTCAGAAATTATCACACATATCATTAATCATGATTGGACATACAAATTCAAAATTATTGCATAAGATACTGCTAACCCTACCCTACTTTTCTATGACTCTTCCTAAATGTAACTTTTCTTCATCATTAACTGTTGTTCTTGCATATATGCCTCAGGTAGGATCAGAACTTCAGGTGACTACTTCGATTCCATCATATCATGAAGAAACTCAGAAAACCGAAAATGTATAACATATGAAGAATATGTCTACCATATATGTATAACAACTACTTATTTACTGGTTGCTTTTTTTTGGGGATTAATAATTTCAATGGTCTCATATTTGGGTTATGTGATCGGATGGTACCATATGTTTTTTCGTGTGGTTGAATGATCTGTTGTCTTTGAAGATGTTGTCGTATGGTCCTCCTGTTAGTCAGCCATTAGATTTTTATGTTAAATGGTACACGTCTGCACCTCATACATATATAATATAATATTTAATTTAAATAATAAAAAAATATAAGAAGAAAAAAACTAGCAGAGTCCAATGCTAGTGTTTTTTTTCCTCTTTTTCGATTTTTTATTTGAAAATAAGTTTATAAACAATAATTTTTTGAATTTAGTTTTATTTTTTGAATTTTAATTTTAATTTTACTAAGTTTTGTTTTTCAAATTTATTTATATACGTATAAACATTTTTATTTTTATTTTTATTAATATATAAAGTTTTAAAATATATTTTTTAAACTTTTTCCTATTTTTCCTACTTATTTTAATTTTTGTATTTATTTTATTGTTATTGTCCATCTGCCACATCAGCGTCACATCAACATTAAGTTAGTTAAACTTGACGACAACAGTAATTTGGACTAAAGATCAACATTCTGAAAAGAGAAACTACCAAGAAATAACATAGAGTACTAACCGATCACATGACCCAAACATATGAGACCATTGGAACTATTAACCTATTTTTTTGCTCTCGTTCTTAGACTAGATTTGGTTGTTAGGTTATTTATTGCACAAAACAAAGAACTGATAGATCTCATTTCTTTCCTTATACAATATGGAACGTATGAAAAATGTTAACGTTAGAATATTGATTAGAATATTACCGTTGTATTAATGTTATATTACCGTTGTATTAATGTTAGATTAGGATATTAATGTTAGATTAATTTAGGATTTTATCTTTGTAGATTGTTCTATAAATTGAGATATGTAATAGTCACACAAACCAACACAATACATACAAGATTACATTCCTTTACATGGTATCAGAGCCAAGTTAGATTAGCTCCAGTCAATCAAGAGATTTTTTGTTCTCCGGCGATAAATTCAGTTCAGAAACATACCTGAAAATCGCCGTCAACAGGAGTCTACACGCATACAAGATCCTCGTTCAGTCGAAGTGCCAGACAGCTCTATTGAACCGGTCACATTTTATACTTGGTTTGATTTGCTTACCCTAAATTGTTTTTTTTTTCCAATTCAAGGAGTCACTCAAATTATTTTTCATGGCCAACCAACCGGTTAATGATGTTTCACAACCAATTCAGATCATTCTAAATGGTTCAACTAATTATAATCATTGGGCACAAGCTATGCGTAGTTTTCTTAAAGGTCGAATGCTTTGGAGATATATTACAGGTGATAAAAAGAAACCCATTAAAGATGATAAAGAAAAGGATGAAACATATGTTGAACGTCTTGAGATTTGGGATGCTGCAAATCATCGGATCATTACTTGGTTCACTAATACATCAATTCCATCAATTAGTATGTTGTATGGCAGATTTGAATTAGCAAAAGATGCATGGGATTTCTTGCAGAAAAGATTTTCAGCCGGGGATTTTGCGCAAAGGTATCAATTGACTAAAGAAGTTTTTTCTCTACATCAGGAGCCTGGTCAATCAGTTAGTGATTTTTATTCAAAATTAAGTTACTTATGGGACCAATTAGCTGTCTCAGAACCAAAATTTCATTGTGATGATGATGCTCAGTTATTTCTCGACTATCGTGACAATTTACGCTTGACTCAATTTCTTATGGCTTTACGTGATGATTTTGAGTCTACTCGAGCGTCATTACTTCATAGGTCCCCCTTACCATCCTTAGATAATGCTGTCTCTGAGCTTATTTCAGAAGAAACAAGACTACAAAGTCGTAAATCACCCATAAATAGCAACAATGAGCTCGTCTTGGCTACCCCATCACAGAAGCATATACCGGGAAATCAAAAGTACATTCACTCAAGTCCTAGCAATTTCAGTCGTCGCTCCTCAGGTTTCTCAGGAAGCTGTAATTTTTGTCTTGCTAAAGGACATAAAATTTCAGAATGCCGAGCTCTTGCAAGAATTCGTGCCTCAAAAGGTAACATACCCTCCAAAATGGCCGCGGTAGCTGAACTTGAAGTAAATGAACCAACACCAAATTCAACTCCAACAAGAGAAGAACTTGAGGCTCTCGTCAACCAGTTGCTCGACAAAAATGGATCTAGCATTCCTGCAATGTCAACATATATAGGTAACAATTCTTGGTATATTGATTCTGGATGTGGTAATCATATGACATCTGATTCATCTTTATTTACAAGCACAAATAAGGTCTCATCATCACCTAACATTCGCACTGCAAATGGCTCTTATATGCAAGCTACTCATATAGGAAATATTTCGGCATCATCTATACATATGCCAGATACTTATTTAGTTCCATCATTATCGTTGAATTTATTATCTGTTGGTCAACTTTGTGATATGGGATTTGAATTACACTTTTCTAATCATGGTTGTGATATTCAGGATCCTCGGACGGGACAATTGATTGGGACCGGGCGTAAGACAGGACGTTTATTTCAGTTAACATCTCTACATGTTCCCTCATCAGAAATTATTGTTGCATCTTCAATTTCCTTAGGCTTATGGCACACTCGACTGTGTCATATTTCATCTTCCAAACTCGACTACCTTGTTAATAATGGTTCTTTAGGATCTATTAAACATGATAAAGTTGATTGTGTATCATGTCAATTAGGAAAACAAAAAGCTTTACCTTTTAATAATAGTAATTCCATTGCTTCTGCACCTTTTGATTTAATTCATTCTGACGTATGGGGACCGGCGCCGCACTCAACAAAAGGTGGTAGTCGATATTTTGTAGTGTTTATTGATGATTATTCTCGCTTTACTTGGATTTATATCTTAAAAAATCGATCGGAATTGCCTCAATTGTATGTTGATTTTTCTAACATGGTTTACACTCAATTTTCCAAACGTATTAAAATGTTTCGATCTGATAATGCAGCTGAGTATAATGATTCAACATTTTTAAGAACATTACGTCTCCATGGAACTATTATTCATAGATCTTGTCCAGGTACATCACAACAAAATGGTCGAGCCGAACGTAAACTTGGTCACATTTTGAACATAATACGTGCCTTACTCTTAGGTGCATCTCTGTCGGAATCCTTTTGGGGTGAAGCTGCTCTCACTGCAGTATACACAATAAATCGCCTACCATCAGAGGTATTAGAAAATGTTTCACCATATGAACGATTATATGGAAAAGCTCCTAAATATGATATATTTCGCACGTTTGGTTGCGTTTGTTTTGTTCTTCTTCAAACACATGAGCGTAACAAGCTACAACCGAGATCTCGTTTGTGTTGTTTCCTTGGTTATGGCATTGGACAAAAAGGTTATAGGTGTTATGACCCTGTCTCTCAACGAATTCGAGTTTCTCGTCATGTCATTTTTTGGGAACATCGAATGTTCTCCAGTTTGGCTAACAACGGTATCCAACATACACCTATTTCTAATGATTTATTTGTAGATATTTTTCCTTCGCCTTTAATTGACACAGGACACTCAAATGAGGATCATAATCATTCTCACGAGGATAACTCTGTTACAACTCCATCTGAGCCTCGTCGATCAACCCGTGTAAGAGAACCTCCTAAACATTTGCAAGATTTTCATTGTTATCATGCTCTTGCTACGTTATATGAACCTGTTTCTTTTCAAGAAGCCTCATCTAACCCTGAGTGGCAACAAGCGATGACCGATGAGTTGCAGGCTCTAGAAAAGAATCAAACTTGGGAGATTGTTGACTTGCCCCCAGGTAAATCAATGGTCGGAAGCAAATGGATCTATAAGATAAAAACTCGATCAGATGGTTCTATAGAAAGATACAAAGCGCGACTAGTGGCGAGAGATTTTTCTCAAGAATATGGCATCGACTATGAGGAGACCTTTGCACCAGTTGCTCGAATCACTTCAGTTCGTGCCTTGTTAGCCGTTGCTGCAGCTAGACATTGGAGACTATTCCAGATGGATGTAAAAAATGCATTCTTGAATGGGGATATATCAGAAGAAATATATATGCGTCCTCCTCCGGGATATTCCACTCCAAAAGGAAAAGTTTGTCGCTTGAAACGTGCCTTATACGGACTGAAGCAAGCACCAAGAGCCTGGTTTGCAAAATTTAGCTCAACTATTATAAAGTTTGGTTTCATTCCAAGTTCTCATGACTCTGCTCTATTTGTTCGTAAATCTAATCGTGGGATCATTCTTCTCTTACTATATGTTGATGACATGATAATATCCGGCAATGATGATGCAGGAATTTCAGATTTAAAATTATATTTGCATGATCAATTTGAAATGAAAGACTTAGGTAATCTCAATTATTTTCTCGGACTTGAGGTAACTTCTGTGGAAGATGGGTATTACCTTTCTCAAGCCAAGTATGCCTCCGATTTGCTTTCTCGTGCATGTCTTACTGATAGTAAAATTGTTTCTACTCCTTTACCATATCATGAAAAACTTACTCCAGAAGAAGGAAAATTGTTAGATAATCCCACTCTTTATCGTAGTTTGGTAGGTGGATTAGTTTATCTCACTGTTACTCGTCCTGACATTACTTATGCTGTTCATGTGGTAAGTCAATATATGTCTGCTCCACGATCCACACACTTTGCAGCAGTTTTACACATATTGAGATATGTAAAAGGAACCATATTTAACGGTTTACATTTTTCAGCTACATCAAATCTTCAACTGTGTGCGTTTAGTGATGCTGACTGGGCAGGTGATCCAACAGATAGGCGTTCAATTACAGGAAATTGTTTCTTTCTCGGAGATTCTCTTCTATCATGGAAAAGTAAGAAGCAAGCAGTTGTCTCCCGCTCCAGTACAGAGGCTGAGTATCGAGCTCTGGCTGATACAGTAGCTGAACTCTTGTGGCTTCGGTGGTTATTAACTGACATGGGTATCCAATTATCTGAGCCTTCTACCATTTGGTGCGACAATCAAAGTGCCATTCAAATTGCACACAATGACGTCTTTCATGAACGTACCAAGCATATTGAAGCAGATTGTCACTTCATTCGTCAACATATTCTTAATAAAGTCGCCCAAGTCTGTTTTGTCACTTCCCAAGAGCAAACGGCAGATATATTTACAAAAACTCAACTTCCAGGACGACTTTCTCTCTTACTTCACAAACTCAAGATGATCTCAACCAATTCCACTTGAGTTTGAGGGGGGATGTTAACGTTAGAATATTGATTAGAATATTACCGTTGTATTAATGTTATATTACCGTTGTATTAATGTTAGATTAGGATATTAATGTTAGATTAATTTAGGATTTTATCTTTGTAGATTGTTCTATAAATTGAGATATGTAATAGTCACACAAACCAACACAATACATACAAGATTACATTCCTTTACAAAAAAAAAATATAAACTCAATTGTTTTTAATGATAAATATGTATCTACTATTTGTGTCTTATGCTAAGTCTTTTCAAGCTTCATTTGAAGTCAATGAGATTACTAATGTTTTGAGTTCAACTAATGTTCGATGGTTACCACCCGAGTTGGGTTGCATCAATCTCAATATTGATGCATCTGTCACAGGAAATATAGGAAAAGTAGAAGATGGTGGAGTCATCAGAGATAATATGGAATACTGGAACACAAGTTTTTAAAGGAAACTTGGAACATTCAACGAACCTTGTGGTGGAATATTGAGCATCCACGATGACTTAATATTAGCAAACCAATTAAGATTTTATTAGTCTATTTAGAAATAATACTCTCTCAACCCACAAAATTATAATTTAACAACACCACTTTAAGATTTAAGTTATTTCTCATTATCTTGAATTGTAAAAACCTCATAATCCAGTTTCAGAGAATAAAGTTTAGACATCGGAAAACAAATACGTTTGTAGATACTTTGATAAGGATAATAATTGATCAATGACATACGAAACACGAGCCTAATAATTGTTGGTATAACCATTTTGAGTTTGAGAATTGTAAAAGTTAAGCAATGCTAGTTTGTTGTACTATAGACTCTTCGAGTATTATAAAAGTTAATTAATCTTCGTTTGTATGGTACTATCAGACGTCCACTTCTTTCTCCCAATTACGACACTGAAATGGTACTGTTAGAAAGTAAATAAAAATTCAATTTCTTTTGGTAAAAAAAAATGTTTTTTCATGTAAATAAAAATCATTATTTGGAAGCATATAACAAGCTGAAACAAAGAATAGTGGGAGAGAAACTGTGGTAGAACCGAACATGATCTTATTGCGGTTGAATTGCAGACAGGACATCATCGTTCAATATAGCTGAAAACACAACAAAACCCGGAAACTAACTCGAACTAAGCTTGACATCGATGGAACCATTGAAACGGAGAAAGGGAAATAATTACAAAATGGTGAATCTCACTCACTGCTGGGGTGGTGGTTCCTTCCAGTTCCATACTCTCACTTTTCCAGTTCCGTCGCCCGTGAAGAACAAGGCACATCCTGGCGCAGCATGAATAGATCGAACCTCTTGTTTAGCAAGAATTTTTCCCCGCTCGATAAATCTAAGACAATGATTCAAAACAATTATCTTGAGCTCGATAATCCATGAAGGAAATTCATTATGGAGTATTTATGAATCTTAAGAGGGCAAATCGTATGCTCGCACAGTGTTGTCGCTGCAAGAACAAAGCAAGACTGGTTTTCTGGCTAAATCGTGCATCCCGCAAATTGTAATGATACCCTGCAATATTCGGGTCATAAAGAATACCACTGCATATTAGAATCCCAATGTAGAATAGGAATCAAAAAATTGATTACATTTAGAAGGAAAAAAAAATGACTGATCCAAAAGCATACATGTTCTTCAGCATGCGTATAAGTCACTTCCAAATTCCCACTTTCTGCAGCAACCCACACCTGCAGAAAAAATGCAAACTTTGAGACAATAATTACATATACGAAGAAATGCACAAGAAAAAATTTAACCTTGACTGTTTTATCCAATGAGCAAAAGAAATTGATCCCAGCAGAGAAGAGACATCACAACTGATGTATGATCTGTCAAGACCTGCATGCACTGCAAATTTTCGAGATTCCACATCTGACAAGGCAACAATGTCAAGCAAAGATTCAGCAATGCATTTTAGTATTGCATTTCCAGAATGGCACCATTAACAAAAAAGTCAAATTTTGGGTTACCCGAATTGTATTGTCCATAGAACCAGAGTAGAGCCTATTAGCTCCAACAACAAGGGATACGACTGAAGCAGTGTGTCCTGATAGAGATGCAGCTCGTTCGAAGCTATTTGCTGCAGTATTGAACTTCCACACCAATATTGATCCGTCCTGCAAACAGAGTCAATAGCAATGTAACATTTTTTTTATTGAAAAGACAAAACAGTTAAATGTAACAATTCAGTGTTACATTGTAAGCATTTACCTGCGTACCAGCAAATAGAAGGCCATTTCCAACAGCGATGGTGTAAACTTGACCCCCGGGGCCACGGCCCCAAGTATTCGATTTAGGACCTCTGAATCCTTGGCAAATCGCTTGGGAGGAGCACCGTTAGAAGTCGGCCCAGGTAATTCTCGGTGGACGTAAGGACAAGGGAACCGATTGCACCTACCCGCCCGCCAATGAAAGCAGACCTTTTGCTTGCTGGAGTCGTTTTCAGTCGACGGGCCACCACCGCCGCCACCAAGACGATGAAACACGCGCTTGTTGCCGTCCACGTCCATATTGGAATGCAACAACCAATTGTAGTACGAGGGTAAGCTACGAATTAAGCTGAATAAAGAAAATCTTCTCCTTTGAGATTCCAACAGTGATGATAAATGAATTGAATGGACCGTGACGTGGTAAAGGAATGAATGTATCGTACGTGCAGTATGATCACCAAATCGAGGTGGTCTTTCTGTAATCAAGAACACAGCTGCAATGAAAAACTCTTTAACCTGTCAAAAATTGTAACCTCCGACAAGAAGTATTTCACCCAGTGATCGAAAATATACGAGAATCGAATATCTGCAACCAATCAAAGCAGAGATCAACCGAGACGAGGTTTCGACACGAAACCCTAATTACTACTATTAATGAACAGTCATGTATCAGCGTTGGCTGAAGAGGATGTTATCTAGCTATTGGAAGGTACGCCAACTTCACGCCCTAGCCGAAACGAACGCCGCCGTTTGTGTTTTCAAAAGGAAAAAGTACGAAAAACCACTCGCATTTTTTTTTTTTAGCAACTGGATCCGGATGTTTTTTATCGCAATTAATAAGTGTTGTATGTTTCATTTTGTTTATAACACCACATTCCGTAAATTTGACCAGTTAATTGTCATCTGCCTTGCACGTGACACCGTTAAATTTGAACTGAATGGTGTACCCCTAACATCCCATCACCTCGTCTCTCTACCTTTTTCTTCGGTTATTTCATTATTCCCTCCCCAAAACCAAGTTTTCCACTGAAACTCTCCCCTGCGAAACCTCTGCTGTCTCCACCTCTGTGCCGACCGGTTTCTTGCGTCCTCGACTAGTGTTGTTCGTCTCGACCGAAGATTCGTCGACTGGTGTTGTTCTTGCGTCCCCAACAGGTGCCATCTCAACCTTTCGTGTATTTTACTGATCCAATCCATCATTGTATATGACCTGATTTCAGATCAATTTTGCTGCTTCAAGGATCGAAATGTACTCAAGCATTCCAAGGGGATTCATTTATTCGATTTCAAATCTACTGATTGTTAATCTAGCAGCTGATCAGGAGACCTCGTGGATTATTTGATTGAATGATTTCATTTGTTATATTTTAGTTGTAATATTTGTTTGTCATTGAAGGAAAAGCTCTATCTATTTTTTTAATACCTCACACGAACCGATGTCGATCGTGGGCAACCCGTTGAAAGCCATTCACTTAAACCAATGATCAAGAGAGATGTACGAAATATTTAATTAATGTTTGTCACATTGGTATGAGAAGTTTAGAAAGTAATAAAGACAGGCATTAAAAGTAAAATGGATAAAGATAACATCTGGATAGTATTTAGAACGTTTGAGTACTTAACTACATTCGAGCTGTGAATGTCAGTAACTTCCAATAGTTCTGCTCACGTAAATCATCCTATAGTATCTAGGTTTCGTGCATGAAGTTCCATATAAAGAGAAAATGAAAATTAAACAAATTTCACACATGCAAAGGTTGATCCTTACACATCTCAACTTTTTTTGCATCAAATATGTATCAGTTTAGCAGTTAGTAGGGACATCCTATAGCTTATGAAACTTATATCATCTCTAATTTTCATAAGAAACATATCTCAAGTGAAATCCTAACTTGGGACTGTAATTTTACCAGAAAAGGGGAGGTGTCAAATCTCAAATCTCAACTACGTCTGCTTGCTGGCAGCAGAGCTCCTAGGGTTGATGACTCGAAACGTGAACTGTTTAAGAAGGCTGCAAGGATGAGGATCCAATGATCAGAGGTCTAGCTCTGCGCAGCTTGTGCTCACTGAGGGTTGCAAATCTGGTAGAATATTTGGTTGGGCCGCTAGGATCGGGTTTAAAGGATAGTAATAGTTATGTGAGAACGGTGGCTGTGATTGGAGTACTGAAACTGTATCATATATCACCTTCAACATGCTTGGACGCAGATTTGCCTGCAATACTGAAACATTCGAACGGTTCTCAAATAAAGGATGAAATATACATACTAGGGGTAGGGGTGAGCAATAAAACCGTTTGGACCAAGACCAGACCAAAACCGACCGAGACCAAACCAAAAAACCCAAACCATTTGTGGACCGAAACCAATGGTTTCACTTAAATGGTTTTATCGGTTCTGGTCTAAATTTCGGTCTTAGACCATTGGAGACCATTTAGACCGGACCGGACCGGTTTATTTTAATAAAACCTTTAGCTCAGTTTCCGTCTTCATACTCTTCACATAATTAGAGCTCTCTGTTGTCAAATCTTCACAGCTCCATTGTTTGGATTCTATGGACAAGCCCTAGTTGCCTACTGCTTTGAGACGATCGGAGAAGAGACGGCTCTGGTGGACTGAAGGAGCTTGTTAGCCTGAGATAGATGAGAGTTATTATCCGCGCATGGTAGTCACGAGCCTTTTCTACCGCCTCATCTTCGAGCTCGCCGAGCTGGGAGCAGAGACGCTCCTCCGCCTCCTCCACCACCTTGAGTCGCTCAAACGTTCTTTCAAGCTCGATCCTTGCCTTCTCCTCCCGCTCCATGCTTCGCCGGAGCTCCTCCTCAAGCTCTTCATTGCGTTTCTTCAGCTCCGTCGCCGTCAGGCCATTCAAATATCGGGAACTCCTGAACAGGTCGAGCGAGCCCAAAGTCTTCAACAAGGTAGGCTTCATTTTGAGAAGCAAAATCCCTCTCTGAGCAGCAAAATTCCTCTCTAAGCCTCTGAAAATTGAAAAGATAGTTAATTAGTTATGCTAGCTGAACTTCTAGCTGTTATGCTGGTTGCTACTTTTGCTAGTTGAACTGCAATTTGCTAGCTCTTGTGCACACGGGGCATCCAGTTGAGGTGTCAAATGTAAGCTAGAAATTGCAGTAATGTATTAATTCAGATAGCTACCACTTGATCGACCACAAGTTCAACTAGAATTTGTATTTAACCAAGAAGAATTTGAGCTCAATGGGGTAACTGATACTGATTTTTCTTTGCTTTGGTCAGCGCAAGAAGAATAGATTCCTCGAATGTAGTTACGGTTAGTAGTTGTGACAAGAATCATGGATGCAGTTCGATGATGTTCTTCGACTGATTGACGATGATTCAATTTGGATTGTGAACAAATTTGTTTTATTTGATTAATATTTTTGGTAAAATAGAAAATTATATTAAAAATTATGTCTAATGGTCTAAACGGTTCAAATGGTTTAGACCGAACCAAAACCGAAAAAACCAAGACCATATAAATGGTCTAAACGGTCCCGGTTTCGGTCTCAAGACCGAAATTAATGGACCGAAATTTTCGGTCTCGGTCTCAAGACCGGACCAGACCGAACCAGACCGGTTTTTGCTCACCCCTAACTAGGGGTATTTTAGGTATATATCATTGTTATTACATCACGTGCAGAACATGCGATTTTAAATTGACGGAAAATGAACCACCGTGAAGGAAAGATGGAGTTACCAACAATAGCAAACATATGGGTGTGAATACAAACTATATGGGTGCAATTACCAAACTTGAGAAACATCCGGGTGATTTTTCATACTTTTCCCGTTTTCAAAAGCTGATGTTTTGAGACGGATCGTCAGTCCCTTCACCGTGCTGGTGTAATATTAGAGAAATGCGAAGAATATACCACTTCTGCTCTAGTGTGTATGTTTATTTTTCTAAAAACAAACATACTTATTTTTCTAAAAACAAAAACATATTTATTTTTCTAAAAAGTAAATAATCTAAACACTTATGAAAAAACTTCAAAATAGAAGGAAATTAGATTACCATCTTGTCGGACTAAGTACAGTAGAAGCTCCTTCCATCATGAAGTACGCGAAACAGATCTCCAGACTCACCTCCATTAAAGAGCTTCATGCACACCTCATTAGAACCCATGCCAACACAGACCCATCATCTGCAATATCAGAAGTTGTGAGATCATATGTTATGTTTCCGATATATCTGCACAAGGCTCTCGTCGTCTTCGATGGAATCGAGCGACCCACGTCCTTGTTGTTTAGCCACCTGATCCGGGGACTGTCGCAGAGCCATGAACCCGTGCGCGCAGTCGAAATGTATCGTTGCATGTCTCGCCACGGTATCTCTCCCCACAATGGCTTCACTTTAGTCTTCGCCTTCAAGAGTTGCGCTGCTTTGGCCGATATAAATTTGACGAAGATGTTTCATGTGCATGCGGTGAAGTCTGGACATGATTCACATCTCTTCGTTTCAAATGCTTTGATCAGAACATGTGCGTACTGCAGTGATATGATGTATGCACGGAAGTTGTTCGACGAAATGCCAGAAAGAGATTTGGTTTCTTGGAACTCACTGATTTGTGGGTATAATCAGTGCAACAAGTTTGTAGAGGTTTTGAGTCTCTTTGATGCAATGAGAGATGCTAATGTGAGGGCTGACGCCGTGACAATGGTGAAAGTGTTCTTAGCTTGTAGATGCTTAGGCAATACGGAGCTCGAGGATCGCGCATTGGAGTATCTCAAAGACCAACATGTTGAAATTGATATTTACTTGGGAACAACATTAATAGACATGTATGGTTCCAGAGGGTTGGTTGAATCTGCACGGAATGTTCTTGATCGGATGCATGAGAGGAACGTTGTTACTTATAACTCAATGATCAAAGTATACATGAAGGCTGGAAACCTTACTGGCGCTGAGAAAATGTTTGATGAAATGCCGGAGAGAGATGTAATCTCATGGACTTCTATGATCTCAGGTTATGCCCAAGGTAACAAATTTTCTGCCGCAGTGAAACTTTTCCAGGAAATGATGGCAGCAAAGGTCAAGCCCGATGAATTTACTGTGGCCACCGTACTTTCTGCTTGTGGCCATTTAGGCTCTCTCGATGTAGGGAAGGCGATTCATGATTACATACGTGAAAATCGTGTAAAAACAGACATTTATGTCGGAAACGCCCTCATAGACATGTATTGCAAGTGTGGTTCAGTTGACAAGGCTAAGTCTGTGTTCCGAGAAATGAAGGATAAAGATTCTGTCTCATGGACATCCGTTATCACGGGCCTCGCTGTCAATGGTTTTGCTGATTCTGCGCTCGAGCTTTTCTCAGAAATGGAGAGTCAATGCATCAAACCGACTCACGGAACCTTTGTTGGGGTCTTACTAGCCTGTTCCTATGCTGGATTGGTGGAGAAAGGATTGGATTTTTTCAAAAGTATGGAACAAGTTTATAGTCTCTCCCCGGAAATGAAACATTATGGGTGCGTTGTTGATTTATTGAGCCGTTCGGGAAACCTTCATCGAGCTTATGAGTTCATAACGAAGATGCCTATACCTCCGGATGTTGTAGTGTGGAGGATACTATTGAGCGCTTGTAAAGTTCATCGTGATGTTGGTCTAGCAGAAATCGCTATGAGAGAGATAGTTTCTTTGGATCCAAGAAACAGCGGTAATTATGTTCTTCTGTCGAATGCTTATGCAAGTTCGGATCGGTGGTTTGATTCGATGAATATTAGAAAAGTTATGGAGGAGAGAGATGTGCAGAAACCGTCTGCTTGGAGTTGTATTGCGGAAGGAGTATCATAGTCGTCACTTTATTCTAATTCCAGGTGGTTATTTACACTAACAGGTGCTTTTTTTAAATGTGATTTAGTGCGCTTACATATTTATTGGATATAGTTAAATGCACCGCACTGTTTCATCCATTTTTTTTCTTCTTAAAATTATACTTCTATTGGAATTTTTTCAAAAAGTGTACAGTTTAGGAAAAAAATTGAAAAAGTAGATATCGTCCAAACATATTTAGGAAAATGTTAATAGGCGCATCCTCAGAATGCGCCTATTCCCCAATTATATGTGGTTTCAGACCAATTATTGTAAAATTTGTAACAGTAATAACCAATTATTATGTATATTCGATAAATATGTGCCCCCGATGACAAATCTTGCTCATCTCCAGTCTTCTTCATAGCAGTCTTCTTCCTCAGCTCTCCCACACGAAGACGAAGAAGGTAAGTTATTTAGTTTTATATATTGCATAATATTAATTTTTGAAAAATTTGTAGGAGTTATATTTACATATACATCATATGTGATAAGAATTTTTATACTACTAATTTTTTAGGATCAAGCATGACAGAAATTGGTATAATTTGCTTATATGGCGGCAAAATAGTGTCTGGAAATGGTAGTGAGGTTTATGTTGGCAGTACATCCTGTATTACTACAACTACCTTGGATATCTCTCTTTGTAAACTAAAGGAAATTATATGTATGGAGTGCGGTTGGCCGGATGTTGAAGCCATGTCCATAAGCATTTCATATAAATTTACAGATACTGATGGACTTGCAAGTTTGTGCGTAACCGATCAGATTCAGCATTGTTTTTTGCTTTAGAATTAAGTTTTGCTAGTCGATTTATTGTGTTTAGCGTGACTAGAGAACTCAATTTGATTCCAAACAGCGGGGATGGGGGTGATGAGATAGTGAATATTTTGCATGGTCACAACAATGATCTCTCAGATGACGATGTCGACGTGATGCACTCTAAGATGACCATGTGGTTAATGAAGAAGATCCATATATTGAGCATTTTACATGGCACATTGATGAAGACAACGAAGAGGTGTTTGAAGTTGGTGAGAATTCTGAAGATGTAAACGGAACTCCAAAGGCATGGTACTCCAAATGAAAATTTCATATCCAAAGGCATGGTACTCCAAATAAGTAGTGTTGGAGTCGTTATACGGAACGCACGAATATACATTTGTAAACCTCCCTAGGCTACTTTCAGCTATGACCGTATATATCCCTGGGACAGTTTATGATTTCATGCCCAAAAGGGTAAATGCTGAAACTGAAGTAGCAACCTTTGGAATGATGTTTTGGTCATTTGGTCCAGCCATTGAAGGATTTGTCCATTGTCGGCCTCTTATAAGTATAGATGCGACACATTTGTATGGGAAATACAATGGAAAAGTGCTTGTAGCCGTATCGTACGATTCTAACAATGGCATATATCCTTTGGCATTTGGTATTGCAGACGGAGAAACAAACGAGAGTTGAAACTGTTTTTTACAGCATCTGAGGGATAACGTAACGAAGGATCGATATGTATGTCTAATGTCTGATCGGCACAGGGCAATAATTAACGCGGTGGAGGCTGTATATTGTCAATACGGTATTGGAACACATCGCTCTTGTGCATGTCGCATAGCAAGTAATTTCAATCACGCCTTCAAAAGTGTTATCCTGAAAAAGCAGTTGTACATAATGACAAGTACACCTGATAAACGTAAGTTTGATGTTTGGTATGCTAATCTATTGGCGATCCATGATGGAAAGTACAGGGATTGGATATCCAACATGCCCCTTGAGAGATAGGCATTAGCGTACGATGGAGGAGCTCGGTATGGAAACATGACCACGAACTTGGTTGAAGTGTTTAACGACGTTTTGAAAGGCGCAAGGGCATTGTCGTTGACTGAGTTAGTCAAACTAACTTATTGGAGATCCAATACGTACTTCTTCAAGCGTCGACACGAAGCAATGGTTGCCATTGAGGAGTCGATGGTTGCCATTGAGGAGTCGATGGTTGCCATTGTCTAAAATACCATTTATCGGGCACAGAAACAACTTGGTAGGATGCAAGTGACCCAGTTCAGTTGAGAACACGGTGTTTTCCAAGTGCGTGATATTGGTAGATTTGTACAAGGTGTCAGTTGGACCACTCCCGGGAAATATACGGTTAACGTGGTTGAGCAAAAATGTGAGTGTGGATTATGGCAAATATATCATCACTCGTGTTCACATGGAATGGCAGCACTCACTAAGGTAGGGATGCAATGGGCTTCTCATGTTGATCCGCTATGTTCGAATCATGCACGTCTAGCAGCATACTCACCATGTTTTCAACCAATACCAGACGATTATTGTTGGCCACAGTTTGATCTTCCAAAGTACACTCATGATCCGGATAGGTGGAGGACGAAGCGCGGTAGAAGAAAATCCAGTCGTATTCATAACGAGATGGACGCTAGAGAAGGTTTGCCCAGGAGAAACAACTGCTCCAAATGCGGTAGAAGTGGACATAACCGAAAGACATGTAAAGCTCCATGTTAGGCTTCATAAGAAAAATGTTGTAATTTGAAGCTGTTGTAATATGTAGTATCTCGTACTTAGAGAATGTTGTAATTTTTAAGAAAAATGTGAATGTCAAAATTTCATGTAACCACTGGCATTACTCTTTTTATGTCAGTAGTTATGTCCACTAAAATTTTGGGAAAAAAATAAAAAAAGTGAAAAAATTAGCATCTTCTATTTCCCATCGTTTTAGGGGGGGGGGGGGGGGGGTTAAATGGGTCGATTGTAAGAAAAGTCAAATTTTGAAGTTTGTCAAAAAAATCTAAAAATATTAGGGGAAACTAACTAAATAACATAGAAGATGAATGCAATAGTTCTTAAACGCAGTTAATAACAATACGGTCCAATATTATTTAATGACACACTAAACTACTCGGAATAGTCATCTTCATCTTCGGTGTCTTCACTTGAAGACTATTGTCGGGGACGACGTTCAACAGCACTAAATTTACGTGACAGTCCGAATAGCCCTCGACTTGAGGAGGGTTCCCCGATGACCCCACGTCCACGCCCTGGTGCTCCCGGAACACGTCCTCCAACACTGCTTGGGTCAACATACCATGAGTGTGGTAGTCCCCTCTGCTCACGATCAGTTACTTCATCCGACTGTCGGATGTGTTCTTCGTCAACAGGTAGTTGACCAATAGCATCATAAGACGACCGACAATTTTCTAAGTACGCCTCGCCCAGTAATTTGAAATTTCGTTTTGTGAATTTGAGGGTACCTCTTGCAGCTTTCCGTGCTAGGTTAATTCCTCTGGACATATACCCCATCTGCAATATTAACAACAATGAATTGTCAAGTATTAACAACAATGATATACATAAGTAATGTCTATGTAGTTACTTACCACTGTCTCTACTTGGCCCCCGTGAGGGACAAACGGAGCTCTTGGTTGATGAGCCCGTAAAGTCGTACCGGTTTCTGCAAATGGAGTCGTGATGAATCGTCGGGTTATTTGCCGATACCATGTCATATATTGCGCGACGTTCATCACCGGTTGGTCTTCCTGCCTCACAAAAGGTACACGGTTGTTCCTTAATGCGATCATATCTTGATGCATTGTTGTCCAACGACGCTTCCCCTGCTGACCTTTACGTGATATCTTATGCAGCCTCACATGATCTTGAACCTCAACACGTGTTATCTCTGGAATGTGTTGCTGCATTCCAAATTGCCGCATTACTCTATCTGGACGGTGCCACTCGACCATATTAAAATAGATAAGTGGCACCTTCGCTCGGAATAACTCGGGTTGCTCATGATATAAGGCTGATTCGCTCGGAATAACTCGGGTTGCTCGGAATAACTCGGGTTGCTCGGAATAACTCGGGTTGCTCGGAATAACTCGGGTTGCTCGGAATAACTCGGGTTGCTCGGAATAACTCGGGTTGCTCGGAATAACTCAGAATATAAGGCTGATTCACTCTCTGTTTGAGGCTGATTTGTCCTGTGTTTAAGGCTGTTTTTGAGCTACTGAGTGCCTTCATTTGCTGCTGCACTGCAACTACTAAGCCTGCTGGTGTTCTGATCATGTCCTTTATTACCGAGCTGATCTGTGGAGCATCAATTGAGCTGATTTCATGCTACTGATATGCTGTGATGTTGATCCTGGTGTTCAATGTATTGATGAGCTGAATTGCTGAGATTTGAAATAGTCTACAAACTGCTTCAATATGATCTGGTTTGCCCCTAAAACACTCTTTGGTTGCTGAATTTCGAAAGTTCTTAGACTGATTGGTGCTGCTGTGACACATGCTGATTCAGGCCTGAAATTACGGAAATGCTGATTTGCTATGCTTTAATGTTGATATATTGCTGTGATGACTCTTGATTACATTGAGCTTGCACAAACAAGTTGTTGATGTTGTGCAATGGATTCTCTACAAGTTAAAGTGTTGGATTTCAATCTTTTAATTCGTTTTTTTGTTTAGTCACAAATGGCATGACCACGATGGCATGACCGAGATGGCACCACGATGGCATGACCAAGATGACATTGTTTTTTGTTACATCTGAATTTTGGCTTGGAAACTTGTATCGAGTTCGGAGTATCTTCACCGACGATCGACAGTGTGTGAGTTCACTTGATTGAGGATTTGATCAAAAGATAGTTGAAGATTGATAGTTGAAGATTACAAGGAAAAGAAGCAACCAACATGGATAAATGTTAGGGGTTGATGATGATGATGAGATGTTGATGATCTTCATGTTCTGTGTTTTTTTGGTTAGAGTCTTGATTTACAATAGGAAGTGGATCTACAAAGGGGAATGTTAGGGATTATGGTTTAGATAAGTGTTCATATTGTCCAAATGTTTAGGACAATTACATACAAGTCCACATGTTTAGGACATTTGCTATCATATCCCTAGCTTCACCTATAAATAGATGTCCACCCCTATTGTATTACTTAAGCTTAGTGTTAACAAGATGAAATTCTCTTTGTTTGAAGCACTAAGCTCTTCCTTTTCTCCTCATTTGGTTTAGTTTTCCTAAGAATGACAGACAGGGGGTGTAGTAGCCAACCTAAAGGGACTGTACGACATCCATGTCACCTAATATTGAAAGTTTTTCGCAAATATAACGTAGGGTTAATAATATTCGCAACATAGATAAGAAATATAGATTCAAATATGGTACCTGATCAGCTGACTGAGACTCCAAGTCATCCCTATAGTACACCAAATTTGTAGTTCGAATTTGGTGACTAAACGATCTTTTGAGAAATGCCTACCTATTAAGAAAAATATTCACAATTAAGATTTCAGTAATATTACGAATACAAATGTTTGTCACAATCAATTCAAATAAAAAAATAAAACCAACCTGTATCCTAAGGGATGCAACTCTCCACCTTGTACTTCACCCTGGAGCACAGGACGACCAACTTGAAGGTGCTCCCACGACCATAACTGTAGTGTACAAAAATTAATAAAATTGTAGAATCAATTCTAAATATTTATACAAAACTATCATATGGAATACCTGTACTAGGATGGCACAGCCTGAGAATGTTGCAGCATTAAGCTCAGATGCCTCACACAATCCCCGATATGTAGCAGCCAAAACAGCTGAACCCCAACTATAATTAGCTGCTCTTTGTAGATCCCTCAACAGTGATAAGTAGATTAACGACACCTTGTCTTTCTTTGTCGTTGTAAACAACACAGCACCGAGTAAAATGAGGATAAATGTCATCGCTTGTTGTTTAGCGGTAAGATGAGGATGAAAAAGATGTTGTCGTAACGTAGTCAACTTAACAAAATCTTTACGAACTTGTATATTCAGAGCCAATAATTCCAAACCTGCAGCATCCATATCTTCCTCAACTGCGTAATCATCTGTTACTGCTTCTCCGTGTATACGTAGTCCAAGTATCACGGCTACGTCCTCAAGAGTGATCGTCATCTCCCAATGTCTGAGATAAAATGTGTGTGTCTCTGGCCGCCAACGCTCGGACAATGAAGTCAGTAACCTAAGATCGAGTTTGGGATGTGACATAATAACCACATCCCATAAACCAACAGCTTGCACAATGGCTTTCGCATCTTCTGAAATTAGATTTTCTTCAAGTTTTAAACATCGAAATGTGATCTGTTGGTTAGCACTGAGATCCGACAATCGATGTTGGTCTTGTCCCCAAAAGGACTGATGGATCCAAAGGACCAATATTTATCAAATTTGGACCATGCGACTGATTGTCATAACTACGCGCGGCTGCATGATAACTGTACAATTAAACAGTATAAATTTTTAATTTCTAACAATTTATATTTTTGGCACACATTTTTTACTAATCATTATATAATAATTCAAATGTATATAATTAATTTATAACAATATATTTAATTAACACAATAATTAGTAATATGCTTAATTTAATATGGCTAATTAGCATAACAATAAATATTAATCATCATATATTTATAAAAAATATATACAGTTATTAAAATAAAAATTAATAATAATAATAATAAACAAATAAAATAAGTTACCGATTTCCTCGGTGTCTGGCGGGCTGCAGTGGTGGCGGGCTGCAGTGGTGTTCCTCCCTGGAGGCGGCTGAACGGCAGGAGACAGCAGGAGGCGACTGGGGCTGCGGACTGGGCTGCGGCAGGAGGCGAGCTGGAGGACTGGGCTGCGGTGGTGGCGGGGTGGTGTTCCTCGCTGGAAGCTGGAGGCGATGGAGGCTGGAGGTTGGGCAACGGGAGCGGGAGCTGGAGCTAGAGGCGTTTGGAGCTGGAGGCGTCTGCAGCTGGGATGGAGGCGGGCGAGAGAGAGTGTTGCTGAGGGGGGAGATATGGTTATTTATAACATAACCCTATCTCCTAGGCGCAACTGTAAGGTCGCGCCTATTCAATAGGCGCGTCCCTAAGTCGCGCCTATTGAATAGGCGCACCATGGGGACGCGCCTATTCAATAGGCGCGTCCCTAAGTCGCGCCTATTGAATAGGCGCACCATGGGGACGCGCCTATTCAATAGGCGCGTCCCTAAGTCGCGCCTATTGAATAGGCGCACCATGGGGACGCGCCTATTTATTAGGCGCACCCCCGGTGCCCCGCGCCTATTTAATAGGCGCACCCCCGGTGCCCCGCGCCTATTTAATAGGCGCACCCCCGGTGCCCCGCGCCTATACTTATATTTCTAAAAAAAAAAATTCATTATTTACTTTTTCAAATTTTTTTTCTAAAATGTACAGTTTTTGAAAAAATTCCTTCTATTGTTTTACAAAAATCAAAATGATAGAGCCTATTAAGTAGGAACAAACTCAACGTATCTAATGACTAAAACTAAAAGTGCTAGAAAACTCAGTCGTAGTCGCATCTCCTTTGTAGATTATAGGGAAAAGTATGAAAATACACCCCAAATGTTTTCCTCGATTGGTAATTGCACCTATATTGTTTGTTTTAACACTTGTATGTTTCATTTTGTTTGTAATTTCATTTTTCCGTTTGTTGTCGTTTGTTGTTCGTCAAATATACATCACATGATGTTCAAGTAAATTGATATTCCGAAAATACCCCTAGCTGTTCTTTCTTAAAGTTTTCACCCGTCCATCGTTCATTTGCAGTCTTCTTGGTTCTCTTTGTCCAGAGATCACGGTTGGAGAGGCAAATGCCAGAGATAGCTCTCATAGTTTTGCGCTGGCATGGGCATGATGGTGGTGCACTGTTTCAATCACTACCTGAGAATGTCACCATTGTTAGGGTGAAAGTGGAGTGTGGGCTCCGGACTGAAGCATTCACCCATCAGAGAATGCTCTGCTCCAAAGTTAGGGAAAAGAAACAGAGGCTTGGAGCTTGGCCTGATCCAAAGTTAGAAGAGAAGCTACCCTTGCTTCTCGAACGATGCCCTTATCTTTGCAATCCAAGGTTGCTGAACTACGAAAGCTCACAAATGTCAGAGACGATTCAGACCATACAACTATCTCTGGTCAGTCCAATGTGAGTTCTAATTCCAATGGCTCTGAAAATTTGAGCAGGAACAGCTTAGCTTCAGTTTGAACCCTAGAGCAAGTGATGTCTGGAGCTGATGAAAGGAGTACAAAAGATAATTGGCCTCCTATAATTATTAAGACTTGTGAGCAAAAATCTATGGTCAACCCACCTGCTCACTTACCTCAGATGTATGTATTATCTTAGCTTGTTTTCATCCTTTCTTCACTGCCTTCTGTTATGAGATTGTAACCAATGTATTAAAATCTAGCTATATAATTTATTATAGGGAAAAGTAAGAAAAATATGTAACATGTTTGATCAAATTGGTAATTGATGTAACTTGTTTTGGACCGTGGTTTTTTGATGTATTATGTTGGTCTTTGAAGAAACGTTTGTTTTTCTGTCAATTTATCCGTTTAAATTGGACATGTGCAACTCACGTGCTTGAATTTTTAAAGGTTAAAAAAAAATGAAAATACCAAAAGTACCCTCGAGTCTCCTCTGCTGTGGGTTGGTCGTGTATTTGTCTTTTACGCCCCGCTGAAGACAGGATTAGCAGGATCAAATGCTAACCTACTTGTGTCAGGTCTCGTATTATCTCTCCAACTTGATTTTTCAAGATTCTTAATGTTAGATGGGTGCTTAACTTTGTCGGTTTTAGCTTTGATGGCGATTTTTTGGGTTCTAAAGTTGAATATGTGGTTGGGATTCAGAATTGGCAAGCGGTGTAGATGGTGAGTCCGTTGACTTGGGTTTCTCGAAATGGCTTGGGGTCTTGAAAGGAAACAAAATAGGTTATTGACTCCTTCCCTCTGTTCCTTATGAATATTGATTGAAGCTTATTGACAGGTAAAGGGTTTCTAAAAATTGTTTCAACTGCAGTTTTCTGTTTGCAAGGCATAAAACATGATTTTGGATTCTAGTGATCAAGCTGTTTAATGAATGGCATGACAGTTGAGTGGATCTGACTTGTGTTTGTTCAACACCATTAACATGCTCTGTTTCATGGTCCTTCGCTTATCTGTTTCATAGAAACTAATCTTCTATGGTGGTGCATCTGCAGGGCTGTCAAATTAGAAGGGAAAGTGCACATGGAGAGAGTGTTTGCTGCAACAGCGCGAGGGCCCTTTTCGTTGAGCTCCCAACCCCACACCTCATCGTGGACATCACTCCTTTTCCGACAAGGCCTCTCTCAGAGAAGGGTTACGTCAAAGCTGAGAAACTGGAGCGTATGCTTAGGTCGGGTCCTTCCATTTGAAATTAATGAATTTATGGTCATGTAAATACTAGTAATGCGAGTCTGAGATGATGTTGTTGTTACCTTAAAAAGGTAGAATCTTGTTTCCGACATATATTCAATATCGAGACACTTTGTACCATTTCAGTACATCAAACTAAAGAGTGTAGATTGAGGCCAAAAAACACCATGTAGATCCATGCGTAAGCTTCGTATCGTTCTGAAATGCACATCGTAGAGTAGGGGCTGTGATAATGCCATAGTTGGGGAAGCCAAGGCACCTACCATGGACTGCTGGACTGGACTGACGCAGGTGTTAAACAAGAGCCTCAAGTGTGTGTGCCTTTTGGTGAAGGACATAGACGACCCGAGCCTCGGACTCAAGGTCAACAGCACACTCACCCTCACCCTTCTTCAGAAATGCAACTCGCTGGTTAACATCACCAAGTGCATCGGTCAGTCTCTAACGCACTTTTCATTGTAAAGACAGCTGTGAAGAATATCATTCTCAGATTGTTTTCTGTTTGCTTCATCATCATGTACTGCTCTTAATTAATAACTAGATCTTCTGAAGTTGCGGATGAGCTCTCCAGACGCGCAAATGTTCTTAACATTTGAGAAGAGCCTAGAGAGAAATAACACGACTTCTGCAACTGCACTGTCTGTCGACAATTCCACCACCAGCTCATCAGGTGCAACCGCCGCTGCTGTAAAGAGCGACGGCGGGAGAACCATGGTTGGCTCTCCTCATTGTCACAGTTACTTCTGGAGCTGTAAAATCTCCTTAATCCGTGAAAAAAAATGCAGGTTTAATATTAATACCCAGAAAATACCCCACCTCACATGTAAAGTTGGATAAATTAACTAGCTATGTGACAATATTAATAAGTGAGACGATTTACTAGTTGAGATGGGATCAAGGTACTCAAAATAAAACAGGGAAAAAGTTCGATGGGGAATCACCTTCCGACGGCCATCGGCCTTATGTATTTTCATACTTGTTTCTTACTGTAAATACAAAATGAATGCAGGTTCAAACTTTAAAAAAGGACGATTCACTCAGAGAGGATTATAATCAAAGAAACGGAGGGTTAAAAACCAAAGAAATCGACAAACATACCTTATAATTGGGATACCCAATTATAATTGTTGTTGGGAGAGACGGAGATCCGAGAAGAAAGGGACGAACACTTCGAATATTTGAACGCTTTGAACAATTCGTGAAAGGCATGAATGAAGAAAAAGAAGGGAATGACTGCATATATGAATAAGACAGTGGCATTTGAAGAATTTCACACCAAACGAAGGTCGCGTGCAAGGCATGTGCGGTGTTAACGGAAAATTTTAACGGACTTCATCAAAAACCAACAACACCAAACATATTGCATCAAAAACAAACATTGTGTCGCTTTTACCACTTTGGGCAAACAATTACATACTTTTCATACTTTTCCCTTTATTATAGCTATGAAAGACCGCCTTTCTAGTTGCAAAAGGTGACTTTTAGCTCCATCTTTGGCCACTTTCTGCATTGTTTCATGTATATTGTTTGTTAACCTTGAGTTTAGAATTCTGTTGTAGATTAGTCGAGGCTAAGTCGAGAATCGATCTCCATAGAAGGATATAGGGGAAAAAGGATGTATCCGCCTATGATGAACTAGTACAGAAAAGAGAGAACCAACACTGATGTTTCAGTTCAACATTCTAGCATTTCATCTCGTGGTGGATATATAATGCCTTTTAGCACGGTAAAGAGAATTAGTTATTTCTTCCTTTTAACAGTTTCAACGTCGTGGATCTTGGAACAGAAGAGATATTAGAGGTGTTCTTTTCACGTATTGGAATGGTACAATCTTTGCTACGTTGAGCTCGAAAAGGTCGAACACTGATTGCCTTCAAGTAATCCCCTTAACGAAGAATTGGTATCAAGAATGCAAGCAGTTAGAAAATTGAGATCCATGCTTATCGTAAGTGATCTTAACCTTTCCACTCCATAAGAGGGGCAAAAACATCTTTTGGCTTGAAAAGGATTTGAAACTAACTGAAACACGTGACTTTCACGTGACACTTAACGCGCAATTTTAACGGAAGCTGCAATTACAAACAAAATGAAACATATGAGTGCACTTAGTTGCGACAAAAACATTTTGGTGCAGTTACAAAAATCACATCTGAGTGTATTTTCATACTTTTCCCTAAATGAAATGACTAACCAGTTAGTGCAAGTGTTAACATCTCGACTAATCTTTTGCAAATAGGGGTGGGGTGAGCAAATTACTCATTTAGAATCGGAACCTACCCAAAACCTACATTCATTTAGGTTATAATTATGGTTCACGTAATAGGGTACCCTGAATCTACCTAGAATCGATTTTATGTATATATAATATTAATATCAAGAAAAAATAATTAGTTATTGCTAACCCTTAATTTGTTATTGCTTTACATAGTACAAAATGTCAAAAAAAAAAAATTCTCTAGTGATTCTCTTCTCTCGCACAACGCACACAATTTTGGTTCTCATATGTGGTTGATTGTATGATTTTGTGAAAACAATTGTGATTATTGGATGATTGTATGATCATTTTGTATGATTTTTGCAACTTCGTATTTTTTTTGAAAAAAATATGATTTCAAATCGGTTATTATAAACATGTTTTCGATAATTTATTATGAAACAGATTCCTAATAGGGTACCTAGAACCGTTGGTATAAACAGGTTCTGAGTAGGCTCCGTTCCAAATTCAACAGTAAGTTCTCGTTCCAAAATCCAATACTTTGTTTGCAACAGAGTATGTTCTGGGAACTCCTGAAATTATATGGTACTCGAAACGGCTCACCCCTCCTACGCCTGAAGACGGCCTTACAACATTCTATCTAAATTAACTAACATATAAATTCACCGAGAGACCATCTCTTATCCTTGTCGGTCGTGGTATTCTGTGGCGGGCACTGTAGAATTTTTTAGTCAACTTTATATCATTGGTGTCATTATTTGGTTGGATATGATCCAAGCACGGACAGAGCTATCAATGGACGAGGGGGGCAATTGTCCCCCTCAACTTTTGATTTTGTGTACATTTAACCTTAAAAAATGCAATAATTTTCATTTTAGCCATTTTAAATTATACATTTGTCCTTACTGTTTTTTAGTTCAATGCTATAACTCTAATACTTGCCCCCGCTAAAGAAATTTATTGGCTTCGCCACTGAATCCAAGAGTTGCAAACCAAACTGCCTCAGTTAATATTACCTTTCTTTTTTTGTCTTCACGAGAATATTTCTGAAACAGAACCCTGGCCAAGGCGCAACCTCAATGGTGACTACATTGGCCCCCCAAACACGGGAAAACGAAGACTAAGTTGATTGACCTAATCGTAGTTGGACACGGTGTTGGTGACGCTTGCTAAGGGTTATGAAACCCCAACAGCAACCCCTCCTAATGTTTGGAGAAAACTGATTCAAGTGTGTTTGACCGATTCGATTCTCCTAAATTGGTCTAGGAGTAAGACCAGTCATGTTTGATTGTTGTATGTTGGCCTAACTGGTTTGGATTACCCGAACCATTCTTGGCCCAAATTGGTCGGTTAAACCACTTTGTGATGGAAAGACTAATCCGTATCGTTCGGATTATAATCCTTGGTCTCGTAGAACATTGATTCGTGACTGACTTATATGTATGTGAGTTCATTGATAACCCCCAAATTATTTTGTGTATGTAAGAAATATGAAAACTACATTTGTATTGAGTTGTTGTTTACATTACACAAATACATCTCAATTTATAGATTTTGTATAACTGTAAGATTCTAACGGTAACATTACCGTTATTGTCTTTATCACTCCTTCTCAAGTTGGATCCCAACTTGTTACATATAGTATTTATTGGAGGTGACAGGATCGGGACGGACGACGGGATCATGAACAACTAACGGATCGGGACGACGTGATCAGGAATAACTGGCAGATTGGTACAGACAGTACATAGGCGAGCAACACAGACGCTATGGAGCTTGGTTGCTGCATCCCGTTTCACGGGACTGCATCACAAAGGCAACCATCACGGATGAGCAACCTTCCCGATGGTGATAGAGACAGAAGGTTGCTACATCCCATACCACGGGACTACATCACGGAGGCAACCTTCAAGATGGTGGTAGAGACAGATGTGACAGAGCTTTTGGTTGTTGCATCCCGTATCACGGGACTGCATCATGGAGGCAACTTTCATGGAGGAGCAACCTTCACAGTGGTATTAGAGACAGTTGTGACGGAAGCTCGGTTGATGCATCCCATACCGCGGGACCACATGACGGAGGCAACCTTCATGGTAGAGCAACTGTCACGGACAGAGGTAGTTGGCTGGACAGCTACCCTAATGGGTGAACACAGCCGAATTAGCACAAAACAGATTATTGAATCGAACTGGAGCAGTGAACCTGACCGTAGATTTGAACTGAACCATATCAAAAGTTGAACTGAACTGAACTGGGCCAGAAAATCAAACTAGATTGAACTGGATCAGAAGATCAAACTAGACCAGAAAATTGGATCAGACCATAAAAGCAAACTAGATTGAAAACGTAACTAAACTGGAACACTGAACCGAACTGAACCAGATCAGAGAACCAAACCAGAAAATTTGTTTTCTTCAACAAACAATTATCTTTAACATGGAACCAACTGTTGCTTCCACGAAGAGGCAGAGAAGAGTTGTCTTCAACGAAAAAGCCTGGTGAGTAGAAGAGGAGCAAGTGTCGTAAAGCCGGAGGCGACAGACGAGGTCGAGGCGAGCGGGGTGAACGAGTTGGAGCTCGACGACAGAGCATCAGAAGTTTTAGCAGGGGGAGACGTCGCGGGAAGAGGCATACGGTAGTCGCATAGGACGGTGGACGGTAGCAAGCGGTGGAGCAGAGTGAACAAGAGCGAAACGGACTAAACAGGGCACGACGAACACATTGACGAAACCCGGTGATCAACGAACGGATGACTGGAACAGAACTTGCAGATTCTTGACGAAAGTCGATGACTGAGCAAAGGTAAGCAGCAGAACGGTAGTAGGGTCTGATACCATGTAAAAAATTTGAAGACTACATTTGTATTGAGTTGTTGTTTACATTACACAAATACATCTCAATTTATAGATTGAGTATAACGGTAAGATTCTAACGGTAACATTACCGTTATTGTGTTTAACAATATATATTTGCAGTGTTGTCATGCATGCTTTATTTTGTGAGTTCATTGGATTTGTTTTTTAGCGTCTCTAAGGTAACTTGATGATGGATAAAAGATAGTTCTGGATAATTTAAGATTGACATGGTGGTATTAAAATTTCGCCATGAACTTAATTCTAGAGCCCTGAGGTTTCCATTGATATTGTACGCAATACATGACAAGTAATTTAAATACTCATGTTTAGTATTGACACTTGAAGAGTAAGTTCTCTAAAATGACATGGATAACCTCATCAAGGAAGTTCAACACATAGTTCAAAACATTCACATCCATAAATGACGGTCAAATTTAGAAAATGACTAACTCGTTGCGGTGATCTTGTAGTTTAAGTAGTTACTGTTGAATTTAGACAACCACACACATATTTGAACAATAGCTTAATAAGCTCATTCTTTCATAACAACTCAACTGAAAACTATTACATACAAGTCTACTATTTATTACAATCAATATTTATTTATCTATGTCTAATCCCATGCTCTCGGTGGTTCTGTGATGTGTTAACCGGATATGTGTACCGTGTGACTTGAGATGATTGCCTCTAAAGTAAGATTCCCTAGCAGCACATGCTCCACATCTTCTTATGTTTCAACACTCCCCCGCAAGTTGAACAGTGGGGTCTCCAATGTTTAACTTGGATAGAGCTCGTCTGAAGTTTTTTCCGTTTACGGCTTTAGTAAGTACATCTGCAAGTTGGTCTTCTGAGCGTACGAACGGAATAATGATGGCCCCATCTTCTAGCTTCTCCTTTATTAAATGTCGATCAATTTCAACATGTTTGGTGCAGTCATGTTGAACTGGATTTTCAGAAATACTTATAGTTGCACGATTATCAATATACACCTCGACCTTCAAGTGGCCATTGTTCTGGAACAATAATCCACTTCCTGGTGAGCCTTTTAAATACTGAAGATTTCTGATTGCTGCTTCCATGTGATCTTCTTGTGGCTTGTGCATAAACTGACATACCACACCTATTGCATATGCAATATCTGGTCTGGTGTGGGATAAATAGATCAACTTTCCTACTAAGTGTTGGAATCGAGTTTGATATGTCAGATCAGCTCCCTCCACTATTTGAAGCCCATGGTTTAATATAATTGGTGTCTCTGCTGGCTTGCAATCCATCAATCCTATTTCTACTAGCAAATCTAAAATGTATTTTCTCTGTGAAATAAAAATACCTGTTTTAGATCGTAGAACTTCAATCCCTAAGAAATACTTGAGTTCTCCCAAGTCCTTCATTTCAAATTCCTGAAATAAGTTCTTCCTAAGTAGGGATATTTCTTCTGTATCATCACCTTTAATAATCATATCATCCATGTATATAATTAAACAAGTTAATAGGCTTCTTCTTTTCTTGAAGAACAAGGTATGATCTGCATTGTTCTGTTTGTAACCATTTTTTCTCATGGCTACAGTAAATCTCCCAAACCATGCCCTGGTGATTGTTTGAGACCAAATAGAGCTTTCTTTAATTTACATACCGTTGATCCCTGGAACTCTGTCATGAACCCTGGCGGGGGTTCCATATATACTTCTTCCTCTAGATCACCATGTAAGAATGCATTCTTTACATCAAACTGATGTAGCGGCCAATTCTGATTTGCCGCTATAGAAAACAAGACTCTTATAGTATCAATTCTAGCTACAGGAGAAAACGTTTCTGAATAATCAATACCATAGGTTTGAGTATACCCTTTCGCCACGAGCCGTGCTTTATATCTTTCAATCGTCCCATCTGCCTTATGTTTCACGGTGAACACCTATCTGCATCCAACCGCCCTCTTCCCGTATGGAAGATCACACTTCTCCCACGTCTTATTCTTCTCTAAGGCCTCCATTTCTACTTGCACTGCCTTCCTCCATTCCGGATGTTTAACTGCTGACTCCACCGTACTTGGTATATCCTGAGAATATACTGCAGCAGCAAAAGCACGCGCCGCTGGTGATAAGCTCCCCCTGGCTAGGTTTGCTACTGGATATCTGCTTGCTTTGGGATTATACTCCGGTTCGTATCGTACTAGAGGAACACCTCTGTTTCTCCTAGCTAGAAGTATATCTCTCTCTTGTACTGGTGATTCTTCCACAACATTAGAAGTATCATTACAAGGAGTTGCAGTAGAAGCTAAATCATCTGAGACCTGTATTATGGGAGTCAACGTCTCAGTGGAAGCTAAATCATCCGAGACCTGTATTATGGGAGTCAACGTCTCGGTGGTTCCACCAACTTGCTCTTTTGGAACTATCTCAGTCAACATTGGTGTGGTAGTCGTCAGGTTCAACCAATCTAATGGACTATCTTCATTAATAATACCCCTTGGACATGAGATTGGGATGAATAGTAGAATTATGTTTCCAGAAAAGTACAATCCATCGTGACATACATGCGACTGGTTTTTGGATTAAAACATCGATAGCCTTTTTGATGAATCCCATACCCGACAAACACACATTTGACAGAACAATGATCAAATTTGGATCGATCCGACTTGGGGATATGTACAAAGACAGAGCACCCAAAGATATGTGGTTTTAGTGTTAAGGCTGTGGGAACACTCATATGACTAGATAGAATTTTAAGAGGTGTTTGAAACTGAATCGCCTTGGTGGGCAGACGATTAAGAAGATATATTGATGTTGCAACAGCGTCTAGCCAGAATGAACTGGGAACTTTTGACTCCAGCATTACTGCTCTTTTCATTCCTAGAAGGTTACAGTTTTTTCTTTCTGCTACTCCATTCTGTTGAGGAGTATGGGGACATGATGTCTGATGGATAATACCTTTGTCTTTAAGAAATTGTTGTAGTGAAGAATTAACGAATTCTCCACCATTATCAGAACGGAGTACGTGAATTTGCTTACTAAACTGGGTTTGAATAAGTTTGTTAAACTCTACAAACTTAGTAAAGACTTCAGATTTATGCTTAAGGAAGTATACCCAGGTCATTCGAGAATAATCATCGATAAACAAGACAAAATACTTAAAATCAGTATTTGACATACATGTTCTATTATTTGGAGCTGGTCCCCAAACATCAGAATGAATTAACGAAAGCATAGTTTTGGCTCTGGATTCAGACATGGAATACGATTGTCTATGACTTTTAGCAAAAATACAGGTCTCACACATAATTTCTTTATTCGACATAAATAAATTTGGAAATAATTTATGAAGGTACCCTGCAGATGGATGACCCAATCTCCGGTGCCACAAGCACTGTTGTCTAGTGACTGTCCCGTGAGCAAGCATTGCAGTTCCGTGTTAAGCCACTTCTTCCACATAATACAGGCTTTGACGTTCAACTCCACGTCCAATAACCTTCCCTGACTGAATATCCTGTAATACACAAAAATTTGGATACATTAGTACTATACAGTTTAGCTCCCTCGTTACATGACTAATGGATAGTAACTTGCATGCTAAGCTAGGTACATAAAGACAGTTCTTCAATTTAATATCTGGAGAAATAGTAACGGTTCCTGCTCCTTGAACCGGTACTAATTCTCCATTGGCTGTCTGAATCATTTCTCTTTCGGATTTTGACTGACTCACAAAATCCCGTCTGTCAAAGGTCATGCTATCCGTGGCTCCACAATCAAATAACCACAGTCCACCCTTTTGTGCGGTTTTCTGCTGAGCAATAAATGTCTTAACAATAATTGGGTTCCGATTTATTTTTTTATCATAATCGTTACCGGTTTTATCGGGGTTTAAACACAAATCACTCAACAAATCAGTATTAAACCGCCAGGGGTAGGAAGGTAATTTACTCCTTCCTAACCCTATACCTATGTTGGTGTCATCTGCTCCTTGTCGTGCCTCCCATTCTTGATGCCTTGGCTCTCTCGGTTGAGCTAGGGTTCCCGCCGAGCTTGTCGCCGCGGCGCTTCGATGGATGTCTTCTGGTGGACAGGGACGAGTCATGAAGGTGCCAGAACTCTCATCCTTGCCTTGATTCTGATCTGGCCAGGTAAGGCTCCTCTCTTGACCTTCGGTTGGAACCCTAGTTGCCATGGCTACTGCTCCCATGGGTTCGGTGATCCTCCACCCTCTGTCACGGTTATTCACCGCCGTGACTGGGTGACCAGCTCCGTTCCCGTCTCGCCTCTGACTTTTCCATCTATCGGGGAATCCGATGAGTTGGTAGCACTCTGCTCTCCATGACACATCTTACCGCAGTGGCTGCACCTGATTGTCTTGCGGTCGATGCCACCGCTCCGGACTGGCTTTCCCCCTTTGCTGGGAAACATCGGGGGCTTGGAGGCACTTCCGTTTCTTGCAGCTCCTTCCTCCGGGAAGTGTCGGGCTAACAGTCCCATGCCTAATTCGAACCCAACAGGTTTGATTGCTCTTCTCGTAGCTCTCATTACTTGCCTCCGGTCACGTTCCGACCGAATTGTCGAGTAAGTCACCTCCACCTCCGGTAATGGAATGTTCCTGAGTAAGTCTCTTTTTTCATTGTCAAATTCGTCACTTACTGCACTTAAGAACTTAATTATAGAGCTTGGTTTCAGCCCTTTTTGCATTCCAAATCTGTATGTCTTGTGGACATTTCATTTGGTTTGGATCAGTAACTCGATGTCCCTCAAAGCCCCTGCATTTTGATGTATAGAGCTTCTAAAGAATCGGTTCCCTGTTTTGTATTATTAGTTCGAACAATCAAATCAAACAATTGAATTCCATCCTTGCCTTTACTATAGGTTGTGGCTAACTCATTCCATAAGTCTCTTGTTGTAGGGAACTCGACATATTGGTGCACCAAGTCTGAAATCATGTTGTCTAGAATTCACGAGCAAACGATCAAATCGTCTTGCTCCCACTGTGGGTAATTCGGTTCTTCGGGTTGAGGTGGTGCCGGAACACCTGTAAGATGATGCAGCTTTCCTTGTCCCCCGATCTTCATCCGGATCAGTCTCGCCCACCGGGAATGATTGTTCTCATTCAACTTTACACTCAAGATGATATTTGAAACTGGTAAGGACTGATTACGTACACTGTTGTTCTGTGGCAGGGATGAGAACATTGTCGCCCATTGAGCCGCCATCGTCTCGTTCGCTAAGCCCGGTTTGTTGGTGCAGGCGCTGTCTCTTTCGGACTCCGTCATGGCTAAGGTATGGTTGGTAAATGATGATCGCCTAGAAAGGTTAACCGATCAATTCATCGAACAATCCGGCTCTGATACCATGTTGAATTTAGACAACCACACACATATTTGAACAAGAGCTTAATAAGCTCATTCTTTCATAACAACTTAACTGAAAACTATTACATACAAGTCCACAATTACAAATCTGCATGATCTTGTCATTTGTTGTTCTTCATGCAATTACAAGATTGTTTTACGCAAAGAACAAATGACAGATCTATACAAAATACATAAGAAAAAAACGAAAAAAGAAGAAGATCTTGAAACCAAGAAGAAAAAGCTACGAGAAGAAGAAGCTACGAGAAGAAGAAGTTGGTTGTATATAAATGAAGAAGGAGAATGACATATTAGGAATTTGAATTATGAAGATGGTCGCGTGCACAACACATGTCTAATTTTAACGGGAATAATTAATAGCGGTTACGTCTCTGAACCATTCAGTCGCATTTTAACACAAGAGTAACGGTTGAGCTCAAGTTTGAACCGTTTAGTAACAGTTACCAACATAAGTAACGGTTCAGGTAATTAACCCTATAATATATTTAGCTAATTTTTATTTTGGGAAAAGTATGAAAATGGTGCAACAAGTTTCACCAAAATGGTTTTTGGTGCTATTTGTTTTTTGAGGATGGTTAATGGTGAAATACGTTTGTAAACGATGGTAAATGAACCTTCCGTCTACAAAACGTTTAATTATGTCGTTAAGTTGTCACGTTTTTGTCACGTGACTTTATAAACTGTATTTTCTGTTGGAAATCAGTTTTGAAAAGACCTATATGCCCTCTCCTTATTTGGTCCTGTCTTCTTCATCCGATTCTCCATCACAGTAAGCATCTTTGTGAGCTTCACTTTCGCAGCCATGTACGGAAAGGCAGCTTCACTTTCGCAGCCTTGGATGCTGCTGGAAACACCATGTCTGCCAACATTTACTTAGCCAACAGAAATCTTCCAAACGATCCTGCAGACAGTTGAACATTACAAGTGTTTGTGCTGAAAACAAAATAATGAAAAATTGGGTTATGAAATTTACCTCAAGAACAGTTCGTATTGAATTTCCTTCATTGGCAATACCAATTAAAGCAACAACTGCAGTCAAGCGCTCTTCAACACTAAGATGAGAATATTCTCCTTCGCTAAGACCACTAACCCACGATTCATACGATTTGCTCTCATCAATCTCCATACTTTCTTGATCAGCTTTAGCATCAATGATATCTTCCCCATATTGAGTAGGAACAATTGCAGGATGATCATTCTTGAAATCACTCTCAGGCCCCACACTAAAGTCCCTCTCAGCCTCCTCGTCATCAGCCAAAATCTATTCTTTAATAACAGGGAGGGCATTGACCTCATACTGAGCAGCATCCCTATTGGCACTTGATGGAGTAGCAAAATCATCTGTGTCAGGGTCATCATCGTCACCTTCAAAATCTACGTCTCTCTCCCCATCGTTATCTCTTTCCATGTCATCATCTCTTTCACCACCATTATCTCTTTCAACATCATCTCTCTTACCGTCATCATCTCTTTCAACATCATCTCTTTCGATTGTATCAGCATCTTCTCCAGTTAAAAGTCCATTTTCAAACATTCTTATCTTCTTTCTGGCATCTGAAAGTATTGCCTCTGCATCAGTTGGATCCTTTCTAAAAGCTGAGCGAACACGGTATGTGGAAGGAGCAATTCACGGCTGCCATAGGAAAGGCATGAATTTATATTCTCCTCATTTTCAACAATCAATTGTTGTGAAAATGAAAGTTTGAATACATATTTTGTCTTTCTGAGCTTGCAGGGATTTGCGATTGGATCGGCTGCCCTTGTGTCTCTGGCCCTCTTTGGTGCCTTTGTTAGCCGTGCAAACATTACGACAGTTGATCTTCAAGCAAGGGGACCAGCTTTAGTAGCAATCTTCCCACGACAGTCGATCACTTGGGCACACCAGCTTCGGCAACGACATTAGGCGGGATACTAAATAGGCTGATAAGGGCATAAATGGTATTTCAAATTTTAGTTTGTACAGGCAGAGTCACGTGACAGACCACGTGCTATATTAACGTACCTATTCAACAGAAGTCAAACGGAAGTACCAAAAACCATTTTTACTAAACATGTTGTACCTAAAACCATCAGCTGGGTTGGAAAACCATTTTGGTGAAACATGTTGCACCATTTTCATACTTTTCCCTTTTATTTATGTAACACATGTTGAGACCAATATAATGAACCCATGGGTCATGCATATCGATCTGTAAAGTTTTGTGTTTGATTTGAGTTAAGCAAATTAATTCATTTAAAATTCATATTTCATTTGAATACGATTAATCTCCTCACATAACCTACCTACGAATGAACCAAATCAATTGTCTCCCTTATTTTATTAATATATGCAATGTAATACCATTTTTTAAAATTATTGAATAAAAAATCTGTTAAGAATTTTATTATGTTTGTCAGGTGATTTTCAATTTTCCTCTTCCTTCCTTAACCGTATGGATATGTTGTTGAACAAGTCGAAGATGCCAATATTTGATCCATTTCATCATAGACCAGAGACCTGTTATATAAATTTATCCGTCAAGCAGGTCAGCAGTCGAAATCGTCCACCATAGATTGTTGACTTGGTAGCATGAATTTTTTAAATGGAACCGAAACAAAGCTTTGATTGTAATGAAGTTATCCCAGTACAACATGAAATTAATTAGTTCTTTGGTTGTACACATGTTACGTGCATTGTAGTACAATATGTTTGGTCTTTCACCAACCCTAATATATATTATACTCTTTGATTTAATTTCATTGTAGCCGTAAACAAACCATATTTGGGCAACTATTCCAAATACTTACGTTCCTATCCTTATTTCTAAGCAGATTCATAAGTTGATTGTTACTGATCGAGTGAAAATATTAAACAAGTCATGAAAACTTTAAACAGTCGAACCTTCTATGCGTAACATGACCAGAAACGGGAATGTCGACGGCCAAAGCCCATACATTTAAGTACAACAAAAGCAATACCATATATATCCCTCTTGTATGTCCTGTTCTTCTTCCTAGCTCCTTCCATTGAGTAACTTCAAAGCATACATATACGTACTAGTTGTATATACATGACATTACACCAAATGAACTTCTGGACTATATATACATGAAGAGGCTCTTCAAATGTGTAAGTAGAAGAAACTCAACTAAAAGTCATGGCTGTTTTTGCACCAATAGCCGCCCTTTTCCTCGTGTTGTTTGGAATAATGGCGTCTGGCTTGTCCAAAGCTGCAGTCGACATCCATTTCTACGATCAAACCTGTCCACAAGTCGAGGAAATCATCCGACAGACAGTGCAGAACGCAACCAAACACGACCCAAAGGTTCCGGCTCGCTTACTAAGGATGTTCTTCCACGACTGTTTTATTAGGGTATGATCCTATGATGTTAGTTATTACTTGCTACATCATGAAGTTCAATAAGATTGATCTTGTTAAATTATGAGATGTGTAGGGATGTGACGCGTCGTTGCTGCTAGACTCGACTCCAGGAAACCAAGCGGAGAAAGACGGTCCACCCAACATTTCGGTACGTGCGTTCTATGTGGTCGATGAGGCCAAGGGCAAGCTGGAAGAGGCATGTCCCAGGACAGTTTCTTGCGCAGACGTTATTGCCATTGCAGCAAGGGATGTAGTGACAATGGTAATTCAACACGTAAATATAAGTACCATTGAATATTAACATCTTTAGTCATATATTTCTTTCTTCTTCTTTTTTTAATAAAAACTACATTAAGCCTAGTATTTGAAACCCGTAAATTGTGTAATTTTTAACTAACTTTTCGTCTTGTTCTCTAGGCAGGGGGGCCCTATTGGAATGTGCAGAAAGGTAGAAAAGATGGGAGAATATCAAAAGCTTCGGAAACTGTCAACCTTCCGGCTCCAACATTCAACACGACTCAACTCATCCAAAGCTTCGCCAAAAGAGGGTTAGGAATGAAGGACATGGTTGCACTTTCCGGCGGTCACACCTTGGGGTTCTCACACTGCTCCTCTTTCGAAAGTCGGCTTCATAATTTCAATGCAGCCCACGACATTGATCCAACCATGAATTCTGGGTTTGTGCAAGAGCTCAAGAGCAAGTGCCCTCATCCAAACAAGGACCCAAGTGCAGGACAGTTTTTGGATTCGACGTCATCGATGTTTGATAATGATTACTACAAGAGAGTTTTGGCGGGAAAGGGAGTGTTCGGATCAGACCAAACACTGGTTGAAGATTATAGGACCAAGTGGATTGTGGAGTCTTTTGCAAATGATGAGAATCTCTTCTTCAGGGAATTTGCGGCTTCTATGGTGAAATTAGGTAACGTTGGGGTTAAGGAAAGTGGTGAAGTGAGGATAAATTGCAGAGTGGTGAATTGAATAACTACACACTGATTTCATTTTCTTAAGGTTGATTATACATTGTGCTTGGATAGAAAATAAGCAATATTTCGATTGAAAAGAGGGTAAAAAGTCTGAATGTAATTTTACTCCATTACGTTTGAGTGCAACTTGTATTTATGTCTACTTTTGAAAATTACTCATTCACCTTCAAAATCAACCGAACTAATAATATGTTGGAACTTAAATGGTACACGGTACAATGATTCAAATCCAATCTATGCAATACAGAGAAGAATTTGATTCATTTATCCACTTTGTTTGAGTAGCACATCATCAACTAAAGTATCTCATCATGCATAAACGACATCAGACCGAAACGCATACTTGATACCCTTGGTCACATTTCGAGCTTCATGCAGCATACATTTATCACCATGGATGTGAAACAGAGACATTCCTTCCAACGGAGCCAGCTTCAGTTTTCAAAACAATGTATGTACAATAAGCATGCAGTAAAATAGAAGAGTAATAATCTTTTTGAAGATAATCTATGGTTTAAAGCAACAGAAGATTCCAATTACCTCAGCCACAATACTGTTTCTTGTAGGGGTGAGCCAAAAATACCGGTTGGACCGAGACCGGCCCGAGACCGGCCCGAGACCGGCCCGAGACCGGCCCGACTAAGACCGAGACCGACTAGGACCGAGACCGAGCGGACGGGTTTTTTCCTCTAAAGTCGGGCTCGGGCTCGGTGTTTTTTTCGAAATTCCCGATTCGGACCGGCCCGGCCCGAGTTTTGTACAAAACTAACAGAATACTATACTTAGTATTAGGGTTACAGGGTCCACCAGCAGTCAGCACATAACTGCAGTGCATTCCCATTTCCCGCTGCGCCTCTCCCCGTCTCCCGTATCCTCTCCCGCGGCGCCTCTCGACTCGCCTCCGCCTCCGCTCTCCGACCTTGTCTCCGCCTCGCGTTCGCCTCTCCTCTCGCCTCCAGTAAGTCTCCGACTCAGACCGTTCTTCGATTGGCTGAAATTAAATGTGTGAAACTTGAAATTACAGTACAGATTCATCTTGCAATCTTCATGCTAAAGATTGGTTTTGAGCGTATTCTTGTTTTAGTTTCAATTAGTTTCAACTGTTATTATGAAATTCCAACGTTAAATTTAACAGTAACACATACACTATCTTAGCTAGGGTCCATTCTTGAAGGATTCTCCTGTTCTTTTGTTCTTGCCTGGTATGGCTGACTTCTTGTCGATGGACGTTTTGATTATCTTAAAAACATGAAGAAGGTAGCAATTAGTATTTGGAATCGAAATATAGTACGAAAGAAGATAATATCAGAGTTTGGTGTAAACCTAATGCAAAGCTGTCACAAATATTTTGTGTGTATTTTAAGGAAGAAAAACAGTGATTGATAATTGATTCAATTTGTATTGTATAGTAATTACTACATTTAGTGACTCACAGTTTATTAAAACCCATATATACTCTTTGACAGGACACGTCCTGCATTTTCCCATGCTATGTGAACTTGAGTAATTTCCATTTCTATTGTGAACTTTTGACATTCTTGCTCTTTGCTTTTGCTGACTTTGACTCAGTCATCCTTCAATCACGCTAACACTCTCCCTCAAGTTAAGTGGTCGGATCTCCGATACTTAGCTTGCCTAGTACTTCTCTGAAAACCTTCGAGTTTACTACTTTAGTCAGTATATTTGCCAATTGGTGTTCCGAACGAACAAATAGCAGTTCGATACTTCCAGCTTCAAGGTTCTCTTTTATGAAGTGTTTGTCCACCTCAATGTGTTTAGTCCGGTCGTGTTGAACTGGATTTTCAGAAATACTTATCGCGGCTTTATTGTCACATAGTAACTCACATGACTTGGTTGGTGGAAAACCAATCTCTGTCATTAACTTCCTTAGCCACAGTACTTTCGTTAATCCCGTAGCTATCCCACGGAATTCTGCTTCTGCACTTGAGAGAGCTACAACCTTTTGCTTCTTGCTTCACCAGGTCACCATATTATCACCAATAAAGGTAAAATATTCGAATGTGGATCTCCGATCAACTGGGTTGCCTGCCCAGTCGGCATCTATATATATCCTTGGATTTCCAGATGACCACTTCTTCTAAACAAAACTCCATGTCCTGAGGTGCCTTCCAGATACCTCATAATTCTCATGACTGCTTCCATATGCTCAACTTGAGGTTGATGCATAAACTGACTTACCACCCCAACCGCATACGCTATGTCTGGTCGAGTATGTGAGAGATATATGAGTTTGCCTACCAGCTTTTGATATCGTTCTTTATCTGCTAGTCTCGCTCTTTCTGATAGTTGTAAGTCATGATTTACCACCATTGGAGTTTCAGCTGGTTTGCATTCCAACATCCCTGTCTCTATTAGAAAATCCAGAGTATTCTTCCTTTGAGATATAAAGATCCCCTCTCTTGATCTTAGTACCTCGATTCCAAGAAAGTATTTCAACATCCCGAGATCCTTCATCTCGAATTCTTCAAACAGGTTCTTCTTGAGCCTGTGCATTTCGTTTATATCATTCTCTGTGATAATCATGTCATCAACATAAATTATCAAACAAGTTATTAGATCTCCTATTTTTTTTTTTAAGATTAAGGTATGGTCCGAGTTGCTCTGCTTATACCCATATTTTTTCATGGCTATAGTGAATCTCCCAAACCACGCTCTAGGAGATTGTTTCAGACCATAAAGTGCCTTTTTTAGTCGACACACCTTTTCTTCTTGAATTTCATTTATGTATCCCGGTGGAATCTCCATATACACTTCTTCTTCAAGGTCTCCATGAAGAAATGCATTCTTCACATCAAACTGGTGGAGAGGTCAGTCTTTAATCGCAGCTATAGACAACAATACTCTCACTGTATCCATCTTGGCTATAGGCGAGAATGTCTCAAAGTAGTCAATTCCGTATGTCTGAGTGTATCCTTTTGCCACCAATCTTGCTTTGTATCTATCAATGGACATGTCTTGCCTGTACTTGATAGTATACACCCACCTGTACCCTATTGGTTTCTTTCCAACCGGTAGCCTACAAATCTTCCATGTTTTGTTCTTCTCTAAAGCCTCAATTTCAACATCCATTGCTTGTTGCCAATTCTTGGATTGTTTAGCATCGTTAATCATTCTTGGAATTTCTTCTGTGAGAATAGACATTGTAAATGCCTTTGCCTCCTTACTTAGTCTCCCCCTTACTACATTTGCAACCGGATACCTGGATCTGCTTGACTCCTTCTCCGGTGTGTATCTCTTAGGAGGTCGGCCTCGATTCTCTCTTGGAGGTAATTTGTACCTTCCAGTCATCCCATCCTCTTGTTCTTCTGTTTCTTCAACCAGAACATTTTCATCTTGTGGTTCAGATGGACTTACCGGGCTTACCTCTGATATCTCAAATGGTGGAGTATCAGGTGTGACCCTTAGTTCGCTAGTCATGACAAACGTATCAAAGGTTGGCCTGATAGTTCGATTTTCTAGCTCGGTTGGATCATCATAGGAGGGACTTTGTTTATCATAGGAGATATTTGAATCACACACCTAATCCAGTGGATCTACTATAAGACTCCCCCCTGAACACTGGACTGGTGAAAAAAAAATATGTTTCAAGGAAATCACAGTTCATGGTGGTGAACATGTGACAAGTTTTAGGATCATAACATCGATACCCTTTCTGATTAACTCCATATCCTACAAATACACACTTGACTGCACATGGATCAAATTTGGTGCGATCATTTTTTGGTATGTGAACGAATTCAAAGCACCCAAAAATCCGAGGAGATAAACTGAGTGATGAGGGTACGTTGGTAATCTCGGAGAGAATATCTAGCGGAGTTTTGAGGTTCATGATTTTTGTAGGGAGACGATTAATGAGATATGTTATCGTGGCAATAGATTCAAGATAGAATGATTTGGGGTAATTTGGACTCAATGAGGACGGATCTTGTTATTTCAAAAAGAATCCCTATGGATTAAACCATGCTCTGATACCATGTTAACAAGGTAAACTCTGTTTCTCTCTTGAATGTATTTCATTGATTCAAACTAGCTAAACCAGAATTACAGGTACATATACTACTTTGTCTTCCTATTCTAGTGGCATACATACTCATTACTATTTACTACTAATTTCAACCTCACTATTTAACTTTTGACATTCTTGCTCTTTGCTTTTGCTTTTGCTGACTTTGACGCAGTCATCCTTCAATCATGATGACACTTGAGATTCAGCTGAAGTGAGGAAATTCTGCACCTGCACATCTTAAGAATGAAGCAACAATGAAATTCTGCGCAAAAAATGTGTCCTTTGTTTTTACTAACTGTGCATTTCATTCTTACTCCAACGAAATTGAACATCTTTACAGGCAAACACGCAATTGAGGTGCCCCATTGCAGAATGAAGTTATTCTTAAAAGCTTGTTAGTTCTTGATTATTAATTCAATCATGTTCCTAAGATTCTTCTTTCTCAATAATCAATTGGCTTACTGTATATATATCTGTATAATGAACGAAGTACAACTGCAAACAAAGCACAAGCTAAGGATCTTAGCAAGATTTTGTTCGACAACCAACACAATATTTTACTTTTCTTGAAAACAGAAACTCTAAAATTCCCAATCCGAATTAAAGATCCATCAATGACAAAATTACAGTAACAAAATCAATTTTTTAGCGCATGCAATCTGACGGAATCGATCTACTGGATACGTTCTAGAGATAAAAAAAACCATAGAAAATGGACAACTTGATCTAACTAAACGTAATCGAACATCGAAAATGAAAGAATTGAAGGTTTACAGTAAATAGATCGATATCTTTGAGGCAACAAATCCGTAGGTAATGCTTAGGTTTGCTGGGTGGCCATTTTACGAAATCGGGAGAAGTTATTGCCTCTTTTTCTACCCGCCATTTTCTCTTCTTCCAGATATCCACCATCAATCATCCATTGTTATCAGAACCGAACTGGACCGCCAGTCCGACCGGGAACTGGACCCCTGTCCAGTTTTGTTCAGTTAAAAGATTGTTTTACAAATGAACAGTGTTTGAACCGGGTGTTTTTTTTCGAAAACCGACCGGTTTCTTGTTCACTTTCTAAAAAAAATAGAAACCCTAGATAATCTAACTATCTCACCAGTAAGCAGTAACAGCATCGCCCACTTTCAGCGCAACCTCAAGTGGAAGACTCTCCTCTTGGTTTCTCTTCACCTCCCGGCTCCACCTACGATTCCTAATTGTCGAAGCCTCTAGAGGAAGACTCCTATTGGCTTCTCTTCGCCTTTCCACGACGCAATTACTAATTCATGGAGGACGATGAGGTATGTTTTGAAAATCAGATGTAATTTCTGATGTCCAAAATCAGATGTAACGTTTTGAAATTCTTCACGCTAAATCTCATGAATGGATTTTTATGTCCAAATGATGCATGTAGGGGTTTTACAAGTTTTGAGGAAATTGTTTTTGATTATCAAAGTGGAAAGCTACATCCAGGCGATTCGAAACCTGCTCTCTCGAAAGCGCTGAATTGAATTCTTCAAGTATGATTCTTTTTTATTTTTTATGCTGCAACAGTTGATGCTTTTCATTTGACACTTTGACTAGATGATATTGGAATTGCAGGTAAAAGACATTAATAAATAGGTTATGCTTTAGCAAGAAGGTATTTTATTTCAGATGGCTCGAGTCTATAAATATGTTACAGTTATTTACATGTTTCTCTGTTTGGTTTGATTTCATTTTTTTTTGTTATGCAGAGTTACAGAGTCTCTAGGTAATCTTGTTGAAGAGGAATTGTGAAGAGTTGATGGTTTGAAACACAGTGAAGGATTTCACAGTTCATTTCCAGAGATAACTTGATTGTAGAAGATATCTAAAACAACTGCTTGGATTGTTGTCTCATTTCAAAGCTGCCTCTATAAGGTAAGGGGACAACAAATAAGGTGCAATCCATTATCTTGACTGGACTTGAATGTAATTTTTGTTGTTTTAGTCTACACTCTATTATCTCATTCTCTACACAACTTAGTTGGTGTCGAGAAGGTATAGTCAAATCTTGTGATAGGTAACTCCAAAGACTAATAAAATCAAATGAAAGAGTCTATTAACTTCATTTTGGTATTCATTATTCAATATGAATAATTCATGACTTATTTACTTCATTTTTCGGTTCCAAAATTTAATACCCGGTGTTAAACTGGGTAGGTTCCGGGAACCCCTAAATTTAAAGGGTACCCGAAACCGCTCACCCTATGTGAGAGTATTTAGTTTGAGTTAATTATGTTTGTGTTTGAGACTATGTATTTATTTTAAGTTTTAAGTTTTTTTCCTTATAAACAGTGTACCGCACATTGAACCGGGTTGCACCGGCCGAACCGTGAACCGTCCCCCTTGCCGGTTCGATGGCTGATCCGGTTCTGATAACTATGCAATCATCACATCACCGCGTCTCTACTTGTAAAGCGCGTGTATAATGAAGGGATTGGGATGGGGGTAGGGGTGAAACCGGACCGGTTGGACTGTATTTTTTACTATTTTGATTGGGTATCTATATTTTTGGATCGGATTTTCTTTATAAAAAAAATCTGACCAAGATACCATATAAGGAAAAGTGAACCGCCCATTCGGATTTTGGATTTTCGGACCGAATTTTGGGTTTGAACCGAAAAAAATAAATATACGCATTTACAACCAAAATAAGTATTAAAAATCAAATTAAACAACTAAAATAACTATTAAATAACAAAATTGTTATTTTTTTGTATTTATTGATTAATTACATTAATTAATACTAATTAATATAATATATAAAATTATATACGTATAAACGGTCGGATCGAACTCCACGTTTTTTTAGATTTGTAGACCGAATGGTCTAAAAAACTGTTTCAAGCAAAGAACCCGACCATAAATCGAACTGTACATTTGCGGACCAATTTTTTGGGTCGGATCGGTTCCATTTTCACCAGATTTTCGGACTACATGGTTTTTGCTTTCACCTCTAATTGGGGAGGTTCTGAAGTCTGGTCGAACCGAAACACGACCCAAACAACTCCCAAGCAAATCCATTATTATTTCTTCTAGCTCGGTCTCCATATATATTGTACATCATTATATCTATCTATTATTACCTATAATATAGATAAAATAAAATAGATAATAATAAAGCAATGTACAAGTGTGAGTGACTCTTGTTACTAAAAGACACTTTTTGAAGAAGATCGCTTCATATTTCCCTCAATTATTCACTTGTTCTGCTAATGGCTTCCTATGTACTGTTTCTATAGGTGTCAATTCGGGTCAACCCGCCGGGTTCGACCCAACCCGACTTGACCCGTCGTATTGTGCGGGTCGACCCGAACCCGACCCGTAATACTGTACGGGTCAGATTTTTCAACCCAAACCCGACTTGGCGGGTTGACTGGTCAACCCGCCTGACTCACCAATAACACATCCATATGTTAGAGAGATTGCTTTGATATGGAGCTTATCTTACTTCAGGGATGATGATGAAGAAATAAACGTGAAGGGTTTCGATCGAGTTCATGAGTCTAAGAAGATGAAACAACAGTGTTTGGGTTGAAGGCACCTTGCTCATGTGTCGATGGCTGTCTCCTCTTCAATGGGGTCATCCATTTCCAGATTGAAGCTTGGAAGGCCATCGTTGCATTCTGCTCAATGTACTCCGGATGGTTTAGGAGATCAAGATTCAAGGCCTTACCGATTGAACCGAGTTGTAGTTCCTGATCACAACCAAATTAAAATGATACCATTTACTAATAATAGATGGATGGTTTATATAAAAAGAAAGAGATATGCACCAGTAGATGGGCAAAGCACCACGGCCATAGTATTCAGCGCCTGGGGCACATGGAAATTCAAATTTATAGGAATCATCACAGTAGGACTGGCTCAGACTCATTTCTTTATTATAGCAAAGATGAGGCGGATCTGGTGATGAGGCAGAGGTGGCGGAGGGATAAAAGATGAGGCGGGTCTGGTGGCTGATGACGTCGACCTTGTGGGAGAGGTCGCGACCGAGCTTGGACTGGAGCTGCTGGACACCGTCGCTGAAGGTCTTTGGAGTCGACTCCCACAGCAAAATATGCAGTTGCAGGAAAATCTCTTGGTTCTCTTAGTCGTTAGCTGCCATTGGAGATTTGGAGTAGACTTGTAGCTGCTCATCACTCATATTTATATCTATATATATTACATAAAGGGTCCCAACCCAACAAGAACATAACAGAGCAAAGTTCGGGTCCCAACACTTACATTAGTTGTTTAAAATAAAAATATAGATGGGTCGGGTCCGAGTCAAACGGGTCAACCCGGACCCGACCCGGCTCTTGCGACGGGTCTGTAAGGAAACTAGAGATGAGGAGAGAAATATGAGCTCAAAGCAATGTAGAGAGAAAACTTCATCTTAGATTGCTTCAAAACTTAAGGATTACAAGAGGAGTCTAAGGCTCTATATATAGTGATATCTAGGTAACATTAGAACTACCTAGAATACACTAGATCATACATCTTAACATTCCCCTTACTAGTTAACCTTGTAAAGCATTTAAAAAACAAAAAAACTTAAAATTCTGCTGAATCTTCATGGTTGTACTGCTGAAGCACAGATTGAGCACTACTGCTGCACTGACTGGCTGAGGCACGGATGAAGCACGACTGAAGCACGACTGGTGCACTGGTCGACTGAAGCACTACTGAGACACAACTGGTGCACTGGAGCTGCATTATGTTTGCACAAGAACAAGCACAGGTCTGCTTGCTTTGACATCTTAAACGAACGAACACAGGTCTGTTCAAGAATGATCTAGTTGCTGTGAAGTCGGTTTTGGATCTACGAACTTTGAGACTCCTCGATTGCTCGATTTTGCGAGATCTTGAGCCTCATGTCTCGCAGTCCTCACGCCATGCATAATGCAACTCAAATCACTAAACTTCTGCAGAATTCTTCAAGTAACAACTCAAATCATGTCCATGTCTGCTCAGTTTGACATCGATTCTTCAATCCAAACACAAGCACGTAGGTTGCCGAGACAGACGAACAACAGAGGAAACAACACAATGCCGCCATGGTCATGTCCGTGGTGCCTTCTTGGTCATCCATCGTGATCATACCATTTTAGGCTTAAAAAAACAGGAAGAAACCGCATGCTCGGAACTCAAACCGCATGCTCTGATACCATGTAAGGAAACTAGAGATGAGGAGAGAAAGATGAGCTCAAAGCAATGTAGAGAGAAAACTTCATCTTAGATTGCTTCAAAACTTAAGGATTACAAGAGGAGTCTAAGGCTATATATAGTGATATCTAGGTAACATTAGAACTACCTAGAATACACTAGATCATACATCCTAACAGGGTCAACCCAAAAATGACCCGATGCAGTTTTTTTGTGACACGAACCCGGGTCAATTTCGGGTCGGGTCATATTTTGACAGGTCTAGTCTGTTTCAATCCGCGCGAAGCAAGAATAGCGGAGAGAACACAAAGCAACGTAGTTTCAAGCACGATAGATCATAATTTGTTGTGATTCAGACTCATTAGATCGATGAGACTTATGATGGAAAATTAGATGCTGCTATTTTCTGTCTCGCATGACCTTGGGATTTAGTGGCTCAAGAGAAATGCACACAAGACAATAGGATTTATGTGGTTCACAAATTTGGCTACATCCACGGCTCACACCCACTTCAGTATAGACAAATAGTGTATTACTCAAACATACACCATGTATCGCTCACACTCTAAAATACTCACTCCGTATTTTTTACACACATACAAAACACTATTTTTCTCCCATAGACTCAACACTCCAACACTTCTTTTTTACTCTTCTCTCTTTCGTGTTCTATCTTTCATTCGACATTGTTGGCTTCTTATAATTGTCAAAAGAATGACAATCTTCAGTGGCTTGGCGACTTTCATGAGTGTCTTGCCCACTTTGGTGAGTGGTTGCCTACTTTGATGAGTGTCTTGCCCACTTCAGTTGAGTGGTGGTGGTGGTGGCCCTAAAGTCTCCATTGTCTCACAGTCTCCCACTTGAAGGCTTTAAAACTCCACTAATGTATCCATGAGTGAACTGGGTGTGAGGCTCTGCTGTCTTCTATCCTTGAAGACCCATTGAAGCTGAGCACAACTTCAGTTTCTCTGTAGTGACTGTCTTGGTTAACATGTTAGTTAGGTTCTTGCTGCCCTGGATCTTCTCAAATGTTAAAACTCCATCCTCTAGTAGAGATCTGACGAAGTGATAACGAAGTTCAATATGCTTGGTCCTTGAATGAAATGTTGAATTCTTTGCCAGATGTATAGCACTCTGACTGTCACTATGCAAAACATTCTTCGTCTACCTTAGGCCCAATTTTGATAACAATCCATGTAATCATATCATCTCTTTGCTTGCCTCAGTAACTGCTACGTATTCCGGATCTGTGGTGGATAACGCTACTATCTTCTGTATCTGTGAAATCCAAGTGACTACAGTAGTTTCCCCTGTGAATACATAACTGGTAGTACTCCTATTGTTGTCTACCTCACCAGCTAAATCTGAGTCTAGGCTTTGTACTCTCAACTTGTTTCTTCTAAAACACAGGCATCTATCCGTGGTGCCTCTCAGATACCTTAGTATCTACTTGACTGTTTCTCAGTGTTGCTATCTAGGATTAGTCATGAACCTGCTCACAGCTCCCTCTGCATGAGCAATATCCGGTATTGTGCAAACTATGACATACATGAGGCTTCCAATGGCCGAGGCATATGGAACCTTAGCCATGAAGTTCCTTTCATCTTCCGTCTTGGGTGCCTGTTCCTTAGATAGTCGAAAGTGACTAGCCAATGGTGTGTTAACTGCTTTAGCATCACTCATGTCGAACCTTTTGAGAACACGACCAATGTACTCCGCCTGAGATATCTGCAAAGTACCCTTTGACTTCTCTCTATTGATTCTCATCCCAAGACTCTGTTTTGTTGCGGCCAAGTCCTTCATGTTGAACTCACTCGACAGTTACTTCTTTAATTGCTTGATTTCACCCATATATGAACCTGCCACTAACATGTCATCGACATAAAGTAGTAAAATAATGTAGTTGTACTCAAACCTATTAATGTAGTGCCTCTCAGATACCTTAGTATCTACTTGACTGTTTCTCAGTGTTGCTATCTAGGATTAGTCATGAACCTGCTCACAGCTCCCTCTGCATGAGCAATATCCGGTATTGTGCAAACTATGACATACATGAGGCTTCCAATGGCCGAGGCATATGGAACCTTAGCCATGAAGTTCCTTTCATCTTCCGTCTTGGGTGCCTGTTCCTTAGATAGTCGAAAGTGACTAGCCAATGGTGTGTTAACTGCTTTAGCATCACTCATGTCGAACCTTTTGAGAACACGCCCAATGTACTCCGCCTGAGATATCTGCAAAGTACCCTTTGACTTCTCTCTATTGATTCTCATCCCAAGACTCTGTTTTGTTGCGGCCAAGTCCTTCATGTTGAACTCACTCGACAGTTACTTCTTTAATTGCTTGATTTCACCCATATCTGAACCTGCCACTAACATGTCATCGACATAAAGTAGTAAAATAATGTAGTTGTACTCAAACCTATTGAAGTAGCAACAATGGTCAGCATTGCATCTGAAATAGTCGCTCGTCTACGTAAACCCGTCAAACATTTTGTACCACTGCCTTGGAGCATGTTTCAGTCCATACAAGCTCTTCTTTAATTTACACACGAGTTTCTCCTTACCAGGATATGAGAAACCCTCCGGCTGTTGCATGCATATATTCTCCTCAAGGTCACCATGGAGGAAAGCAACTTTTACATCTAACTGCTCAAGTTGCAAGTCTTCTGCTGCAAAAATACTTAAAACTGACCGAATGGTAGTCAATTTCACAACCAGTGAAAATATGTTGGTGTAGTTGATACCTTCCTTCTGCTGAAATCCTTTGGATACAAGTCTTGCCTTGTACCTTTTGAAACATTCATGTTTCTCCTTGACTCGATACACCCATTTGTTGTGTAAGACCTTATTTCCCACTGGTAACTCAGCTAGCTCCCATGTCTTGTTTGAGATAAGGGACTCCATCTATTTTTTCATTGCAAGCTATCACTTGCTTCATCATAGCATTCAGGTTCTCCGTCATCAGTAACCAGCAAATAATTCATGTACCTTTTATTTAGTATAGGAGGTCGTGAAGATCTCCTTAGCATAGGAGATGGAGATGAAAACTGTGGTGGATCAGTCTGTTGTGTGTTGCTGTGCGATATTTGTTCCTCTGACTGAGGACTCTCATCTGTTTGTTGCATTATACTTCTATATGGGACATCATCTAGATCGACATACATAGGACCACCCCTGTGTTGCACTACTAGGTTGTAGTGTATTTATGTCCTTGAATATCACATCTCGACTTATGATCACCTTCTTGGTCGGGTCATCCCATAACTTGTATCCAAACACATCTCCACCATATCCGATGAAGGTGCATTTTAGTGACTTGGGGTTAAGATTTCCCCTAGCCTGATCATTAATATGCACATATGATTCACAACCGAAATTTTTCTGTTAAGAAAGTTTTACCTCTTTTCCGCTTCATACCTCTTCTGGTATTCCGTAATCTGGCGGTACTGATGGTCCTCAGTTGATCAAGTAAGTTGTTGTGTTGAATGCCTCTGTCCAAAACTACTTAGGCAATCCTGCATGTATACGCATGCTTATGGCTCTCTCCGTTAATGTTCGGTATATCTATTCTGCTACGCCATTCTGTTGTGGTGTCCCTGGCACAACCCTAGCTAGTCTGATGTCATTTTTATAACAGAACTTCTTGAACTCCATATCATCATACTCGCCACTATTGTCGGATATTAATTTCTTGATCTTTAGATCTGTCTCATTTTCCATCATGGCTTTTCACATCTTGAACATTTCAAACACTTATGATTTGTGTCTCAAGAAATAAACTCATACCTTCCTGGTAGGGTTGGGCATGAACCGGTTCGACCCTGAACTGGTTCAAAACCGTACCTTTACCACATTTTAAAACAAGGATGGTTTACCGCTCCAGTTTTTGGTCGCTCCAGATTTTGGCTTAATTACCGTACCTATTCTGAACCGGTTCGACTGAACCACTTTATATATATTTAAAAAAATGAACAGTCAGATTGATCAAGCTGTTGTGTTAATCTAGTCTTTTATTTGAATAATTTGGGAGGATTCACCATGACTGAATTGAATTGAGGGACAAGGATCAAGAGGTGTGTCCAAATTTGGGATGGGGTAGTAGTAGCAGCTGGAAGAATTGCAGACTAGAAGTAGCAGCTAGTTCTTTTCTTTGATTTGTTCATAAGAATTGCAGATTGGAAGAATTTTTGCAGTTTAAGTTCGGAAGGATGGAGACGGAGACCATGAAAGGGACGAGTTGCTGCTGCTGGTCCGCTACTGTCGTGCTGTGAGACAAGCTGCTGCTGCGCCAAGAGCTGCTGCGGCCTGCGCCTGCGGGACGAGCTGGAGCTGAGTCACGCGACGAAGAAGCTGCTGTTGAGTGCTGCCGAATGAAGAATTGAAGATTGAGTGAAGACTGAAGAGGGAGAGGTTGATTTAGGGATTGAACCGTCCGGTCTTCCGGTTTGATTTAGTGTCTTAATAGTTTAGAAATAGATATTTTAGTAAAATATTATCTTAAAACCGGTACAAGAAGTGGTACGGTTTACCGTTTGAGATTTTTTATACCTCTTCTGAACCACTCCATTTTTTTGAAAAATAAACTTTTGATTTGTGAACCGATTTGGCTGAACCGGTTCTGAAACATTACGGTTCCAGTACGGTTCGATACAGTTCGGTCGACCCGGTTTTTTATGCCCAACCCTACTTTCTGGAATGTTCGTCGATGAAAGTCACGAAATATGAATTCCCACCAATGGATGAGACAATAGTTGGGCTCTAGACATCTCTGTGAAGCTAACTCTTTATGAAGCTAACTCTTTTCTGCTTCCCAAAGATGTAACTTTCACATAATTCAGTGTCAACACACTGTAGGTCTAATATTTTTCCCTTGGAATGCATGATTTTGAGACCATTGTCACTCATGTGACCAAGTCTCTGGTGTCATAGATGTGGATCATCTTTGTTGCCTGCAACTGTAATTGATCCACAAGTGTTCGTCGTCATATGGAGTGTACCACTCTTCTTGTCACGAGTGATTGTCATTGCACATTTCGAAACCTTTCAAGTATCGTCATTGAAGGTTTTGACGCAACCTTCAGATGCTAGCTGGCCCACTGAGATCAAATTCTTCATCAAGTCATGAATGTGTATCGCATCCCTTAACTTCCACACAGATCCATTCAACTTGATATGTACATCACTCTTGACAACCACGTCGCAGGGTGGATCATCACCAAAATATACCTTACCAAGGTTGGCTGATGAATAACTCACTAGGAATTCTTTGTTTGAGGTCGCTTGAAAGGAAGCTCTGAAGTCTAGCACCCATGACTCTGATTTTCTCTCCAAAGAGCATATCAATACATCGCCTGCCTCTTCCACTGCGGTGTTTCTTCGGGGATCTACACTGATTTTTGTAGTGCCCAATTTTGTCGCAGTTCCAACATTTGATCATCTTCGGGTTCTGCTTTCGATTGTTTGATTTTTTGTGATTTCGAGATTGTGACTTGCCATTTTGGGATTTGGACTTATTGCGCCATATACTCCTGTTTGAATCTGTGCCTCTGCTTTCTACATTCAAAGTTGATGCTGAGCTAGAAGTACTATTTGACCGATTTCAAATTTTTTCAGTCATAATGGTGTTGACTACATCATCAAACTTCAGTTTTCTCTTTCCTGCAGATTCGGTGATTGTAATGATTGTGCCTTTCCAACTATTAGGCAATTGCCTAAGAATTAGAAAGACGCGTATCTCTTCAGTGAAAGACATATCCACTGCTGCTAGTTGGTATGTCACGTCTTTGAACTCGCTGAGATGCTCTCTGAATTGTACTTCTTCTAGTATCGTCATGGTGAACAATTTATTTATCAGATAAATTTTATTTGCTGCAGAAGGCTGTTCGTACAAACTGGAGAGGACTGCCATGAGAGACGCATTTTTTTCTTTCATTTTTGATGTTGTAAGCTACTGACTTTGACAGTGATAGCCTTGTGGTTCCGAGAGCTTTTCGATCCAGCTGCTTCTACTCTGAATGTTTCATTTCCTCTGGTATGTCACCCAAAGGTAAATAAATATATTTCTGGTACAAGCTGTCATCTATTTGCATTTTCCCAAATCCAAAATTTGTGTCATCAAAATGAGAAATTTTGGACTCTTTCTCTAACGTCATTGCTTCAACTGGAACAAATAGGATGAATACAAAGCACTATTTTTCTGCCACAGACTCAACACACCAACAACCGTTTCTTACTTTTCTATCTTTCTTGTTCTATCTTTCCTTCGACATTGTTGACTTCTTATAGTTGTCAAAAGGATGAGAATCTTCAGTGTTTTGGCCACTTTGCTGAGTGTCTTGCCCACTTTGGTGAGTAGCTTGCCCACTTTGATGAGTGGTTTGCCCACTTGGGTGAGTGGCCTACCCACTTCAGTTGAGTGGTGGTGGTGGTCTGAAAGTCTCCATTGTCTAACAACTTGAAAGTTAGCGGTTAAGAAGTCTTGTAACGCTTATACAGTTAATCTAGTTTCAAATTTTCTTCAATCATAAAACGAATGATATTTGATATGAATGGAAATGGGTTTGGATGCAGCAGTATCTTAATTTTTTTTTTTAAGGGAATGAAGAATAGAAGCTGCGTAAGTAACTAATTTTTGGGGTAATTTCGACATTTCATACAAAAAATGAACACGTGAGCCGCACATGACAAGCTTTCGTCCACAATTGATGGTAAATTGGATAGAGGTAGCTATTTGCACCTTTGTCCAAAGTTGAGGTAGTCGTTTTTGAAAATTCAAAGTTGAGGTAGCGCGATTTGTGAAACAACTAAAGTTTGGATAACAATTTGATATTTAACCCCTAAAGAAATAAGCAAATGTTTACTAGTACTTGATCAACTTTCTTTTTTTTGACAACACCAACTAATTAAATTGATCATTATCATGTACTAAAGATTGATCCTTCTAAAGAGATAAAATTTTGGAAGCAATGCAAAAATTAGATTGATATTTGCTACATAATAAAAAAGATGAAGATCAAACATCTATCATAACCGTCAATAGAAATTAAGGTGCTATTGATGGATGTGCAGAATTGGTGTGACTTGCGCGCGTGTCTAGGACTCGCTTCTCTCTCGCCATAATGGTCATTTATGACCGACGCTAAGTTCCAAGGGAACTCGGTTTCTCGCTGCAACGAATTCAACGCTCAAGGATTCCGTGCAACATCCAACAGCTACCAGACAACGTTCTCCCACAGCTGCCGAACGGGAACTCTGCTCAATTGCTTACTCTGCCAACCAATTGAACCTGTGTCAATTGCTCATCATCGCCGAAACCCTAGAAGGGTGATCTTCTCCAATCGCAACCTTCCGCAGCTCAATCGAACTGGCTTCATCTGCCATTTCGATTGCTGGAACTATAGGTCTGTTTTTCTTGATTAATCCCTCTTGAGTGCCCCTCCTTTTCTATTCTGTCTGTGTAGGTTGTTGCAACTTTGGTGACCTTACGCCGAACCGATCTTGCGTCATGGCCAGTCATACCAGCTCCGATGGCTCTAGGAAACAGGGGAACCTACCTTTGCGCCTAGTGCCCTCATCGGGCCTAGTCAGTGAAAATCCGAAGGGGTTCAGGGTGCTCGGAATGCTTATTGCCGATAAGCAAGTCAAGAATTCAGTGATTCAGGGGGTCCTTAGGGAAGCATGGGCTCGATATGGTCCCGTAAGATACACAGAGGTAACTGACTCTACTCTGATGTTTGAATTTAAAAGCCTGAAGGATAGGGATTTAGTGCTTGATCTATCGCCTTGGTCCATCCATGGACATTTTTTGAATCTGCGACCCTGCCTCCCCAACATGTCTATCACGGACATTGACTTTAAGGTGGTTCAGCTGTGGGTTCAAATACACGGGCTAAGCTTAGAAATGTTCAATAGGGTCAATGCCGAGAGTATTGGTGCTACATTAGGTAAATGCATCAAGGTGGAGGATAGTCAGCTGATGAACCAGAGGACGTTTCTCAGGGTACAAATTGAGGTTCAGATTGTTGATCCGTTGATCACGGGCTTTAAATGGCTGGATTCCCAATGGAAGCTCAAATGGGCGATAGTTGGGTACGAGCGACTCACGGATGTGTGTTACAAGTGTGGGCGTATTGGTCATGGGTCCTCAGTCTGCTTAGAACAACAGGTAATGGACGAGCACACTCTTTGCCCGAGGTATGGAGCTTGGCTCTCGGTTTCCCGTCCGAGGTCCAACTCTAGGTGGGTCAATATAGGGGGGGTCCTCTAAGCAACCTGCTAAGAGGGAACCGATTCTGAAGAAGGTCTCGGAGTGGATGAGGGAGATGCTCGGTCGATCACAGCACACCAGAACTCATATGGGCGATGACTACTCGGGTACTCAACAGAGCAGGGTGGCTAGCAACTTGTCGTCGCCTGTTCCCTATCCCAATCATGAGGATCAGCCTGGATTGGAGACTTCTCAATCGGGCTCCAGATCGGGGTCTGACTATGCAACGACAGCCAGGGATCCCTCAGCCATGGAGGATCCAGTGGTTTCCAGTGGGGTCGAGCAAACAGAACCTGTGGACCTATTAAACGTCTCGACACGCACGAGGATCATCTTTGACCTCAACTCATCTCCGGTTGAGGTCCACCCAGAAAATAATCATTGCGATCTGACCGATAATTTTGTGGATCTGTCTCTCAACTTTGCTGCTTCATCGAAGGGGATTGCTATGGACCATCAAGATAATGTTCACGTTGGAGACAACCAACAACTTAAGGGGGATCCTTCAAACCAGCAGACGCCCCACCAGGAGACCGAACAAGACCCTATGGCCGATCCGATTATATCTGGCCCGGTTGATCCTATTTCCCCAAATCAACCCGGGGATGGCTTCATCGGGCAAGAGAATCAACGGATAGGACATGGGGGAATGACAAGTGCGGGGCTACACTCCAAAAGACGAGCCAATACAAATGCAAACACAGACATACCAAAAAGAAGGAAGTTAATTATGTCCAAAGCTGCGGCTCGACAAGATGGTATGGAGGCACCCAAGCCTCGCATATCTACTACGTCTAGTTCTCACAGCAGTCAGACTGCTAGTTCTTTTGCCAAATCTACCCCAACTCATAACACGGGTTCTGGTGGCTGTCCCAAAATAGCCACGGGGGGTAGATGATCATCATTAGCTGGAACTGTCAGGGGTTAGGGTTTCCCCTGACAGTTTGTCACTTAAAAGACCTGGTGAAGGGTGCTCGACCTTCAATCGTGTTCCTTATGGAGACGAAGCAGACCGAGGCCCACTATGAAAGGGTTCGAAGGAGGGTAGGGATGGATTATGGACAATACGTCCACCCTATAGGTTCTAGTGGAGGTCTAGCTCTTTGGTGGATCAAAGAGGTGGACATTCGTGTTTGCGGGAAAGACAAGAATTTCATCGATACACTCATCAGGGACGATAACGCGGGCAATTAGCATAGGGTGACCTGGGTCTACGGGGACACAAACTTTACAAGACGTTGCCTGAATTGGGATACACTGCGGCTTTTGGGTCAAAACAGGCACGGCCCTTGGGCTTGCATAGGCGACTTCAACGACATCACACATCATCGGGAAAAAGTGGGGGGTTTAAGGAAAGACCAAAGGAAGATTGACGGGTTTAACAACCTTATCGAGGACCTTGGCTTCGAAGACTTAGGATTTAAGGGCCAAATGTTCACGTGGTCCAACAATAGAAAGGGTCCGGATCGGATTAGAGAGCGTCTTGATAGGGTCCTTGCTAACCAAGCTTGGAGTGGGCTATTCCCGACGGCGCAATGCATTCATGAACTTATGGTGGGCTCCGACCATGCTCCGATTGTTCTCCATCTGGTCCTCAAGGAGAAGATATCACGCAAACGGTTCAGATTTGAAGACATGTGGTTCGAGAGAACCGAATGCCACGATGTTATCAAGGAGGCTTGGTCTAGAGGCGGCTCGGTCTCCTCGACCCACGACCTATCGGCCAAGCTAAACCGGTGTACAAAATCACTCTCGGATTGGAGCTCAAGGACATTCAAGAACAATACGTTGGAAATTCGCAGAATTAAGGAACAGATCCGAAGGATTCCGGTATGCCTTGGCCAACAAGCTGTCCAAGAACAAGACCGAGCTTTGAAGTCTAAGCTAGACGCCCTATGGAAAAGAGAGGAAATTTACTAGGCTCAACGGTCGAGAGTTAGGTGGTTGAACTCGGGGGATAGAAAAACGACATTCTTCCACCAATCAACCTTGAATACAAGGAGGAGGAACAAGATCATTCGGCTTCAAGGGGAAAACGGGATCTAGATTCAGGGAGAGGACAATATTAAAGCCGAGATCAATCGATTTTACTCGGATCTCTTCTCTTCGGGCCGCCTAAGGGGGGAGATCTGGCTTGCCTTTGACTTGAGCATGGGATGCTTCGGCAATAGACTATCTCGGGAGGCAAACGACAAGATCACAGGAAGGGCATCGGGGGATGAGGTCAGGAAAGCGTGTTTCCAGATGGGGGGTTCTAGGGCACCAGGTCTTGATGGGTTCTCAGGTTCCTTCTTCCAAAGGAGCTGGGGTACAATCGGTTCGGACTTGGTCACCTTCGTTAATTCATTCCTCGAGACAGGTATCATGCCCTTTTCACTGAACTCCACTGATATTACTTTAATCCCTAAAATAGCCAATCCCGTGAGTGCCTCTGATTTCAGACCTATCAGTTTATGCAATTTTGGATACAAGATTATTTCTAAGGTTCTGGCAAATAGGCTTAAAACCTATTTGCCAGAGCTCATTACTCCTTTCCAAAGTGCGTTTGTCTCAGGAAGGCGAATTCAGGATAGCATCATCATCACCCACGAGATGTTCCATTACCTGAAGACACGTGGTAAACCGAGGGGTACGAAGGGGAGGTCGGAATGCGCTCTGAAAATCGACATGCAAAAAGCGTACGACAGGATCGAGTGGGACTTCCTACTCCATGTGCTTAGAAGGAGAGGTTTTGCGGAAAAGTGGGTCAAGTGGATTGAATCGTGCATTTTGACTGTCTCTTATAGAATCCTTGTCAATGGCAAATAGTCAGAACAAATCACCCCTTCAAGGGGCCTCAGACAGGGTGACCCTCTTTCCCCATACCTATTTATTTTGGTGGCTGATGTGTTGTCAAGGATGCTCGATGAACAGGTCTCATTAGGGAACATATATGGGATTCGACCGAAGAGGGGGTGTCCCGTGATTCAACACCTTTTCTTTGCGGACGACTCACTCATCTTCCTTAAGGGGTCAGCCGACAACGCGAGGGCGCTCAAGCGGACTCTCGATCACTACTGCACTCTCTCGGGGCAGAAGATCAACTTCGCCAAGTCAACACTGTACTTCAACTCAGCCGCGGGGGACGATCACAAGACGGACATCTCGGCTGTGTTTGGGGTGGCCCATTCCTTGAACCCCGGGTTCTATTTAGGTTTGCCAACGGTTTGGGGGAGATCGAGGAAGGAGGCTCTCGCCTATCTTGCGGAGAGGGTGCGGGACAAGGTACAGAATTGGAAGAATCAGATGCTTAACCAAGCGGGTAAGGAAGTTTTGATCAAAGCGGTCCTTAATTCAATACCCACATATGTCATGCATGTCTTCAAGCTCCCGACTTCATGGTGCGTTGAGATCAATAGGACCATCGCTCGGTTTTGGTGGGGTTCAACAGACGGGGTAAGGCGAATCCATTGGAAGAACTGGGAGGCAATGACTCTACCTAAGTCGAGTGGCGGTTATGGGTTTAGGGAAATGCAGTATTTCAACCGGGCAATTCTTGCAAATATGGCTCATCGGATTCTTAAGGAGCCCTACTCATTATGGGTGCGTATGTTGAAAGGTCTGTATTTCCCGACAAACCCCTTTATGCAGGCGGTAAAAGGTAACAGACCGTCATGGGCGTGGTCGAGCATGCTCGAAGGACGGGATGTTATTCAACAAGAAGGGGTTTGGGCGCTTGGTGATGGATCAACCATTCGGCCATTTTCAGATCCATGGGTTCCAAACCAACCATCTCTCAGGATTCGGCCAGCTGCCCAGCAGCACGACACAAACACCACGACGGTGCAAGACTGGCTCGACCCCATCAACCGTACCTGGCGCGAGCAGCTGATCTGTAATGAGGTGCGCTCGGAGGACGTTGACTCGGTGTTGGCAATCACGATCCCTATTCTGCAGCAACCGGACGTCCTTCTTTGGCCTCATTCAAGATCAGGAGATATCTCGGTATGATTCGCGTACCACTGCCTACACAACCGAGCCGCGGGTGCAGACCTGGACATTAACCGTCGTCCCCCACAGGACATTGATGCTGTTTGGAATGCGATATGGAAAGCACCCGTTTGGCCCAAGATTCGGGCCTTTACCTGGAAAATGGCGTCGAGGACTCTTCCCACGGGAGGGACCTTGGTCCGCAGGGGGGCACCCATCTCTGGTATATGACCTACATGCAGGGTGGAGGACTCAATTGAGCACGCTATGTTCGGTTACAGCTGGAAGCAACAGGTTTGGCTAAACCACTTGAACCTGGCGGCTCTAAACATTACGCGGAACAACCTGGAAGACTGGCTCGTTTGGGCTGCAGCGGGGAACCAACCTCGACGAAACGGTGAGGTACATTCCTGACCTCGACTTATGGTGGTTGGCTGGGCGATTTGGAAAGCTCGATGCAGGTATTTGTTCGAGGGTATCGCACCCGTGGTGCATCTGGTGCTGCAGGAGATCGCACGAATGGGACAGGAAATGCAGTCTCCAAACCGAAACCTAACACAGCAAAGTCAAAAGGTACCGTGGTCTCGACCTCCTACGAACTTCGTTAAATGCAATTGTGACGCCGCCACGGGTCGGGGGCGATTGCAGTTATAGCGAGGGACGAATCGGGACTTATGGTGGGAGGAGTGACACTTGTTAAACAAGCACCTTCAGCGGAACTAATGGAGGCCGAAGCTATCCTACTTGCAGTTGGACTCTCTGTCGACAAAGGGTGGCCGAACGTCATCTTCGAGTCGGATGCCTTGTGTGTGGTCGACCATCTGTTAGGGAAGTCATCGTCCTGGAGAATTGATCTGGTGCTGGCCAATGCTAAGGCTAGAGCATCGGCCTTACGCATAGTCGAGTGGAAACACATACCACGAACCGCAAATGTTTGTGCGAATTGGGTGGCTAGGAACACTTTAGCGGGGTCTTGCCCTTCGGGCTGGGTTTTGGAACCACCGACCCCTCTGTCTGTTTTACTTTTGTCGGATACTCGTTTGTACTCGAACCTTTCCTTCTCGTATTAATTCTAATCGGTTACTTCGGGCCAAAAAAAACCCATCAATAGTTGTTTCCATTTGAGCTACCACTTTGGGTTTTTTAACTGCTTTTAAGATCAACGGACTTAATCATATAGTTCTACTTGACACTTATTTCTCGCGGTTCTCTTTTACCTTTAATGTTACCATTCTCTATCATGGAAGAACAAGATTCAAGAATTTAAGAAAATAAAGAAAGATAGATTCAGTAATTCCATGATCGATGTTTATTCTGGCACTCCTTTTATAGTAGGGAACGGAAATTTTATTGGTTATAACGGCAAACTAATTGACTTTCACTATTTATGTACAAGGCTCGCTACTCCTAAGAATGGTCAATTACACCCCCAAACTATATGATACATGACAATACCCTCCCCTTAGAGATCAGAGACCTCATGAATCGAAATTAGGAAAAACGAACACACAAATCGTGGAGAAATTCCAAAAGCATCTACTATCCCCGCCAACGGATTAAACACCTTCATAGCTGCTTTGTTACCCTATTTGACTATCTTGTCTACAAAATGACCGCTGAAACAAATAACATACGAGCATCAATTAACAACCGAGAGTAAGGGCATAATAGTCTGAAAACTCCACAAGCCTTCTTCAGAAGAAAAAATCAACGGACCCAATCTTTTCCAACTCAAGGAAAGTCCTGTAATACTTCGGACTGAGCTTCAACTATAAGGTGGACGAACGGACCGTTCTTGGAACGGATGAAGCTTAAAAACAACTTAATCACTGACTTAAAATTGACGCTCAAATCGATTTCGATCCGCGCGAATTGTTTCATCCTATTCTTAATATGTATTAAGTGATGTCGAAGCAACTGCAATGCAGCTTCCATCCCAAGCTCCCAGCAGAAACTCATCGACTATATAATCACCTGGAACGTAAAGAACTTGGAGAGACAGCAAAATTCACACAATACCTGAAACAAAGTAATGTCTATGGACGAATGATGAGTAGTATTATACCACCATTTAACCAAAGGTAAGTACCAGCGAACCCAAGTTGAGGGACACCCGATAGCCATACACCGAAGATAACCTTTCTAACAACGATTGACAACTTCAGTTTGGTCGTCTGTCTAAGGATGATATGCAGTAGACATGATCAACTAGTATCGATTTTGTGTAATGTTTTATCATTAAATAAAAAACTGATATGCAAAATAAAGTTTATTTGAAAACATTATCGGGAATAACATCTTATTTAACATAAGACTACTTTATATTGTGTAAATCATATTGACTATTTTATTCTACAAACTCACAAAAAATATGAAGTTCATTTTATACAATACATAATATTTGGATTATATATATATATATTAATTTGATTAAGCATCCTATAATTTTGACAATTAATCTTTTAATACAATTTCCTCTATCATAGTGTCATAATAATTTTATTTGATTGGTCCATGTAAAAGAAATTAAGTTATATCAATGTCAGTATTCTCTCGCATCCACATGGACACTCTAAATTTAATCAAAAAATCCACTTCAATTTCAAAAAATGTTACATTCATAAGTATGTCAAATTATATTTTGCCTTCAAACCATAGTAAATTGCAAGTTTTGCACCTAACAATTTACTTTGGAAAATTACACCAAAATTAGGATTGAAATAAATACATCAAAATTAAAAACACCTTTTTAAAAAATTGTAAAATAGTTTAAAATAAATAAATGATAGACAATACTTATGATATACAAATTATATTTAATATATATCTAAGCCTAATTTATAAGTATAGTTTATCTTAATTAACTTAAAAAATGAATTAAGTGTTGAAAGTACATAATATTTATAATGGAAAAACAAATGATAAACAGTAGTAACTAAGTTAATTAAAAACTGAACTAAATAGATAGTAAATGTATATTATTTTTTCCATCAAGAATTAAAATATATAACTATTCATTTGATTTTTAAATTTAAAACAAAAAAAAGAAGTAAAAAGAAATTAAATTTTAAATAAAAGTTCTAAATGTGTACACATTACACAATCATGTTTATTGAGAAACATTTTTTGAAATGAAAATTATAATACAATAATTCTAAAATCAATTACTTAAGTATATAAGTGCACATGTTAGATTTTTATTTATGTATTTACAATTATGAAATTAAAATGATACTTTTCATAAAAATTTGTAAAATAATTATTTAGCAATTATTATTATATTTGAAGTAAATTTTTATATATAAAAAAACAAAACTAAGGGAATAACGAGTTGATATTAACTCACCGACGAAACGAGTTGAGCTTATCTCGCTTCCCTTGATAGCGAGTTGATTGAACTCATTATTACTAGGGGAAGCGAGATGACCTTATATCGCTCCCCCGGATAGATGCACTAGACCAGCTAGGGTGCGGCAACAACGAGGTGTGGTGGTGACGAAGCTATTGGCGGAAGCGCTGGTGTGGGTGGCAGCGCCAATTTCGACGACAGGAATCGATGTGGAGGAAGAAAGAAACTATCATTGAGTCGTCGGGCTAGGAAGTAAATGCAGGTCAGAAGTCTGGCGGTGGGGCGTTTCCGAAGGCGGGATGCTGGCTGGCGGCGACGAGGCGACCGAAAAGGGTAGCGGCGAAACTACTAGATGGCTACTGATGGAGAGTGACGACCCTGCGGAGGGGGGGATAAAGAGATTTGGTCTCTGTTTATATCTAAACGCTAACATGATTCGCGTTTACAACTAATTTGTTGTAAACACGAATCCAGTTAGCGCTTAGAGTTTAGTTTAAGAAATTCGAAAATTGAAGGATTATTTTTGTAATTAATTATTAAATTAAGGTTCAATTTGAAAACAAATTACAAAATCCTCTAAAATGAAATTTAATCCTCTATAAATTAATTTGTTTCTTACAATATTCCAATAAAATAATTAGTAGTCTCTATGATATTTAACTGTCTAAAAACGTAATATGACAAATGCAGGAAAAAAAACAATAAATTCCTTTTTTTTAATTTTTTTTTCTCGGTCGTAGTTGGTCTCGGTATAACTAGAGTATATTTTAGGGGGTGTTTGATTGAAGTATTAATCATGTATTAATATTAATTAATACATGTATTAATTAATACAATGTTTGATTAGAAATAATGGTATGTATTAACTAACACTACGGGATACTTATTTGTTAATGGTTCATTACCACGTTTGCTGGATATTGGAGTCGTAAAAAATTAATTTATAGACTTATTCACGGTTCAATAGTAATTGGACTATTATATTATTTTACGGTTCAAATGAGTGTGCCATGAGAATTCTCTTACTTTTCGTGACTCGTTTCTTTTCCAAGTGTCATTATTATTTAATTTTAAATATTTTGAGAAACTCATTTTTTATTTGAGACATTATTTATTTAAATAAAAAAAATATTTTTGGCGTCTCATACTTCTTTCAACCAACTGTTCAAAATTTTATTTTAATAAATGAAAAACAATTATCACGCTCATACATTTTTTTTTCACGACTCAAATGTTATAAAAATTATTTAAAATAAAAAGAAATATTTTTTGCAACTTATTTTTCAAGATTCAATAATAAATAAATACATTTTTTTCAAAAACAATTTGACAGCTTTTTCCGGCATCTTCGGTCTTCTTCTTCACCTTTCTCTTTTTCACTTCTTCTCCCGAGTTGTCGTTTCACTTCTTCACTTAAGGGCCGGCTTGATTGGAGCCTGGAGGAGTGGCGTCGAACCTAGACAAGAATGGACGCCGTCGTTCGAGACTATTGTTTGTTCCTTTCTACCTCGTAAGCTATCAAGTATCAACGGAAGACGGCATACAAATCCTCCCTACCTCGGGCAAAAAACCCAATAAAAATGGTGAAGAAAGCTTCAACCTCACAGAAGACTCGAACTGCTTTTCGACCACCAGCGACAGCTTCTAACGTGTATGACTTCCTCCAATCAGTAAAATTCGTTAGATTAAACCCCTCAATTCTTCTTCTTCTTCGCTTTAGATTTTCGACAAGTAAGGTAGGTCAGTCCCTTATACTCAACTGTAAGTATTTCTGTGATTAGTTCGCTGGATGTTCGAATTATGTTTTTACAGATGAATATTTGTGTCAATTTCGTGGTTTAAATGTATGATCTCTTGAACTTATTTGTCATGTCATATCATCCTCACTTTTGTGGTTAATATTAAGGGGAGAAGAAGAACCGACGGAGGAGGCTTGGTGGAGGAGGCCCGACGAAGGTGGCCGAGAAGGAGATTTGATGATGGTCACAGTGGAGAAGGAGAAATACCTATTGGATATTGAAGAGCCTCCGCTGAGCCTTCCCTATTGGTTTGATAAAAATATTTTGTCGTTCATTATAACAATTTTCATTTAAGCCGTTAATTTCCACAGTTGTTCAAATTTTGAGTCGTGATAAATTTTCCGACACTTTCCATTGCGACTCCATTTGTATTGAGCTGTAAAAATTTAACGGCTCAAATAATAAGCCGTTAAAATGGATTTTTTCAGTCGTTATCATGACTCTCTCTCGTAGTGTAATACCTATGTATTAGCTAATATACAATTGTAGTGTTAATTATGTATTAACTAATATATAATCTAACCATAGTATTATTTAATACATAGTAAAAAATTACTTAACTACCCTAAGTCTATTAAGCTTACCTAACAATATTATATCATGTTAGTTTTTAGTTTTTATAAAACTTTGTGAATTTTAATATAAATATTTAAAAATTATTATTTACTGAGATTATCTAATAATAATTAATAAATAAAAATATTAAATAAAAAATAAAATCATGTTTATAAATTTTCATCATTAATTTTTTCATATATATTTTACTTTAAAAAAATGAATCATTAAGTCAAACACAACAACAATTGTTGAGTACTATTCGAATTCAAGAACAATTTATGAATTCAATTTGACGATGATATATGACATATAGTTAATATTTTAAAAAAATAGTTAACAAATTAATGAAATATTTACTTAATAATATCTTAATACTTTCTCAGCTATTTGATATATTTTTGAAAAATATATTAAAAAGAACATTAAACAAACATATATCATTTGCTCTATTTGTTTTTACTGTTTATGTGCATGTGTCATGAGAAAAAACTTATAAGTGGTTATTTAACTTCGTCTCTATGTTTTGATAAGTGTGGTTCCACATATCATGTTGTTCCCAAAATTGATTTGTAAAATCATTTTATTTTTATAATCGTTTGTAAAACCAATGCATTGCTCTATTTTTTCTTTTCAATTAGAAATCAATCACATAGTCGTTTAGGAACATGAAAATTTTGAAGCTTTATGCATGATAGTAACATTTTAAGGATGAAATTGCAAATATAAAAAGAGAAGAGTCGAAGTGGATTGAAGTAGTCATGACTTAAATGAGATACTATCTCATTTTTTTGCGTGTTCATGATTGTTTTCCAATTTTTTTGAATATGAATATATTTTATTATAAAAAAATAAATCAATTCATGTGTACAACTTATTTACATTGCAAAATAAATTTAAGGATGTTTAAATATTTTTGTCACTTTACGTATGATTTTATACTGAATCAAACATTATCTTAGGTTATACGTGTATAAACATATCTTAATACATGTCTCATCCAAACATAGTATTAATTAATATGTGTATTACCTAATACATGTATTAATTAATACATTTAATCAAATGTTCACTTAGTATTAAACTAGTGAGTAGCCATCATTAAGTTATAACATTGAGTTGAATCCTACCCTTTCAACTTATTGATTACGATTTGGTTAAAAATATATACTTTTTCAATACAAAATCAATTTTTTATTGAAATATACCTAAAAAAAATACCAAAATATCCTCAATTTTGGAAGAAAAAAAATACAAAAGTATACCCACCCGCGAATTGCATTCGCGGGTGAGTATAAAAAAATCACCTGCAAATGTTATTCTCACATATGGAAATGAAATTTTTCTATTCAGAATGTTGCAGATAAACGAAACTAAGTCAACGTCCTCCATGGATCACTTTTTTTTTTTTGGTAAATGCTAAAACAAAATCATACAAACTAGACTACTCTAGAGTTACAGGTCTAGTCCTAGTCACACTCCTCGGTGGTTGATCCAACTCAACAAAGGTTGATTCTATGTAGACCGCTTCCTTAGCCAACATGTCTGCTGCTCTGTTTCCTTCTCTGAACACGTGCCTTAGCTTCACTCTCCTGAATCCCAGCATCAGTCTCCTGCAATCACGGATAATAGGGGTTAGCGGTCTGTCTTCCAAGTTATCTTCTAGAATCATACCTATCGCCTCTTTAGCATCCGACTCCACATGGAGGTCCTGAATTCCCATCTTCCTTGCAAATATAAGCCCGTCCCTTATCCCCCATAACTCTGCGACCAAGCTATTCGTTATGCCCAGTCTTCTTTGAGCCCCTTTCACCCAACCACCTAGGTGGTTTCTTAGGATCACCGCGCATCCTGCTGGTCTCGGATTTCCTATCGCCGATCCATTTGTGTTCAGTTTGGTCCAACCAAACTCTGGTGTAGTCCATCGAACTTCGAGCTCCGTCCCACTCCGTGCGTGTTGTGACTTCTCCAGTGCAATCGAGATTTCTCTTACCTGCGAAAGTGTTAGACTCACAATATCTCTATCCAGAAATTTGTTAGTGAAAATAAACGAATTTATGTTTTTCCAGATAAACCACACAGCAGAGGAAAAAATCAAACCCCATTTCATCCCCTCTTGATGCTCCCTATCATCATGACTGTTAGCTTTCAACCAAACCGCTAACTGGTTATCATGAAAATCTATGTCACCCGGAATACCAATATCCAACCAAACCTGCCTAGCATACTGACAATCCCGCAGGACATGCAGGCTGTTCTCTTCAAATAGGCCACAGATTTTACAAACGGGATCAATATCCATACCTCTCTTCCTAAGCATGCAAGCAGTAGGTATACGATCATGATTACACAACCACAAAAAATGTTTGATTCTGGGTAAGTTTTTACCTTCCCAGATCCAGTTCCACTTACTCTGATATTGCTCGATGTGGTTGTGCCTTTTCTGGATGATACCCCTATGAACCATGGCTACGGATGGTGTACCTGTCGGAGAGCCCCACCATATCTTCCTATCTTGACCCCCTTGGCCTATACTCCTTGGAGTCTCTCTTATCATCTCCACAATGGAATTCGGGATCTGGAGTGACAGGTTTGAAACGTCCCACTCCCCATTATTTGAAATTAACTCCTGCAGCTTAAGATCCTGCTCCTCGAAGCCCAGAGGACCCTGCACCATACTACGCAAAGAGTTAGGGCCAAACCATTTATCATACCAGACGTTAACACTAGCTCCGTCTCCCACAATCCACCCTAGTTCTTCCTTCAGACAGTTCCTCCCATTTCTCAGTGCTTTCCAAGTGACTGATCCAGTCTTCATCTCCCTCCTATTTGGCCTGAAGTACCGATTCTTAAGGATACTCGCCCACGGAGCCTCCGACCTCTCCATTCTCCAGGCTAGGTTAGCTAACATGGCATTGTTTCTTTCCCTGGTCAGTGTCATTCCTAGCCCCCCTTTATCCTTTGGAAGAGTTACCACTTCCCAGCTCAGGTGGTGCATTTTATTTCTCTCCTCTGAGGAGCCCCAAAGAAAGTTCCTGTTCAATTTATCCAACTCATTGCAAGTATAAGATGGGAGATTAGTACATTGCATATAATAAGACGAAATCGAAGTCATAACCGAGTTAATAAGGATCCCACGACCCGTGACAGATAGAAGCTTAGAACGCCAACCCGCAAGCTTTGTCCGAACTTTGTCCAGGATGAAAGTGAATGACTTCACTTCCTTACTGGATAAACTCATAGGGAACCCCAGGTAATTAGACAGGTTGTCCACTTTAGTCAGGCCCAACAACCCCGCCAACTGGTTAGTCGACTCCGTGGCCATGTTTTTTGAGAAAACCACTTGCGATTTCTCAAAGTTAATTTTTTGGCCGGAGTTTTCACAGAAAATCTGTAAAATCCTTATCATCGACTGACAATTGGCGAACGAGGCTTCACCCATAAGAATCAGGTCATCACCGAATAGCAAATGCGATAGCTGGAGGGACTGCCTGCCTAATTTCAGGGGTTTCCACTGACCTCTCTTAACATCCTCCTCGATGAGGAAGATAAGAAAGTCCATGCACAAAATGAAGAGGTACGGGGAAAGGGGGTCCCCCTGCCTAAGTCCCCTGGAAGGAGAGAATGGCTCCAGTTTGCCCCCATTCAATAGAATGGAGACAGAGGTGGAGCAGACGCAATTCATAATGATGGATATCATCTTCCTAGGGATAAAATGTTAGACGGATAAAATCCCACTCCAATCTGTCATAGGCTTTTTCCAAATCCAGCTTAAGCACCATGAGCCCCGACTTACCCTTCTTATTAGCCACATATCTCAGGACCTCCCTAAGGATCATCACATTATCACTAGCACGTCTACCAGGAATAAAACTGGCCTGAAAAGGGGAGATCAGGTGATGCATATATGGACGGATCCTATTGACAATGACCTTAGAGACCAGCTTGTAATAAGTGTTACAGAGGCTAATTGGTCTGAAATGCTTAACCATATCAGGATTTCCCATTTTCAGGATCAAGCATAGGAGAGTATCATTCATGTTCGAAGGTAGCAAGATACCTGCAAAAATGTTTTTGATAAGACCACAAACTGAATTCCCCACAATGTCCCAATTTTTTGGGTAAAATATGGGGTATAGCCCATCAGGGCCCGGGGCTTTCAAGGGCCCCATCGTCTTAAGCGCACCCAGCACTTCACTCTTAGAGACCACACGGTTCATGGAGTTATTCATATAAGGAGATAGGGTCACCAGGGGGTTAAATTCCAGATCCAGGTCAATTTGGACTTCACCCTTACCCAAAGTGAACAGATTAGCGAAAAAACTTTGAAATATACCCTTAATCTGACATGGATCATAGACCCATTGTTCCCAACGGTCCTTTATGGCTCTAATTTTAGACCGAATTCTTTTCACTAAAGTGGTGACATGGTAGAATTTGGTGTTCCTATCCCCGTCCTCAATCCATTTTGATCTGGATTTAGCGGCCCAAAGCATCTCCTCGTGATTAAGGATATATGCATACTCCGCCCCAACTCTTTTTCTCTGATGATATCAAAGGCATTGGGGCTAATGGTGATCCTCTTTTGAGTAAAGTCAAGTTGATCAAGGATATGGGTTTTTCTCTTAAACACATTACCAAACACCCTCCTATTCCAAACTCTGGCCCTAGCAGGGAAGATCCTAGTAGCTTCCTGGTGACAGTTGACCGCCCTATCCCAAGTTTTAGACACCAAATTTTTAAAGTCCGGGTGATCAAGCCACATAGGCTCACATCTAAAGGGTCTGACAGATCTATCCAGGTCCTCCTTATTCAGTTGAAGCAGAAGAGGGCAATGGTCCGACTTGACTCTAGTGAGGTGGGAAACCTTAGCATTCGGGAAATTGACAATCCATTCAGGATTAGCCACAATTCTATCTAGACGCTGCTGGACAAATCTATTGTTTTTGCACATTTTAGCCCAAGTTAACTGGGTCCCGAGAACCCCAGATCAATCAGGCTACAATAATCTAACATGTCCTTGAATGTATTCGCCCGGGTCCAATCTATCGGCCTACCCCCTTTCTTCTCATCCTGGCTAACCACGTCATTGAAATCACCTAAGACTACCCAAGCAATATTCATGGCATCCGACACCCACTACAAGAATCTGTATCAACAGCCACGAAATTAATTTGTTGACACAAGGAGTGGGTTGGTAAAAAGGTGTATAAGTGATGGCATTTTAATACGTCCTAGTAGCCACGTTTAGGTGTCAACACATTTGTCGTAGCACAAACAATCCTTTAGTATTGACGTTTTCTGTCGCAATATGTCTGTGCCGATCAAATCCATGTGTCAAAAACTCAGCCGAGGTTAATAGTGATATTTAGTAACGGAATATGTTGGTATTGCAAAACAGTATGTTTACTTTCAAAATTAATTGATGTAATAAATGGGTAAACAGTATCGGCATAAATTCATTGGTAATGTATGTATTGCCGTTGCTAAACTCTATACCCGCAATTATAACAGAACATACTGTTTTTTCCAGTACAGTTCAAAACTCCCCCGTGCAGACCAGAGCCTTCGTCAGACCATCAACGACCGTTGCCAAGAACGGATTCCCTTTCAGATCGACCCCCAGGACGCACGTAGGTTGCGCGCAGACATTCCAGGAAGCAACCCAGATGGTCCCGATCAATCGTGAAGTCGTTTGCTGCAGTATCCCGCGACAAGCATTTCTCCTCAGGTAGGCTGGTATGAGTAGTCGAATGTGGCTTCTTGTAATTGCGAATTGAATTGTCATGAGCTTAATTGTGTGTTATATATAGCCAACGGTCATGAGCTTAATTGTATGAATTGAATTGTCACGAGTTGTACTGTTTAGCCCCAAAAAACGTGCTGCTACAGACAAGTAACAACTGTGCTGATAAAATTGGACAAGTCGATCGAAGGAGTTCTACTCTTGCGTATAACAACTAATTAACTAGCAATTAAGCTAGCTGCAGCTCGTACGGTTCCAACGGAAAGCTCTCTGGTTCCGTTTGGTTCGATCCACACAGAAACGAAAATGCATATTTGAACTTTTACAAACGGCCTGGATAACTGTCAACAACTGATGATGCTACTTCATGTACTGCATGTTTCTAAATGTTCTGCTGTCTTTTTAATCCCAAAGAGTTGGGTTGATATTTCTTTGCAGAAATTGAAGTGCGATGGATAAGAGTTGGATGACCAAGCCTCGGAAAAGTGGGGAATATAAGTAAGGGGTCGCTTCGTTTCTCGACTTTGCCTACTCTCATTCCAGTTGGGATGGTAAGATTTACTGTCCTTGTAATAACTGTGTTGGTGCTTTCTTAATGGGGAGAACTACTGTTAAGCTCCATCTTGAAAAATGGGGAATATTGCCAACTTATACTACATGGGTGGATCATGGGGAGGAATTCGAAGATGTGATCCGTAATGGTAGAAATTCATCCTCTCGTGGGGAAATGGAGGATATGGTGCATGATGGGTTCGGTGGTATGAGGGTGGACGAAGGTGAGGAACCAAACGCCGATGCTGGGACATTTTATAAGCTATTAGAAGATTGTGAAAAGAGCTTATATCCCAGTTGTGTCTCCTACACGAAGATGTCCTTTTTAGTTGAATTGTTGCATCTCAAGGCACTGTACAAGGTTTCAAACAAGTTCGCTGATGAACTACTTCGCATGCTAAGTAAAGTATTGCCACCAGGGAACACAGTCCCTAAGTCCTACTACGAAGCCAAGAAATTTATAGGAGGGTTAGGGCTGGACTACCAAAAGATGCATGCTTGTGTAAATGACTGTATACTATTTAGAAAAGAGTACGCCAATTTGGATGTGTGTCCGACGTGTGGGGAGTCAAGATGGATTAAACCTCGACACAACACTGGAGGACTGGATATACCAGAGCAATCGAAGCGACAAAGAGGGAAGCTGCCAGTCAAAGTACTTCGATATTTTCCACTAACTTCAAGGTTGCAAAGATTATTCATGTCCCCCAAAACTGCTTCCTCTATGACCTGGCACCATACACGACGATTAAAGGATGGTATTCTACAACATCCTGCTGATACAGACGCTTGGAAGAAACTTGACAGCATACTACCTGCATTTGGGGAAGACCCACGGAATGTGAGGCTTGGATTAGCTACGGATGGGTTTGATTCGTACAGTGATCAAAGTCACCCATATAGCATGTGGCCAGTTGTTCTTATTCCATACAATGTGCCTCCCGAGGTGTGTTTGAAAGATACAAACTACGTGCTATCAATGTTGATTCCCGGACCAAAGGCTCCAGTAAATGACATAGACGTGTATCTGCAACCGTTGATCGAAGAGCTGAATGAGTTATGGTCGAATGGTGTGCTCATATATGATGCAGACATGAAAGAAAACTTCCAGATGCGCGCAGCTGTACTTTGGACAATTAATGATCTTCCTGCTTATGAGAACTTGTCCGGTTGGGCTACTTATGGTAATTTGGCATGTCCTATCTGTCAAATGGACACCCATTATTTTCGATTGAAGAATGGGAGAAAATGTTCTTTTATGGGACACAGACGATTCCTCCCCACCGATCACCCATGGAGAAGAAACAAAAGTTCATTCGATGGGAAACGAGAGTTACGGATGGCCCCACAAAGACTATCGGGGGAGAATCTTGATCCAATAATGTTCGGTAAGACTCAACCGCCCATTCAGGTTGGAATAGACTCAACTACTGGAAATTGGAAAAGAAAAAAACATATTCTACCAACTACCTTATTGGCAGCACCTCTTAATCCCTCACAATTTGGATGTGATGCACATTGAGAAAAACGTGTGTGATAACCTCATTGGGATGTTATTGGGTGTTGTCGGTAAAACGAATGACAACCTTAATGCTCGGCTCGACTTACAGGCCTTAGGCATAAGAACAAGCTTGCATCCAGTCCGTAGAGGAACAAAATTGGTCTTACCACCAGCTTGCTTTTCCCTATCAAAGGAACAGAAGATTAAACTGTGTGAGTTTCTTAAGAACTTGAGACTTCCTAGCGTTAAGGTGAAAGACAGAAAATTAATTGGGTTGAAAAGTCATGACTACCATGTTCTCATGCAACGTATCCTATCTGTGGCTATTAAAGGATTACTCCCCAAACATGTATGCAAAGCTGTGATAGACATGACTAACACATTCAGGATTCTATGCTCTAAGGAGTTGCACCCGTCGGATCTGTTGAAGGTGGAGTCGCACTTACCCATGACAATGTGCAATCAAGATAGAATATTCCCACCAAGTTTCTTCAATATTACAGTCCATCTTATCATCCATCTAGCAGAGGAAGCAAAAATAGTTGGGTCAGTGCAATATCGTTAGATGTATTCAATCGAAAGGTAATTTTTTCACTCTTTTATGAAGTATGTCTTTGACAGAAGAGGTGTCTAACTAATAACATGTTCTTATTGTTGGATAATGAAGTCGTTTGTGCGTAATTGTAGTCGTCCAGAAAGGTCAATAGCGGAGGGTTATATTGCTCTGGAGTGTTTGACATTTTGTTCTAGATATCTCCATGACATTGAGACCAAATTTACCATACATGAGTCAGTTATAGTAACTGAGGTAACTCCAAGGGCGGCAGATGGGTTATCGATCTTCCAGCCGGTAGGAGCTCCAATAGGTCGTGCAATTGTCCGTGAACTGTCAAACACGGAATGGGAGCAGTGCCACTTGTACGTCCTTAATCAGTCTGAATAAGTGAAGCCATTCATCGAGTATTGCATTCACCTTTACTGTTATGTTTATTCTCAAACTTTTAACAGCATTACATCTAACAATCGGATTGGTTGTCTTGTCCATGTACGTAGTGAACACAAGAGGCAACTACTAGGCGCACGGGTGAGTAGGCGGAACATCGATGTCATGCACAATAGAACATTCATACCATGGTTGGAGGGAAGGGTATGACACTATGACACGGATAGGAATGGGTATTCCTTTTAATGTCAACGTTATTGACGTTTGGAGTATTTGCATTCTCAGGTTGGTAGAATAGTTGGATCGGCTGAAGATGAGAGAGGTCGCCAACTAAAGGCTTTAGCACGAGGACCGTTATATGGAGCTAAGACATATACTGGTTATAAAGCAAATGGGTTCATCTTCCACACCAAAGAGCGGTCTGTAATGAGGAGTTTTGACAACAGCGGTGTGTTGTGCAAAGCTGACACAACGTGCTACGTGAGTACATCCGATAACAACCCCATTGAAGGTGAAATTGATTATTACGGAGTGTTGAGGGAGGTGGTTGAGCTGCAGTACATTGGTAACCTATCGGTGTGTTGTTCAAATGCGATTGGTACAACGTACTTTCATCCTTCAATGAGATGAAAATTGATGAGTACGGATTTGTGTGTGTCAATACCAAAAATATTTTATCAACCGATGAGCCATTCGTACTTGCAGCTCAAGCATCCCAAGTTTTCTACTTAAAGGTGAACATTAACCCTGATTGGAGCACTGCGCTGAGGGCAGAGTCCAAAAAACGATTTGTGATTGGGGGTCAAATTAGTGGGGAGTCAATGGAGCCATGTCAGGAAACATCAACCCTGGTTGTTGATGTACCGAATGTAGTTCATGTCGATGATGTGGTTGATTGGTGTAGACATGACATTGAGGCTCTCGAAATATCTATTGAGGATGCCACCCCGAAGATGACCACAGAAGCAACTGAAGGCCTTGACGACATAGATGTTCTTGAGCCAGATGAGGAGGACATTACTGATGATGGAACAGACAGTGACACAGATACAGAATTTGAGGACGATTTGTTCGATGACGAGGACGGCCTTAAGAGTGAAATGGATGAGGATGACGATGATGATGATGATGCATCGTAACTTCGTGTGCAATAGAAGAGTGTTTGTATGTTTCTTAAGGTAATTGTTCAATAGTTAGGAATTTAATTCTGTCATTCTGTCATTGTTTCTTAGGAATTTAATTCTGTCCAGATTTGTATGGATCGTCCGAATTGAGCTGGTTTTACTGAGATTGTACAATATTGAGCTGTTATTCTGTCCAAATGTGTATGTTCTGTCCGAAATGAGATGGTTTTACTGAGATTGTTCAATATTGAGCTTTTATTATGTCCAAGTGTGTATTTTATGTCCGAAAAGAGATGGTTTTACTGAGATTGTTCAATATTGAGTTGTTATTCTGTCCAAATGTGTATGTTCTGTCCGAAATGAGATGGTTCGACTGAGATTGTTCAATATTGAGCTGTTATTCTGTCCAAATGTGTATGTTCTGTCCGAAATGAGATGGTTCGACTGAGATTGTTCAATATTGAGTTGTTATTCTATCCAAATGTGTATGTTCTGTCCGAAATGAGATGGTTCGACTGAGATTGTTCAATATTGAGCTGTTATTCTGTCCAAATGTGTATGTTCTGTTCGAAATGAGATGGTTCGACTGAGATTGTTCAATATTGAGCTGTTATTCTGTCCAAATGTGTATGTTCTGTTCGAAATGAGATGGTTCGACTGAGATTGTTCAATATTGAGCTGTTATTCTGTCCAAATGTGTATGTTCTGTTCGAAATGAGATGGTTTGACTGAGATTGTTCAATATTGAGTTGTTATTCTGTCCAAATGTGTATGTTCTGTCAGAAATGAGATGGTTCGACTGAGATTGTTCAATACTGAGATTGTTATTCTGTCCTACTGCAGCTCATCAAGCGACCACTTCGATTTGAGTGCTTCAAATGCAGCTGAAACTGCACTTGGAATCTCGAATCTGTGGAGTGCTTCAAAATTGCAGAAACTGCACTTTGAATCTAGAATCTGTGGAGTGCTTCAAACTTGCAGAAACTGTACTTTGAATCTATATGACATACATATACTTCAAAAAATGAAAATAAGATACATATAGATTGAAGGATTAGCTGTCGGCAAAAACCATACAGTAAGGTGTTTTTCACAACCAAACATACATTAATACTGTCAAAATACTGTCATACATTAATAACGTCGAATGTATGTGTTGCACTTCTCTGATAAAAATGTACATTAATGCTGTCATGCTTTTCCCTCTCAGCAAATGGATCATCAACTCGGCTCGACTGCAATTCATCCTCATCTATGTCATTCTAACACAATTCAATATCATTCTCCTATCAAACACTTCTCTTTTTCTCTGTTTTTCATAGATACCAATTCAGTTGGAAATGTTCTGTCAAAATGTTCATAGATACCATGTGCTGTCAAAATGTTCAGAATCCAACCCAAACTTCAAAATCCAAAGTTCAGAATCCAAAATGTTCAGAATACAATGAAGACAGTGAAGGGATGCAATCCAAAGTTCAGAATCTGAATATTCTACATGAAACTGTGTTGCATCTGTACAAGAAACATCAAGTAGTTTGCATAAATTGTCATGACCACTTCTTCAAGCCACTGATAGAACTCTACCATATGCATTTGAAATCACAAAAAGGAATTGCTGTCTTTTGTCAGATTCTCTGACTTCCAACGAGGTTGTTGTCTCTGTTGAAGCTGAATTCCTATCTTTCTGAAGGAGAGATTCGGGTACTAACCTCATTCATCCTGATGTAGTTGGAACGAAGCTGCAAATGGAAGCTGCACTATTGTGATGCACTGGAAGCTCCACTCGGCCTGCTTAAGAACTGCAGTAGATAGAGGTCGAGTTGTATGTAGAGGTCGGGTTGAAAATAAGAGACCAAGATATGTGTCGATTTTTATATTGACCGAATTGTGTGACACATTGTTTATGTGTCATAAACATGAGTAGTAACATTTAGACACATGTTAATACTTTTACACATAGTAATTAACACTTTGACACATAGTGGTAACACCTTGACACATAGTTATAACACCATGACACATGGTAGAAATTTATTTCATCAATTAATAACACCATACACTTTTGAAAGTTATATTTTTCAACAAAGTAAGTAAAATTTGTATAAGTTGATATTAAATTTGTAGCCACTTGTATAAATTTGTATACAATTCTATACATTTGTATAAAGTAAAACAATAGTACACTTTGACACATCAACTAGACTATCACATAACAAAGTTGTATTTGAAACATAAAATGAATTTCAAATACATCAACTAATACATAAGGATACATATGTCTTGATTTTATAAAATGATGTAGAAATATTGTGCTATAAGATAAGTATATAATAATTTATAATAATTAAGAGGAGTTGTTATACAAATGATGTTATCATACATATGATGTCATTAGGAAATATAAATAATAAGTATATTTTTCATAAAATACGTAAAATTTGTAGACATTTGTATAAAGTATAGTATTATAATGTTATACACTAAGTCACTTTGACACATCAATGGATATAACACATAAGAAAGTTGTATTTCAAACATAACATGCGTATGATTTAAATTGGATACATAAGGATAATTAGGTCTTCATTTTAAACATGATTTAGACATATTGTGCTATAATATAAGTATATAGAAATTTATAAAAATTAATCTAAAATTCAAAAAATTTATGTTAGATGTATACATAAGATGCACGCTGGAACGGGCCTTGCATACACGGGTCAATCCATGTCAAACACGGCCCTGTCCATCACATTTTCGACCGGGCCAATCCAATGAGACGTCCCAATTGCGCAGAGTCTGGTCCATGGTGAACAGCTGCTACGGATGAGGACGAAGTTGAAGCGTCTCCTCGGTTCAAACAGCTACGACGCCTCGGTTCCTACACGAGGCAGTAGGTTTCATCATCACATACAGACGGATTTTGTTGGATCGTGAAATCCTGAATGCTGATCTGGCAGTGAATTGAATGCCAGACAAGGTTGGGATGACGCTTCAGCTCCAACTCCGGTGAACCTGCAAGTAGGGGAGCGCAACAGAGGGGGTGCATCTGGGTCCCTCTCCGATGCTTAAATGAGTATGTGTGTGTATAAAACTCAAAACATAAAGAACGTATGTAAAGCAAGGGTATTTATAGGGTAAGAGAGGTAGAACCGTATATGGCAGCTGAATATCTTAGTGTATATTGTATTGCCGAAGATTCGGATTGTCAGTTACTGTGAGATATTGCAGTTACCAAATCTAATCCTTAGTGAATATGTGACCGAGATATGCGGGATATCGTGGCCACTTCCTTATTAACGGTTTTGTGGGACCAGAGGAGAGAGGCAAGGCTCTCTTCGGGGCGAGCACTCCCATGTCGAGCAGTGAAAGGTCGCGACCTGGTAGAGAATGGCGAGCAGTCTGAGAGCCTTTAGCGTCCCTATAGACTTTGGGCTCGATTCTGGATTACTCGATGATGGGCCAAGTTTGGCTTGTACTTAGGCCGATCCGGTTCGGATGTCATGGGTTTACCCCCTCTATAGTTATTGGGCCTTCGAGGCCTTTTCTTACTGGGCTGTCACTATCGATACCCAACAGATTTGACGCCTCAGTCCTTTCTTGTTTCCGTGGACTTCTCTTCTTCTTCCCGCGCCTCATTTTCACTGCATTTGGGTTTGTTCCAACACTCTCCGAGTTTCCCTCCATCCACTGCTCCAGGCTTCGCTTCCATTTGTGCAGGACGATCTTCTAACTTTCCCTCAGCAAGGTATGGTTCTAATTTCCTGTTGGATGATTCTGTTGTGTGGCGCGCAAGCTATGGTTGAGCAAGGTATGGTTCAGCGAACCCTTTGTTCGTCTATGTCGCACGACTCTTACATGTTTACTGTCCTTTCCCCTGGATCTCGTCTATTTGCGACAAATTTCTACACGTTTTTTCGTTTTAAAAAACATTACTTGGAAGCGAAGATTCACCTCTGTCGATGATCCATTGCCGATTAACAAGTCCCTAAGCAGTCGTAGTTTCATGCATGTCGTTGTTATTCTTTTATGTGCACCATGTCACGGAATGCACAGTAAGGGTGGTTATGCTGAGAATAAAACTTGTGCTGTTAAAGATGGAAACTTTACACCAGAAACTTGCACAAATTTCAAGTTATGCTACTGTGTTTAATAATACATTCTCAGTATGGTTGGTACTCGGAGAATGGTCGCCGGAAAAACCGTAGCTTCAAAGCTACCCATCCGTAGATCCCCAAGGAATATAAACAGGGATGCCCCAAGTAAGTTGTTTTTTCACTACTAACGTCTTGTACTTAGGTATTTCCTCTGTTTTAGGTGCTCGGTAACTAACACACTACACATTGCTCGGAAACGAACGAATGCACCTCTCATGGTGAAAGATTTGAAGGAGATTCCTAAGTCTCCAATAGACTATGAAGCGAAGATGCTCTTGCTGGTGGCGGTAAGTCTCAGTTGTAAATGGAACTAGGACATACATATTGCACCTGTCTATTTGTAAATGCTGTAAGAACTGGTTCTAACATTTCCGTACTGTTCAAACTCGCAGGAGAAGTTTGTGATACCGGATGATGACAACCTGAAGCAGCTGATCATCTGTACTCTTAACGAGAAGTACAGAAACTACAAGGCGAATCTAAAGAGAAGGTACTTTGACAAGTACCTTACGAATGAAGAAAGGTTACAAAACATTCCTCCTGACGTGGTGAAAGAGGATTGGGTGTGGCTTGTTAACTGGTTCAGCTCAGACGAGTTCAAGGTTTGTGCCTTCCTCCCTATTGCAACTGTAATTTTTTGTACCGTTAATGACTGCTGCACTTTTTTAATGTAAACTGGTTGTAACTTCAAATTGTTTGAAGTTAAAGAGCGATCGTAACAAAGCCAACATAGCTCACCAAGTCATGAGGCACACCGCTGGCACTTCGTCATTTGCGAGGAGAGAACAGGAAGAGGTAATCCTAACATTGAATTGTTATGTTTAAGAAATAGTTAGCTACCCTTGAACAAGTATATGGTACTCTTGCAGATTGAGAAGAACAATGGGAAACATCCGGGGGAGTATCATATGTTCAAGAAGAACCATGTGGACAAGAAAGGACAGCCGCTGGATGTTAAATCTGATCAATACTGGTAAGTAGTACTGCCGACCCATATAGTCACATGTGCTGTACATTTGTAACTGATTGCTCGTTTATGTTCTTGGCACACCATTTGCAAAATAGGAACAAGTGGAGGAAAGGGCTGCCTAGTTGGCAACTGGGGAGGAGGAGTCTGTTGTTGACAAGGATGTCTTGTATGAGGAAGTTTGTCAACCTGAGCGTCGTCGAAGTCGGGTGTCAAAGGCAGCACGGATGATGGAAAGTGAGCAGTTAAAGCAGGCAAGGGAGGAGGTAGCTAGAAATGCATCCGAATGTGAGTCACTCCGTGATCAACTCAAGGAGTTCCAGGCCAGCATGGAACAATTTCAACGTGATATTGCTATCATGAAAAGTACAATGTTTGGCAACGGTGCATATAGTATTGATTTAATTGCATTGTGTACACCCATTAAGTCATTGTAGGGTATATTCTATAGTATGATGCTACCATGATTGCTGTTATTTCTATGTTTGCAGATCCAAATGCATGAACCGTGGAAACGTCCTGTAAGTACTCCTGCTTAGTAGTTATAGTGACTGGTGGTACACTAGGTGTTGACTGATTGTAAAGGGATATTTTGGACATGATGTAAATGTGAACATGTCATCTATGTTTGTTTTTTGGTTGCCATACATTTGTTTGAAATGCTTGGCTATGTATAAATTCGGATCTGTTGGAAATGGTTCTACATAAGTAGCTGTTTGTGTATTACCTGTTTGTGTATTGTCTGTTTATGTATTCTGTTTGGGTATGCTTGGCTACGAGCATTAGCATGGCCAACAATTCGAAAAGAGAAACATTAGCATTTGCATCAACACAAACCATTGTCGACGGACTGTAATTGTATCCGTAATTGATGCTTAATATAACATTTAACCATGACAACCCGCAGACACAAAACATTGTCTATAGCAACAACTTTCACAGTAGTTGAAACTCGATTTTAGCATCAACTATTATTAACAGGGTAATATTTAACACTGTTGACGAGCATCGACAGGTTGGATGCATCCGTCGCTAAGTATGCGTAATTACTTTCAACGAAATGTTGTGGTTGAATAAGCTATATTGCCTCACATAAGTTGATACAATATCATACAAATAGGGACAACAATACGCGGATACTAAAGCCTCCAATCTACATCTCACATATGTAGACAGTGTAAATCAGTATTACCCTCAAATACCTGTCGACAGTAATTATGCGTAAACAGAGTAGGCATATTTGCGATGCTAATGATCAAACAGACTATTCATTCACTATTCATTCCAGCAACGGCAAACCTTTAGTGGCGGCATAATGTCGTCGTCGATACCTTTAGCCACGGGGTCTATTGGCACGACTCTTAGCATCGGCAATGGGTTTTAGCAGCGCCAACAGTGCTTCCGGCAATGATAATTTACCCTCGTTGTAGAGCAAATTTCTTGTAGTGACCGCTTTCAAGTTATTCCAAAGATATTGCTTTTCTTCTACATTAACAATAGCATATATAGCAGACAACATCCAAGTCAGATTAGTGGTGTGTACCTTAATCGACACATGGATCTCTTGCTCAGTAGACCCCAGGGCTTGAATGTCCAAAGTCATTGAATTCCAAAGGATTAGAATTCCACCACTTAGACCCCTAGCATCCACACTTTCAAATCTGTCGAATCTCAGCTTTTTTGTTTGAGCAGTATCTTGTCCCCACTGATCATCGTCTCCGTCAGTATGAGCATATCCGGATTATATCTGCCCACCAAATCTTTAACAGTGTTAATATTAAGCTTACTACCTAAGCCCCAATAGTTCCAAGCAATAATTTTAACGTTACAGCAATTACTATCCAAGTTCGAATCCCCCACTATGGTAGTTCCTCCTAAATTCAACATATTTGTACTAATCATAAAAGAAATAACAGAAAATAAACAAAACACTAGAGCAGAAAATACTCCCTCCGTCAGTGATCCCCCCTGGGCTGCACCGAACCTGATACCACATCCCAGCTTGGTCCACCTGAAATCCTCAATGACGATCTACTCCTTTTCCTATCTGAGTGTCTCCTGCTCGATTCTTCTCTTACCGTCTCCTCCACCATGTTGAAGGTTATGTCGAGCTGGGTGCGGTTAAATCTGTCAACTTGCTGCTTTACACAGTTTGTGATTTCCTCTCCTTGGTTTCGATCTGTGGCCGTCTCAGCACGCTCCCACCGAGCTTGATTAGGATTTTTCCTTAATATCAGTTCCATCCCTGACCCAATTGGGCCCTCCCCTCCTTGTTCCTTCTCTTTACCTGACTTACGCATCTGGGCGTCCTGATCCCGCATTCCTTCTCCTCTGTGTTTTCTGTCCCCAACCGAGCTTAGATATGGAAACTTGCCTGGGCCTTGCTCCGGCCCACTTCCCTTGGCCTGTTTCTTGAAATGTAGAACTGGCCCGACCCCTTCCTTTGATGGCATGTTACTCGGCCCTCTTCTCTTCTTCTCCACCGCTCGGCCCACTCCCTTCTCTGTTATTTTAATCATCTTTGTCCCTGCCATACTCTTCCCGTTCTGCCCAGCTTTCCTCCCGATGAAAGCATCTGCACTCTTGTTCCCCTGCTCCACTGGTTGTCGTCCCATGCCTCCCTGCCCGTTATGTTCCCCGATCTGGTCGTTGCTCTCGATGCCTTTGTCCCTGGCGGCCGACGGTTTCGTGCCCCTTCCCGGCGGCCTTCTCCGAGCTTGGACCAGCATCCACGGGCCATAGCCACGGTAAGCAGCCTCCCCTTGGTCCTCCGTGCCCTCCTCTAGGGTGGGCTGATCCATCCTCGCCTCAGGTTGATCACTTGGTCTCGCGTTCTCCGCCGTGGTCTCCTCGCCGTGCCCCTGTTGGTTCAGGTACGGTTCTTCCTTTCTCCCCCCACACGTCTGTTTTTTGCGGCTGATCCTTTCACACTCAAAACATAGGGATGTTATTCCTTCATACTCCAAATCGAGATGTAGATTGTCAATTTTAAGAACCATATTCCTTTATGGTTCTACATCTCTCCTTTACGTAGATTGTCGATTTTAAACTCTTACTTACGAATGATATGCCAGGATAGGTATATTTTTATAATATATTTTTTTTTTTTTAAAAGTCGCATTTATTTATTTATTTAGGATATATTTGAATATATATATGTACAACTTCAGTCTCAAGGCACCGCCACGTGAGCGAACAGGGGACCGCGCCACGTCTTTCCTCATTTATGGAGTATTAATCTAGTTTGGGTGGTTGGCTCTGATTGCTCCATCAGTCACGTCATTGTACGATGATGTCGATAGAATATTTAATAATCAATTTTTTGATGCTTTTTTTTTTCCCAGTCATTTTTTATCTTTTTAATTTTTACCACTCCATGTCTCTCTCTGTTCCTTTGCTTTGTCTTTCTTATTTTTGCCCAAATTAGATAAACCCATTTTATTGGCTGAAACTCTGTCTTTTTTGGTGGGATTCTAAGCACCTTTCCTTGTAGATATCCATCTCTCACTCTACCGACTGTCTTCAAGATATGGTTTTGGTGTAAGTTGACTTGACTTAAAGAAGAGCAGACCCCAAAGAAGGAAGTCTAGGGTTTGTGGTGGAGAAGCTTCACAACAGCAGGGAAGATGCCTTGCGTTTTCATTCTCCTCTAGGGTTCCACAGCTTTTCCCTTCTTTCTTCTTATGATTCTATTCACGAATACAATTGCCATCCGAAGTTCATCAATTTTGCATTCTTATTTATGGTTGGATTTTGTTATTTTAGGGCACATCTTGATCCATTTCAGCATTCGGAGAATTTCAGCTATGTATGTTGCTGATTTCCTGTATAGTAATTCATTTTGCTTGCTGTAATATATCATTTCATATTTTAATTCAGTTCATTCGCTGCAGAAAATGGTTCGAGGAAAAATTCAGTTGAAGCGAATTGAGAGTGCCAACAGCAGGCACGCAACATTTTCCAAACGTCGAAACGGTCTGTTGAAGAAAGCCTATGAATTATCGGTTTTGTGTGAAGCTCAAGTTGCAGTAATTATCTTCTCACAAAGTGGAAGACTCTATAATTTTGCAAGTTCTAAGTAAGTCACCAAAAATTGATCTTTCTTATTTATATAGAGGGGTGGAAAACTCTCGTATTCTACCCGAATTATTTAACTTGAACATTTGAAATGTAAATCTAATTAAAATAAATAATACTTCTATATTAACAAATTAAATCAAAGTTTTTGTAGTCTCAAGTTCACTACTGTTGGTGAATGGAGTTGCAGTGATTCTTTATTTGGTCTGGTCTGTTTGCTTTGTAATCGACCCAACATCCAATGGTAGTAGTCATTTCCTAGTTCAGTCAGTACTACTGTGTGATGTGATGTACTTGGATAGATTAATTATAATTTTGATATTTTTTTGGCCAATAATTATAATCTCGATTAAACACTTTTAATATGTAAATATACATATAAATCCGGTTAAATGCAATTAATTATGTGAGTCTAATTAATGATTGGATTTGCTATTGTACTTGTTTTTTTTGTAAATCACAACTTTTATGATTTGGAACTTGATTGGCATTAAATTATGAAATTTGTAGATTCCATGTCGTTTTGTTTCATGTAGTATGAAATGTATATATGAAGTTTTTTTTTTAATTTAAAATTTTAATTGTGTTATTGTGCGTGTCATGTGATGTTTATTAATCGTGTTTGTGTTTAAAATTTAAAAACACGTTAAAGATTTAATAGATTACAGTACACAACATGATTAATTAATGAGATGTGATGATTATTGAGATGACATGACATAAAGGAATTTCACCCCTCTATACATATGTTGATTCATATAGTATTAGTTACTAAATGAAAGACAACAGGACATATGCAAGACTTTGAGTTGCCATATTAAGTTTTTTGAGTTTGTATGTAAGTCATAACCAAAAATAAAGACTGCCTCAACTTTTTTCTCCAAATTTCAGCATGGAAGAGATATTGGACCAGTACTGCAGACACACACAAGCCCACGAGAAAACAGACCGGATGGATATGGAACAGAATGCATTGGTAACTTCTCTGTCACTCTATAACTTGGTAAAGATTCTATTTTATATACACAATGCAATGGGTGACGTAAATAGAGAATGTAACTGATATTGTTACTGCCAATAAATGTAATGTTTGAAGAAACATTGATTATAATGGTGTGGATCAACTCGGTCAATGTGCGTTACAAGATGTATTTTGTATATAATATAATGTATGCAGAGATTGAAGCATGATGCAGTTGAGATGTCGAGGCAGATGGAGGCACTTAAACTTGAACAGCGGTACTTCCTCATACCCAAATCATTTATCCTATCGCGTGCACATATTATATTACTACATTATATTTCTTATAAACTTTGATAAATAATATAAAAAATATTCATATGTTTGATAATAGAGTCATCCACATTGTATACATTTTTCAACATTCTTTTAAATTAAAATCGAATGGGTTTTGAGTTTTCAACTGAATCTCGAACTAGGTTATGTGTTTAATTTGAAATTAAGAAGCCCTTGTTGGGTTCCAAACCCACCCTGAATTATGTTACTGTATTTAAATAACAAATTTATGTGCTCCAATTCTCTAGAAGCATCAAGTAACTGAACAATTTCTGAAGTAAATAAATTTCAAGTTAGGGTTCCTGAAAAAGATAAAGATTGATGACATTACTTTGATTTCTCAGACAAGGGGCATTTAGTGAACTTGAACAACAATGGAAAAACATGTTCTTATCATTCTTCAACATTAATTTCCCAATATAATGTATGACTATTGATCAGTTCCAAGGTTGCTATGCTTGGTAGCCATCCTATCATATCATTTGTGCGTGCTCCCAAAAGACAAAACTTTTTTCACCTTTGTCTTCAGGAAGTTCCTAGGACAATCTCTAGAGTCTTGTTCTTTGGAGGAGCTCATTAAAATTGAGTCACAGCTGGATCGAAGCTTAAAGACCATTAGGGCAAGAAAGGTTCATCATTCAACAGAGCATTGCCTTTATATATGATTTATTTGATAACTCAAAGGTGATTGGAATGTGGATTCAATATTGCAGGACCAATTATTCAATGACCAAATACAGCAGCTCAAATCAAGGGTAAGTATTAAAATGCCATTTCTTTTCTTTTGATTTTTCCTACATAGAAGAATCTCAGGGTGTCGGTGTATTGTTTCATGTATTACCAGGAGTTGTCGTTGTCAGAAAGGAACGCAAAGTTACGCGAAGAGGTGCATGTTCGTAATTTTTAGGATGCAAATTGCAAATATAACATATAGAAACAACACACATATAACAAATAATAAATAATCCATATATATATTGAATACAACCCCTCTGACAATTGTGTCATGTCGTGTTAGTAACCGTGTCATTCTAAACTGATAAGTCTTAAATGTGTCTCATTCTAAACACGAAAATGACACAATTAACTAGCAGATCACACGTGATAGACACGTGACACAATTAACTTTAATGAACAAAAATAAATTGAAAACATGTAGGGTTATACAACATGACACGATTAGACACGAATCTGTTAGACACGATACTATTAAACACAACACAATTAGACACGACAAGACACAAAATTCACTAATTTCACAAATTATTTCATATATTTTTCATAACACAAATCCATATATACAAAGTACTTTTCAAAGTTTAATGTTAAAAAGTAAGTGAATATTTTAGTTTTTTTTATTATAGTTAAATGTGTTTAAACGTGTCACATGTATACATGACATGATTAGATAGGATTAGTTAATCGCGTGTCTAAACGTGTCACAGGTATACACAACATAATTAATTAATAGTGTTTATACAAATATCTACAGATGAGAAGTGTTTAGACACAATTATTAATCGTATCTAAACGTATAAGAGTTGTTTAGACACGAGATGTGTTAATGTCAAATCCATATACGCTTTAAAGCATATCGTATCGTGTCAGAAATTGTCAGCCCTAGTGTCAAATGAATCTTGTATATGCTACAAATCGCTCAGCTTATAATATATTAACTTATATGTTCCGTAATATGTTTCCGACTGCAGAGCGGTGATCAGAATTTGCGACAGTCACCGTCGTCAATTCAACAATGGAGAGGTGTAGACAATGTCCTGACAGAACTATCGATTGCATGGCCTCAGGAGAGGCTTCAGTAATCAAGTTCCTATGTTTCCATTAAAAGTTGCACATTATTATTATTAAGGTAGTCGACAGACCATTCATACCCAATAAACAAAACCATGGAAGAAAATTGGGAGGGGCTTCATCAGTGTTTGTAGTGAATCTTAACTATTTTTTTTTCTTCGAAGACTCTAAAGTTGAGCCCTGAAAGGATACAAAAACATGAATTTTTTTAATTAATTTGGTATAAATACTTATCGTAGATAACAAAATTTCATTTGGGAGGGATAAACAAACGTAAAATTGAAAAGGATTGAGATGAAAATAACTGTATTTTATAGCTAAAAGAGATGGTTATAAAAGAAAAGTCGAGGGATTCTTTGTAAGAATGTCTCTCTTCCTAGGCCACTGGATCTAGGGTAGGGGTGAAAACAAAAATCGGATAGTCCAAAAATTCGGTGAAAACCGAAACGGATTGAGTCAAAAAATGTAAGGTTCGGTTTGTTGTCGGATTTTTTTTGTTTGGTACGGTTTTTTAGACCGTTCGATCTATGAATCTAAAAGACCGTTGAGTCCGGTCCGACCGTTAATACGTATATACTTTTATATATTATATTAATTAGTATTAATTAATATAGTTAATCAGTTAATACAAACAAATAATAATTTTGTTGTTCAATAGTTATTCTTTATGTTTAATTGATTTAGTAGAAAACTATGTAAACATTGTTAAATCGAGTTATTTTGTTGTTTAATTTGATTTTGAATACTTATTTTAGTTTGAATGTTTTTTTTTAAAGCGAAAATTTGGGTGAACGATTTTTTTTTTCTTATACGGTCTTTTGGTCAGTTTTTTTAAAGAAAATTCAGTTAAAAAATATAGGTGTCCGACCGAAATAGTAACAAAAATGTTTCAACCGGCCCCGTTTCACCCCTAACTGGATCATTTGGATTCGAAAGTCCCATGTGCATATCAAAATCTGATGAATAATAATAATGCACAAGTTGTTTTTTTTTAAACATTGATATAGGAAGAGGAAACACAAGTAATATAGATTTCTTAAGCTCAAATATATAGGGCTCATTCTTTGGATATGTTACCATGGTAAACGTGTCGCATTTGCTCAATACTGTATGTAAAATATGAAATAAAAATTTAAATATTTGAATTAAAATAGTCTAAATATGTTCAAGAAAGAACTCTCTTATTTTTTGTATTTTTACTCACTTGTTAAATGATTATATAAATAGTATGAACTCCTATTAATATATTAATAGTGAGCTAAGTAAATATCTAGACTTATGAAATTTCTAGAAGAAGAATTGACTAGAAGCTATCAAAAAATTTCTAAAAACTATCTACATTCTAGAAGCATCTTATTATAGATAAATCTATAATTACGCCCAATCAAATTTTAGGTTGACCTAAATAATAGAAATAACTAGGATGGGGCAAAAAAACTCAATTAGACTGAACCGAACCGTATCATTTTCGGATCGGTTCAGCCAATTTGGTTCACAAAATAAACTTTTTTTTAGTGAAAATTGGTGTGGTTCTCATGAACGGAAAACAAATCGGTTCACATATAGTAAACCAAACTTCTTTAAGAATCAGTTTTGAAATATTACTGTTTAATAAAATATATAATTTAAGTATCTAACCAAGTAAGAGCTAATTCTACAGTTTAGTTTTCGAAATTATCTACTTTGCATTGATATGTCTTAATTGTTTTTTTTTCTCATTTTTCAAGGATCCGATACGGGCATAAGATTTACTTCAAACACGATGTCATATTTGGATCGAGTAAAGAATATAACAATATTAATACACTTTTGATTTCAAACTTTATGTGGAATTGTTGATGTATTGTCAAGTTGAATTGTTGATGTATTATCATATTTATTGTCTTTTAAAAAAAAATCGATTGAACCGGTTCAAAAGAGGTGCGGTAAATCATCAAAAATATGGACCAATTCGGTTGAAGGGGTTGAATCGTACCTTACCTAAAATGTGTTAAATGTACGATTATGAATCGGTTCGGCCCTGAACCGGTTCATGTCTAGAACTAGAAATAACCCCAAATTTACTTTACATCTAAGACTCCACTAAGTAACTATTTCCCTTCGAGAGTGATTTTTTGAAGATATTCGTAAAATTTTAATTACTTCAAACTTCAATTGCGTTGATTGTCCAATCTAGCACTTTCTCTCGAATAAACCAGATTATTCACAAGTTTGATATCTCTTTGATTGTCTCCATAAAGTGTAAATGGATTAATGATAGGTATATACAAATCTTCAAATAGTCTTTGAAATTTCTTCATAACCCCGGATCGGAGTATAAAGAGTCATATCCGCAAAATTGCAGACATTGGACTATCTTTCTATACCAAGCTCTTGGAGCTTGTTTTAACCGATAAAGCATCTTCTTGAGCTTACAAACATTATTGGGATGCTCTTGAGAAATAAATTCGTGTGGTTGCTCCGTGTATGTATTCTTATACAGTTCTGTTAGGATCGATTCTCTACTAATACTCAATCGAATGAAGAATTTACTTAGGATTTTTGGAAGGAACACATAGTTCTTCTAAAGAGGAAAAGGAAGAAGAGAAACTCAGATTTTTCTGTGGTAGCACCCAAGTGGGTAACTTCCACACGGTTTTATCAAGATATTATTAATGACGGTTACTGTTACAAAATACGTATACATGGGGAAATACAGTACAGTACAGTATAGTCTATGGGTTCGGGTCACTGCCCCGAACCCCGCCTTCGGGTCACTGCCCCGAACCCCGCCTTCGGGTGGGGGGCTCCCGCTCCCCACACCCCCCGGCAACCTCAACGCGGAGGTTGAACCGTGAGATGCGTACATTAATACATAATCTATCATTACATATTAATCAGACTACAATACCTAACAGTTCTCCCACTTGGAGACTGATTCTGTCACCAAAACATATTTTCTAGCATCATCATTAATACCTTCACCGCACCATCTGTAGTAACTTAACTACAGAAGACCAACCGAGGTTTTGCACAATCCCAGTTTCCCAACATTGACACATTTTGTCAACATGTCTGCTGGATTCTTTGCACCCTCTATCTTCTCTAAGAACAAGTAGCCTTCTTCCACTGCACTGCGAGTGAAATAATACCGTCTTCTAATGTGCTTAGTCTTCGAATGATAGACTGGATTCTTAACCAACTGTATGACACTCTGACTATCTGAATACAGAATCTTCTCATTCTGCTTCTTGTCCAACTCTTCCAGATAATCTGCCAGCCATATCATCTCCTTCCCAGCTTCAGCTATTGCCACATACTCAGCCTCAGTAGATGAAAGAGCAACACATTTCTGAAGCCTGGACATCCAACTAACTGCAGTACCACCTATGGTGTAGATGTATCCGGATGTGCTCTTGCTAGAGTCCACATCTCCACCAAGATCAGCATTACATATTAATACATAATACATAACACATTTCTGAAGCCTGGACATCCAACTAACCGCGAGACGCGTACATTAATACATAATCTACCATTACATATTAATCAGACTACAATACCTAACACGTTCTCCATACAAAAATGCATTCTTGACATCAAGTTGTCATAATTTCCAACTAAAACTAGCAGTTAGAGCCAAAAGAGGACGTACCATAGTCATTTTTGCCACGAGACTAAATGTCTCTTCATAATCTTTGTCATACTTTTGGGAGAATCCTCGGGTCACTAGTCTTGCTTTGAATTTATCAACTTTCCTTTTAATCTGATAGACTCATTTGCACGTGAATGGATTAACACGTTCTGGTTTTGAAACTAAATCTCAATTTTCGTTCTTATAAGAGCACCCATGCTTCCTCTATCATAGAGGTGGAAAATCGTGCATATGTGCGTGTCAATACGTTTATCGTGTGATACTTACCAAACACGAAAACACACGATAAACGTATTTTGTCATGTTCCTTACCACGAACGCGACACACAATTTTTCATGTGTGTTCATGCAATGTTGTCTTAAGTTAGTCAGATATATCTTCACATGCGAGATTTATAAGGAAATATCAAAATAACGAATTGTTCATATTAAAAATTAATAATTCAAACATCATATTTTACGAGTCTTTAATATAGAATTGACAAACTTTAAAAATTAAATTTCTAAATAGACTTTTAAAAGCTATTAAAAGAGGTTTTCTTAGAAAAGTATTAAAACAAATAGACTTTCAAGTCCAACTTTATCGTTTTATCGTGTGTTTTGGTACCTAAACACGAACACGACACGAAAATACTTTCGTGTTCATGCTATCGCGTAATCGTTCTTTCATATTCTTCCACAAACATTATTTTTTTCGTGCGTGTCCCTATCGTGTTTCGTAGGAAATTGTCAGCCCTACTCCATCGCAATCTCCTACTCTTTTATTCTTTTGGTCTCATTGTGTGAAGATGGTTCTTCCTCGTCTACAGGGCCTGCAAAGAAGCCCAAATAAGTAGTGACAAAATTTTCATCACAATATCGCCCTGGCTTAGTAATTGATCTACTCGGTCGTTGGTTCGCAATTGTTTCATTATCCGCTTCTCCAAGGTTATCTTCTTGAGGATCTGGACTCCAACTTTCTCCATGAACCTCTCTTGAAGAAGGCTCCACCCTTGATAATAATGGAAGATATTTCGACTTCTTGTGAGAAGAATTATCACTTTCATGCTTGATCTGAATACTTTCTTTGTAGTATGACGATACTTTGTTGAATATGACATCTCAGCACACACAAACTTATGTGTTAGAGGATCCATGCATCTCCATACTTTCCTTTTCTTGTCGTAACCTACGAAGATACATTTCTTAGCTTTCTGGTCAAACTTACTCTTGAGAGATTCTAGGACATGAACATAGCAGTCCGATTCAAAAAATTGGAGATGCTTGACAATGGGCTTGTTTTCATGTGTCCACTCCTACAAATATTTTATATTATTAAGACTGAGCGACATCCGATTTATCACGTAAATTGTATATTTCATACCTTTTCCCCATAGCACCTTAAATAACTTGTTATCGTACAACCAACTCTTACATGTCTCCAACAGATGTTGAATCTTCCGCTCTGCTACACCATTCTCCTAAAGCATCTCTATACACAATAACCCTCTCTTAATGTCATGTTATTTATAAAATGAGAAATTCTCGTTCGATGTGAATTCATCTCCATTGTCTGTTCTCAATATTCTAATCTTCGTACCAAGTACACCCTCGACAGTTACTTTGAACTCTTAAAGCATGGAGAGCACTTTTGACTTGTGCTTAATGAAATTAACCCAATTGAACCGCTAAAATCATCAATGAAGAGCAACATATAATGAGATAATGAATAAGATGGAGTTCGTGTCAGACCAATTACGTTACTATGGATCCATTCCAATGGAGTCTTTCATCAAGATGTAGATAAGTCAAATGGGAGGCTATGAGTCTTCCCATATTGAGATACTTCACAAAACCTTCCATCATCAATAGTCAACTTTGGATGGCCTTTAACCCACACCATCAATTTTAGTTTAGTCATATTTACATGACCAAGTGTCCTATGCCGAAAAAAATGCATTGTCGTTGTTACTCATGTTCTTCACATTAGAATTAGAAGTTGGTAGGACATACACGTTATTTACCAATGTGCGCCAGTATAAACAGTGTCTCCCTTTAACATTTCAATATTCTGGAGAAATTTCACATTTTTTGCTCTGAATAAGACATAATTACCTTAATCGACCGCATTCGCCAGAGATAAGAGATTCTTCTTCACCCCGGGAACATGATAAATGTTGTATAACTTAATTGGTGCATAATATTTAATGTTGATGACAACAGTGTTTTCTGTTGGGTATGAATTTCTCAGATGCTGACTTGGCAGGGAATTAAATGCCAAAGGATTGATGATCGCATGCTTTCGCCTGAGCTCCAATGAACCTGCAAGAAGGTGATCGCACCAGAGAGGGTACCTCTGGGTCCCACTCTCATGCTTAAATGAGTATACTGTGTGTATTATCTCAAAATGTAATGAACGTATGTAAAGCAAGAGTATTTATAGAGTTGGAAGATCAAACCGTTGTAGGCAGCTGAATATCTTTGGGAATATTGTGTCGGTAAAGATTAGGATAGTAGATATTACGGTTATGACGTAATATTGCAGTTACCTTTTGTAATATTTATAGAATATGTGTCAGATATACGTGGGATATCGTGGCTATATATTCAGTGTCGGTTTATGAGACTAGAGTTTGAGAGATTTGACTCTCTTGGCGAGCGTTCCTATGGCGAGTAGTAGGAGGCTTTGGCATTGGCCGAAGGCGACCTGAAATAGGACTTTGGCGTCCACTTTAGCTTTGGGTTTGGTACTGAACTAATTTATGGATGCCAGCTTACCCTTACTGTGGGTCGGCCTAGTTCTGAATGATGTGGGTTTTATCCCTTGTAAAGTAATTGGGCCTTCTAGGCCTTATCGGTATTGGGTCGTCACTATCGATACTCAACATTTACTTGAGTGAAGTTTCTTCAGTCGAGTTTGATCTTGTGAGAGGGTTCGATATAGTGACTTCTAGATTGGACTTTTAGCTGTCCTTGCCTGCTATTAGTGCCATTTGAGGCTCCCTATCCTTTGGCGAACGGTTTTTGGCTGCTTATAGCTTGTGGAATGTTTGATCTCTTACCCTATTAGGTGAACGCTTTGGGTTGCCATGGTTTATGGATACTCATTCATCACTCTTTAGGCAAACACTACCATTGCGAGGGTTTTAGGAGAGACTTGGTATAGCTTTTGGCGATCACCTTTTATGTGTAAGGCATTGAGCATTTAATGAATGCCCCATTATCAAGAAGTTGAGAGGACAGTTGAGGTATGTCTGTCTCTTTGTTCTGTAACCAGAGGGTAGGCTGACATTTTTTCGTACCGTTTCAACATTTTGTCTCCTTTTTACATGGCTAGCAAGAATCAATCGTCTGGCAAAGGATCATCAACCAAACCTTCTCCTGCCTAGTCTTTTTCTGGGCAGAAAGTTGCAGTTATGGCTGCAAATGCTCCTCTAGTTATGAGGGATGCTTCTTCCTCAGCACAGGGCCAGAGAGCTCCTACGCCGAAACCGGTTTCTGGTCAACCGGTAATCGGAATGGTAGTGGTGGACGTGCCCGAGACAAATGTACTCACCTTTTCTCCAACAGGTAATCTTTTATGTTTTACTTGATTCTTTTTAGGAGGTTTTCTTATTTTATATCAAATGTTCCTGCCTTTTCTTTGCCCGAGACAAACTTCTCATTTTTGTTATTTTAGAATTGATTTTTCCATGCCATGGTATTTTGTTTAGATATCAAGCCAAATGAGTTGGGGTTAGCTCAGTTCAAGGCGGTGGTCGCCTTGACCGGTTTAGAACAAGTAGATGCACCTAGGTATCTAGGTTTAGGTCTGCACTATTCTCGCGAAGGAGAGCTTTACGTTTATGCGGCCCAGATTGATGCTAGGTTGCGTTTTCCTCTCTGCGATGATCTAAAAGAGCTTTGTTGCTACTATGGGGTAGACCTTACGCAACTGGTGCCCTACGCCATTTAGATATGGGTTGAGTTCAAATTCATGTGTTTACGTCAAGGATGGACATATTCACTAGTCCTGTTTGGTGTTTCTATCGGTTGGCCGCCGGGGCTAACCACCTTCAACATTTTCAGACCCGCTGACCAAAGTTCGAGGAATGGAGGGGTCACGCGTGACGTCCATTTTCACCCAATGGATGAATTTCGGGCTACCAACTCCAACTACAAGAAGTACTACTTCTTTTGCAAGGGTAGTGTGTCTTGGGAGCTTTTCCAGCTGGAAGGGGATATGCTCCAAGCTTTGGCAAGCTGCCGGGGAGTGATAGGAACGCCATAGACAATATTTTCTGACGCCATAAGCAACTGGACTTCTGTTCGATCCGCTCAGTGGCAGAAACTTCAGAGTCGATGCTTAACCTGGCGGACATTCATCAGTCTACGCCAGTCTCTATTGATTGTGTAATTTTCTGACCCTTTTTCTTTGCTAGTTTTGCGTTGTAGGCACTTGGAGACCTAAACTTCTCAATCTGTTCTCCAAGCAGGCTAAGGCGGGGCTATCAACGACCCAGGTGTCTTTGAGTCCACCACCTCCTCCTTCAAGGCGCGCGACCAAGCGTAGGCATGATGAGGAACAACCTGGGGTCGCTTCTGGTGATCGCCTAAGAGGTATATCTCGTACTATACCCTCAGTTTTTCTTTTTCTGCTCCAGCCTTAGGTTTTAATGCCCTTTTTTGCTTGTTTTTAGAGAATGTCGTAGCTGATGCGACTCCCACTCCTGCTTATGCCAAGAGAGCGAGGAGTTATGGAGAGGAGCGCCCAGCTTCCACTGGGGGATCTTCTGCTTCCCAGGGCAAGGCCCCTTCCACTAAGGAGGTTGCTGCCCCTGCCTCCGATCATGCTGCTCCCAACCCTCCAGGGGAGCTGGGGCTCAGAAGAGGGTCTAAACCCAAGGTGCCGCGATGGGCACTTCCAAGACTCCCTTCACCGGTGTGTACTGCTTTTTGGTGGGCTTATTCCAGCCACCGAAGGTGGCAGACCCGAGGGGTCTTTGGTTTTCTTATCATAATATCCGGAATGTGGAGATTTCAGACAAGACCATGTTGCGGGGTAACCTAGACTTTTGCATGCATCTACTGGACGGGATCCTTCCACCTCAGAAACAGATGGAGGTCCCTTCCGATTTGAACGACATCGAGGTCGTTATGAGGTAACACTTTGAGCGTCTCGCCTTGGTAATTTTTTTCCCACTTCTTTATAAAACTTCCCTTTCATTGCTCACTATTTTATCGCTCCTTAATCCTTTTTAACTTTTCCCATTTTTTCCTGTCGTCAGCTCGTCCATGAGGAGACGACGATCGAACGGATTGTAGGGGAGCTCACCAATAAGCAAGTTGATCTATTTATCGAGCTGGAGCAGTTCCGGAGTTTGGTCTACACTCCTAAGAAGATGGAGGATTTGAAGAGGAGTGCGGAGGTGGCCACAGAGCTAGTGGAGAACGCTCGGCGGGAGTATGAGGAGAAAGAGAGGGGACTGCTCGACACCCTCAAGGTGAGGGAGGATCAGGTGGCTCTCGCCGATGACCGGCGGCTAAGGGTTGAGATTCAGACCAAGGAGGCCGACAACGCCACGTTGAAAGAGTCCTGAGCTCACAGGGATGCCTTTGTGGCTTAGAAGGAGCAGCTCGCCTTGAAGCTGAAGGATGTACCATCCCCCAAGAGCGTGGTTGAGGACTTTAAGAACTCCGAGGAGTTTTCCAACTGCGCCTTGGAGGTGATGAAGGTTGAGGTGGCTGCATATCTGTAGGTCTTAGTCGACGAGATTCAAGGGAATGATCTCAAATTTCCTCTCCGGGAGGTGAAGTCTCTTTAGGACTTCATCGAGAGCGGTTACACCAAGGAAACTCCTCCTGCTGCTGTCGGCGAGGAGGCTGACGCCGGGCCCGGGAAGGAAACTGTAGCTCTTGATGAACCCAGACCTTGAGTTTGAAGTCGAAAGAACCTGTTTGACCTCCTCATTCTTTTTGTTCCTAATTCTTTTCTCTCTTATCGATGATAATCACTTTCGATTTCCTTTTGTTTTTTGGAATCTTGCAATTATTCTTTAACTTCAGACCCAGAAACTATTTTAATTATAATGAACGTCTTTTATTTAGAAAGCCTTTATTCTTGTTTGACTTCGAATGTATTTGGTCGTTCTTACGATGTATTTTTGTTTGAATGCTTTAGGAAAATTTACCATATTTGTTTTCAACTTCACTTTAGCTTATAGTCGTCTCGCCATAGAGGGTCTTAGACCTTTCTTTGGAAGAAACATTACCTTTTAACAGGTTCTTCTCGCTCCTTTAGGCTTCGAAAGAAGGATCGTGACCCTTTATTAGCCCATCCGTTTTTGCCAAATTTCTTAAGAGAACTGTTACCCCAGGATCATGCCTTTAAGGAAACTGTCATCCCTTATGGATCCGTTCTCCTTTTAGGTTTTTAGTCCTTCGATTCGTTCACCTATACGTGGGGAATTGTTACTTAAGGTTTGCTTGCCTTTATAGAATCTTTTACCTTAGGTTCGTTCACCCACTTTATTTTGCCTGATTTGTAAAGGAACTGTTACCCTTGTTGTGGGTTCGTTCGCCTTTTATATCAGGACTTAGTTTTTGCCCAACTTGTAAGGGAACTGTTACCTTTTCGGTTCGTTCACCTTTTATATCATGTCTTAGTTTTTGCCTAACTTGTAAGGAAACCGTTACCTTTTCGGTTCATTTGTCTTTTATATTAGGTCTTAGTTTTTGCGCAACTTGTAAGGGAACTGTTACCTTTTCGGTTCGTTCGCCTTTTACATCAGGTCTTAGTTTTTTCCCAACTTATAAGGGAAGTGTTACCTTTTCGGTTCATTCGCCTTTTATATCAGGTCTTAGTTTTTGCCCAACTTGTAAGGGAACTGTCACCTTTTCAGTTCGTTCGCCTTTTATATCAGGTCTTAGTTTTTGCCTAACTTGTAAGGGAACTGTTACATTTTCGATTTGGTCATCTTTTATATCAGATCTTAGTGTTTTCCCAACTTGTAAGGGTACTGTTACCTTTTCGGTTTGTTCGCCTTTTATACCAGGTCTTAGTTTTTGCTCAACTTGTAAAGGAACTGTTACATTTTCTGTTCGTTCACCTTTTATATCAGGTCTTAGTTTTTAGGGCCTAGTCTGGGGGGAACCGTTACCTTAATAAGGCTCGTTCACAATCCTCTTTTTTGCATGATGGGCTAGATTGTTGCTTTTATTGGCTCGTCTGCCTGTACGCGCTAAGTCTTTTTCTTTCGATAGCTTTCCCATTCTTTGGGAGTTTTCGTTTTGGTTTGAGTAATTATGCTTTATATGAAGAAATGATTTGTTTTGTTGACATAACATTTTGATTACAAGCTATGCATAAAACCTCTGTAAATGTTCGGAGTTGAATGAATGAGGTAGCCTTACACTTTCTCCAGTTTCCGAGTAGCAGGACCCTGATGCGACAATCTCAACTACTTTGTATGGACCTTCCCATTTAGTTGAGAGTTTGTTTTGGCTGTCCAATTTTGTGAACTCATTTCTTCGCATAACCATCTCCCCCACGAAAAATTGGTGAGCGTTGACTTTTCTGTTGAAGTATCGAACGGTCGCTAGTCACATTTTAGCTTGTGCATTGTCTGATTGCCATTGCTTTTCTTCTGCAAGATCGAGGTTTGTACGATGCTCGATTTCATTCGCTTCGGCATTAAAGTGCAGGATCCTGTGGGCAAGCACCGTTATTTCGGCGGGTGCTACTGCCTTAGATCCATACACCAAACTGAATGACGTTTCTCCTGTTGCTGTTTTGGATGTCGTTCAAACAACACACAGTACATTATCCAGCTCTTCTACCCAGTCTCATTTGAAGGCTTGAACTCGCTTTTTGAGTCCTGCAAGGACAACGTTGTTGGCTGCTTCGGCCTGCTAATTCGTTTGAGGATGGTATACCGAGCTGAATCTGTGATCGATATAGTATTTTTCGCAGAGCCATTTGAGTTATTTTCCCACAAATTGCGGACCATTGTCACTTATGAGTATTTTGGGGACGCCAAATCGTGAAAATATGTGAATAGTCAAGAACTTGATCACTTGAAATTCAGTCGTGGAGGTCAGTGATTTCGCATCTATCCACTTGGAAAAGTAGTCGATTGCCACGATAATGTGGGTTCTTTGCCAAGTGCTTATGGGAAAGAGCCCCAAAATGTCTATTCCCTATTGAGCGAAAGACCAAGCGCCCGCCATTGGGGATAGCAACGTCGGTGGTCGACTGGATCGTGGTGCGAACTATTGACAAGTCGCACACTTTTTTGTTAATTCTACTGCATTCTTGCTCAAGGTTGGCTAGTAATAGCCTAGTCTGAAGATTTTGCGCAGCGAGCGTGCACCTTCATGGCATGCAGCGACTCCTTCGTGAGCTTCGCTTCTGTCTCGAGATGTGAGATGCACTTCATATAGGGAGTTGAGTATCCTCGCCTATAGAGTTCTCCATCTATGGGAAGATAATTTGCGGCTGGGCGGCTTATTTTCGTGGTCTCTCTAGATTAATTTCTCGATGTCGCGTTTAAGAATACGACAATCATAAGTCTTGTGGACCTTAGCCTTATGACCGGCCACAATAGCTCTCTGTGTCTTTTCCCATTGGCTTAGCATTCTTCCGGGATATAGGTGGCCTTGCCAGGGACCTTCTTTCCATCTCAACTAGTACCGCCGCGATCTGCTTGTTTAAAGACGTGAATTACTCGGGGACCTCTCGATGACTTGGTCCAGGGGTTTCTGATTTGTGCTTTTCACGACCCTTCTTATCCTTTTTCTTCTTTCTACCATCGCGTCGGGGCTCTAAGATAACACTTGGTGAGGTTGTTAGGAGATTGGCTTTAGAGTTCGCCCTTTCCAGGTCTATGAAACCTTTCGCCCTTACTGCCAGCTCCTCCAATGTTTCTATCTCTTGATCACGGTAGTTGTTGTGCAGTTTTCTTGAGGCTTTGTTGGTCACATCAAGCCCTCTATAAAAAGATCGAATGATTTCCCCATCCGTGACTCTACGATATATTTATGTAACGTTTTTTGTGAAAACGCTCGTAGAAATCGGCCAATGACTCTCCTGAATGCTGTTTGACAGCGTCCAAGGCGACCACACTCTTTAACAATTGGTGTTTGCCCATATACCGTTCCATAAATTTTCTCTTTAACTCAGACCATGTCCCTATTGATCCTGCAGGGAGGCCGAAGAACCAGGACGACGCCGAACCTGAAAGGGTTGACGAAAATAATAGGGCTAAGTGATTTTCATCATTCGACTTACCCAACAGAGAAGCTTCATGCTTATTGACGTAGATCACATGATCTCCTACGCCTTACCCAACAGTGAAAGCCCTCGCAACTACATCTTTTATTATCCTGACCGTTATAAGGTCAGCGGTGAACGGATGAGATGATCGCTCTCGGAAGGGAGTCATGACAGTTCCATGCTATTCCTTGATTCTCTTATTGATAAGCTCTTCAACTTAGTCAAGAGTGAATTGGGGTTGCTGTTCTCCAGTCGGTGAGATACTCGACGGGTTCACAGAGTGACAGACGGGGTTTCGGTGGAAGACGGAGGCAAGGACTGAGGTCTGTAAGTTATCTCTTGGTGTTCTTGAGGAGCAGCGGCGCCTGTATTTCCAGTTTTTGCTTCTCGTGGCCCCGCGGGACGAGGATCTTCTTGAAGAGCAGGGGCTTGTCTGCGAGCCTGTCCTATGATGGTTTCCAAGAGGGATAGCATCTCCGTGGTCACCTGAATGGTTTCCCCAGCCACTTGAACGGTCGGTCGAACTGGAATCTCGGTGGTGTTTGGAACAGGGGCTTGTCTAGAATTGCCAACAAGCTCGTGTGCCAGCCTTAGAGGGACGACATCAGGGATTGCTTGGCTAGCGGTTTCTTGGTGGAGCGGCGAAGCGGTGGTAGATTCCGAGCTATCTGAGGATTGCTCATTAGCTTATTTCTGACGATTACGGTTAGAGCGAGTCTGCATGACTACTTGCTCGTATTCCCACAGACGGCGCCAAATGTTAGGTATGAACTTCCCAAATGCTGACTTGGCAGTGAATTGAATGCCAAAGGATTAATGATCACACGCTTTCGTTTGAACTCCGATGAACCTACAAGAAGGGGATCGCAACAGAGGGGGTACCTCCGGGTCCCACTCTGATGCTTAAATGAGTATACTGTGTATATTATCTCAAAATGTAATGAACGTATGTAAAGCAAGAGTATTTATAGAGTTGGAAGATCAAACCGTTGTAGGCAGTGAATATCTTTGTGAATATTGTGCCGGTAAAGATTAGGATAGCAGATATTACGGTTATGGCGTAATATTTCATTTACCTTTTGTCATGTTTATAGAATATGTGTCAGATATACGTGGGATATCGTGGCTATATAGTCGGTGTCGGTTTGTGGGACCAGAGTTTGAGAGATTTGACTCTCTTGGCAAGCGATCCTATGGCGAGCAGTAGGAGGCTTTGGCCTAGGCCGAGGGCGACCTGAAATAAGACTTTGGCGTCCACTTTAGCATTGGGTTTGGTATTGGATCGATTTATGGATGTCATCTTACCCTTATTGTGGGCCGACCCAGTTCTGAACGATGTGGGTTCTCTCCCTTGTAAAATAATTGAGCTTTCTAGGCCTTATCCGTATTGGGTCGTCACTATCGATACCCAACATTTTCCTTCTTGACATGATGGATTGTGTTGTCTGCGGTAACTATAACATCTTTTCCTTCGCGGCGTCGAAGATCTGAAAATTTCTTTTCGTCCCTATAAGTTGGTGACTACACAACCAGAATCAATGATCCACTTTGTTTCAAGGCTCCTAGTTGCAAGCATGGAAGTAGAAATAGTCTCAGCAATAAAGCATTTCAACCATTCCTTGTCTACAGTTGAGATCTTCAATTCTACAACATTGCCCTCATTTAGTTTGACTCTGCAATTCCTTTACAAATGTCTAGGTTTTTCACATTGGTAACAATTGAAATTTCTCTTATTGAACGCTACTATGTCATCATCTTTTTTTCAAGCATCCTTCTCCTTGGCATGTCTTTTTAAGTTTGGACGTGGTTGGGTCACGAACGCACTTTGGTCCTCCTCCAGCTTCATCCCGGCCATTTGCTTAGCCAACGACTCATGTGATGATAATAGGTTCTCAAAGTCCTCCAAGAAAGGTAGTTACGTTGAACCGATCCTTGAATTGACGTAACAAACGGTATATATTCAGGACGTAATTCATGAATAAAACATTGTTTTATCTGTGGCTATGAAATTGGCTCCTCCGGGTTCAGAACATTGATATCCGAAAACAAATTCTTCATCTTTAGAAAGAATTGAGCAATTGAGGACTCACTTTGTTTCACATTTTCCAGGTCAGTTTCCAACATTTGTAGTCGTCTATTCTTTTTGTTGTAGAGTTTTTCTAGTCTCTTCCAGATCAAATTAGCATTGTGAGATATGTTCAAACACCTCTAATGATATTGACCTCTTCAAGGCAAATTCCACTTTGGTATTCCTCCACTTTCAACTCTTGATCGCTTCATCGTTTATATTGGTCTCCTCTGGCATGATGGTTTTGCTACCTCCAACGACATCCCACAAGTCTTCGCTAAGGAAATACGACTCCATGCAAAGACTTCCAGATTTAAAAATTGGACGGGTTGAGTAACTCCATCCCAATTTCATACACACGACTGATAACATCCATATTTAGAGTACTCGAGTTCTTGAATCCTCGATCTTGACTCGAATCGTATCACCACAAGAGTGACTCTAATACCATGTAAAGAAACAAAGTGCCAATTGCACTTACCCAAGACTGTATGTAGACCACTAATTATCTCAAATTTCAATTAAAACAATCCAAATATGCTTAACAAAGAACTCACTTATATTACTTGGATTTTCACCCACTTTTTAGATGGTTTCATAAATGGTTTGAACTCCTATTTATAATATGCTAAAAAAATTTGTAGATCTAAGAAACCTCTAGAAGAATTGACTAGAAACTATGAAAACAATCCTAAAAACTATCTAAGTTCTAGAAATTTCATATTCTAAATAAATCTATAAGTAGACCTAGTCAAATTTTAGATCAACCCAAATATTAAAAGGGAAATTCTATTCGCAGACCATCAATTACTTTACACAGACCATCTTTGTTGATAAACTAAAATGTCATATTAGTTTTTTACGTATTTGCCCTTACTAATTTTAAGGAAACTAATTCTCAAACTGAGTATTTAAAAAACTACAATCTAAAATGGTGAATAATTCACGCTTCTATCAAAACTTGAATCCAATACCTACTTGATTGTTAAAGACTTTACAACTACACTACAAATTCCAATTATTATTTATATATATATATATATATTTCAAATATAGTATTAAACTTCTCATGTTTATTTATTGATGCTCTTTAGTAATTAATCTTTGTTTAACATAGTTTGTTTAATTATAGTTTTAATTTAATTATGTATCTACTGCATTTTGTTTTTGAAATGGTTGAAAAATAAATAATGTTTTAAATTTAGTATTTATATGCTACCGAAATACTCATTCTAAAAATAGCTTTTTAAGCATCTCTAAAAAATCACAGAAACTATAATACATAGATAATTAAATTAGAACTCTAACGACACATATTGTGTATGTTTTGATTTTCACATCAGTCAAAGTAGTGTTGCTAGTTTTTTACTATTTTACTAACTTTGAACGGATTTTATGATTGATGAAAAAAATATAAATTCAACATCGTATGTCTCGTTAGAGTTCAGATTTAACTATCTATCTACTATAATGTTTTATATTTTTTAAATGGTTGAAAAATCAGCAATGTTTTAAATTAAGTGTTTAAAGCTACTAAAATACTCAATTTGAGAATATATTTTTTAACCATCTCTAAAAAAAATTAAAAACATTATATCTATAGATAATTAAATTAGAGTTCAAACCAAACATACGATATTGAGTTTTAATTTTCCTATTCAACCGTAAAACCTGTCAAAATTGGAAGAAAGTAGAAAATTAACAACGCAATTTTGACCAAATTTTATGGTCGGTGTGAAAATCGAAACTAACACCATACGTGTCGTTAGAATTCTAATTTAATTAAGTACATACTAAAACAATTCTGATCATTTAGATTTAGATGGAAAAATTACTATCAAAATTATTATTTCGGTAACCTATACATACTAAATTTATAACATGACTTATTTTTCAACCATTTCAATTTTTATATATTGTAAATAAATAATTAAATTAAAACTATTAATAAATAAGCAATATTGAACTAAATTTAACTATTAAAGAGTGATAATAAATAAATAAGAGATGTTTACTACAGTAATTTTAGAACTAGTGCAATAAGTATATTTGAGACGCATTATGTAAATTTTTGAATGAGTATATTACATCAATAGTCACTTATGTTGACACTTGTCACTGAACAGTTGAAAATTGTGTTGAATAGTTACTTATGTTTCAAAATGTGACTGAACGTTTACAAAAACAAATATGCAAAAAAAATACTAAAATACTCTTTTATTGTTCTTCATGTTCATCTTAATGCTCTTCATCTTCATGTTTATCTTAATGCTCTTCATATTCAATCTCTCATTCCTAAATTCAAACTCGAAATTTGATTTCAAACTCAAATTTACAGAAATCTGAGTTCGAATCGATTCTAGATCTGCGTTTCTGAGTTTGGATCGAACCAAGAAACGCAACATTGGGTTCGAACTGAACCTAGAATTGCATATTTGGGTTCAGTTCGAACTCAGTTCAGTGTTCCTGGGTTCGATTCGAACTCAAATTTGCGCAAATCTGAGTTTGAAATCAGATTTCAGACATGAAGAATATAAGATAAAAGATAATGGTAAAATCATCATTGTTGTTACCATTTAATCACATTTGTCAAACATATGTGAATGAATATAACACGTTTAACCAAAAAGTCACATTTTTTAAACATACATGATCGTTTAGCTACACAAAAAAAACATATGTAATCATTTAGTCACGTCGTGTCAACATTGTAACTGTTGAAGTTGTTTACCCTTTTTTAAAATTTGTAGTGTGATGGTAAATCACTTAATTACTATGTTGAAGGTCCAAGGTTCAATTCTTGTTGTAACCATGATTTTTCACCATTTTTTCACAAATGTATAAAAAGTTATTAGGACATTTTACTAATTTAACAAAAGTGTTCTAAGTGTTCTATCATCGAATATAATTTTCCATATTAAAAATAACCTAAAAATTAGTTTACATTTACCAATTACCATAAACAACATACATCGATTCAATTGAGCCCATGGATCGATTCCATGAATCTCTTCACGAGCAGCAATAGAGCTTTCTTTCTAGCCCGATCCGTAAGGTCCACGACGTGGTGTCCTCCCTCCACGAAATGGCTCTCCACTCTTACTCCTTTCCCGTCGAGCAATCTTACCACCGACTCCTGTCGGTCAACTAACGGATCGCCCCTGCAGCCGCTGACTAAGTACCTCCAGCCGACGGCCTTGATTTTCTCCCATCCCTCCGAGTTACTTCCCGACGCCGTTGGATTGCAGTACTCATGATCGCGGTCAGCACCGACAGGAAGCGATAGCTCCCACATCAGGTCACTCACTAAAGGCGGCAGGAACGGGTCATTGAGTATAGCCAGCTCTGACCCTGACCGCAGTACGCCGCCGAAGAAAGGGTGGTGCAGTATCACTCCTCGGATGTTGACTTTCAACGAGTCAAGGTCAGCGGTGGCTAGACGCAGCGCCACGTGGAAGGCGATATTGGCGCCTGCGCTGCTTCCCATCAAGTAACAGTCGCCGAGATCTGCGTATTGGCTCAGCCACTCCTCATCTTGGATGGTTCCGACCAAGTTGAGAGCATCTAAGACGTCATCGTACGCTGCTGGAAGACGATGCTCCGGTGCAAGACGGTAGTCTACTGAGGCAACAACAGCATGCAGCTCAGCTGCCACGTCAGAGCAGAACGTATGGAACAGCGTGTTAGCGGCGCTGCAGGCGATGAATCCTCCTCCGTGGATGTAGACCACTAGTGGAAGCTTGATGGCGGCAGCGTGTGCAGCCCGAGGCAGGAAAAGCCTTAGCCAGGTGGCGGTGGATTGGTTGACAGGTATGTCCTTGGAGAGGACAGGGTTGCCTCCATTGTATGAGGCGGCGGTGCAGGGGTGTCGGTTAGGATTCCGGATGATCGAGCCGTCGTGGTTGGGTGTGATCTGGAGATGTTTATAAGGGTCAACGGCGCGGCTTGAGTTGAGCAGTTGAGTTTCAGTAGACATGACGATGACTTGGCTTGGCTTACCTTAGCTTCAGCAATGTCTTTTATAATTACTTCTACTATGCTAATTCTACAAAGAACCCCTCATGATTTTTATTTTTTATTTTTTTTAGCTTTCTCGATAGCATATTTTATTTTTACATTTTATGATCACATGGTCAAAAAAATGATACAGCGATAATGACGTGTTTAGTTAGGTGAGGTCAATATTGGCAAACAAAAAGTTAGGTGAGGTCAATCAATTTTTCAATATTTTATGCGTACATTATTAATTGTATATAAGGAACCAAATGAAGTGACAACTGACAAGTACTACCACAAAGAACAAGTTATATAATCTATCTCATTTTTTCAAAAGTTAACCACTGTGAATTTTCATTTAAAAAAAAAAAAGAAGTAATTATACAAAAAATAATATTTAGCAAAATGTATATAATCGCTACTGGAGTAGCGTTTTTTTTACAACGTGCGCTATTTCGAATAGCGTTTTTAAAAAAATGCTACCTGGGGTGGTGATTTTCAAAAAACGCTACTAGGGGTAAACTTTTTATGAAAAATGTCATCTCCAATAGTTTTTTTTTTCAATTCATATCTTAAATTCTAGCATTAATCTACATTTATCGAGGAATGTTGTAATCGGTAGAGACAGAAATACAATATCAGCAAAATTTCATCTCTCAAATTCTAGAATAACCTGCATTTATCGAGGAATGATGTAATCGGTAGAGACATAAATTTATTTCTCAAATTCTAGCATAACCTGCATTTATCGAGGAATGTTGTCATGTGTGAAACTTGTTTCATAGTGAAAATGGAATCTTTTTGAATATTGAATTATAAAGATTACATTAAGATTATCTATTGATATTAAAAACATTCTTTCAAACTAGGTTGTTCAATTCAAAATAAATTGCTAGGTTGTCCATTTAATTTGTTTTATATATACTGCAAGTGTCATTTTATATTATTATTTTTCTTCATCTTTTCTCTTTCTATATTGTGGAAAAAATATGAATTTATTGTACTTTTTAAATTTTTAAAAAATTTGAGCATCACACGGTGCAAGTAAGTGCATTACTTTCTACCAACAAGTGCATTAATTATTTCGTTGAGGACGTTGGATGACACATAATGGAGACACTAATTTCTAAATGTATGTGCATTTCCTCGATTGTTAGGTTGTGGACCGAGAGTAACTCAAATATATTTATTTATAATAATTATTTATTCTGTAAAGTTCATGTCTTTGCATAGGAGATTGTATATAAATGTCCAAAACTTCAACCAAGCTTAGAGTAAAGTAAACAAAGTTTGGATTTTTTAATCCAATATTTGAAAAGATTTCATTTTTCACTATGAAACAAGTTTCACCCATGACAACGTAGGTTATGCTAAAATTTGAGAGATGAATTTTTGCTGATATTGTATTTATGTCTCTACCGATTACAACATTCCTCGATAAATGCAGGTTAATGCAAGAATTTGAGATATGAATTGAAAAAAAAAAGAACGCTACTGGGGTAGCGTTTTTATGAAAAACGCTACCCCTAGTAGCGCACGTTGTAAAAAACGATACCCCCAGTAGCGCTTATATACATTTTACTAAATATTTTTTTTTTTGTATAGTTACCTTTTCAAATATTTTTTGCACAGTAGTTACTTTTTTAAAAACTTGAATCTATCTATATTGATTTGGACAAATCTTTTTTAAGCTTAATTTTTTAAAGCTAATTAAGTGTTAATATGTCAAAATAAAATTGTATTATTAGTTTATGTAAATTACTTTTTTCTTACTAATGACATGTTAACGTCACCTAAACATTTCTTTACACTTAAATAATTATGATATTCTCTGGTTGCATTTCACAATTAGTTTATTTATTTATTTTATAATCCTTAGTATTTACATCATTAGCATTCCTCATTATTTACATCATTGTCATTCTATGACTACATCTACTCATTTTGTTTTTTTTTTTGTTTTTTTTTTGTAAATAAGTAACAATATTATAAACATAAGCTACATAATATAATTTTTGAGTAGTTTATTTAGTGATTTTCCAGCACTATCAAAGAAATCAATTCCCAAACATCTTCAGGATTGAGAAGAACAAGGAACTCATTTAGGCTTTAGTCGTAAGTCTATGTCGGTTTCTTTTATTTATTATATATATATATTAATTTGGTTAAGAGACATAATATGTTGACACGTAAGCAAAGTGAGATTTTTTCTTCAATTTGATTGGTCCAACACTACCATATGTTACAAATACTTGCGTGGCATCACATTTTTGCTTAGGTGGACAAATTTAAATTGCTTCAAAACTCATCCTTCAATCTTAAAAATTATTTTATTTTATCTTAATTTATCACTTATTTCTCGTTCAAGAAAATAATTATTAACATGTTTTTTTCCCACAAACTTAGTTCTCTAATCTTTCATTTTATATTTGTTAAAACAATTTATTAATAAATCTAATCTGTTGAACAAATATTATTAAAAAATATATTTTATGTAAATTATATTGTAGATTAATAAAAATAAAATACAAAATATTTTAAATTACATAAATATTTTTAATATAAATATATATTTGATAAAGAGTTAAATGATTTTTTAAAATTATCACAATATGATAAAATTTCAAGTATTTTATTTATTCATTTTTTATTTTTGTCCATTATTAAAATATTTCTCAAAATATATACTTTTTAAGGAATCTAACAAATCTAACATTTAGCACCACAAAAATGTATATTAAATATACTAATGATTGATCAATAATATATATATAATCACAACATTATTAATGGATCACTATGTTATATTAATAATTAATATTTATTGTTATTATTATTTTTTACATGTGTAGTTTTAAGATTAATATATAAATAATTTTATTATGATATTTGTCCATTTAATTAACTGTCAACCAATACTTGAGTTATTATTTTTTTAGTCTAAATACCTAATTTTTATTGAACAATTAACTTCATAATTATTTTTCCATTAAATATATTTCATGTCATGCTTAATTGTAACGACAAAAAGTAATGTGGTATACTATTAATGCAAATTAAATTGAAATTATAATAATGATCACAATGACGTTACTTTAAATTAATAATAGTTTGATATATTTTTTAAACGAACTCAGTTGTAATCTATATCTATCTATCGTACATATTTAGTTTGGCTAGAATTACAATTGTGACAAATAAATGTTTTGCAGCATTTTCTCACTCTTAATATTAAATTAATCTATTTTAATAGTTCAATGTCAAGCATGCAATTTTCATTACTAAGTGACATGTCATATAAGTCATTTTAAAATCTTCTAAATGTTCTCATTCATTTTAAAGATAAGTTACAAAATTTTAATTATTTTTATTTACTTCACATGTATATTTATAATTTGGTTATCACACATAATATGTTGACAAGTAAGCAAAGTGAGATTTTTTCTTCAATTTGATTGGTCCAACACTACCATATGTTACAAATACACGTGTGACATCACATTTTTGTTTAGGTGGACAAGTTTAAATTGCTCCAAAACTCCTCATTCAATCTTAAAATCAATTTTGTTTTATCTTAATTTCTCACTTATTTCTCTTTCAAGAAAATAATTATTAACATGTTTTTATTTGTCACAAACTTAGTTCTCCAATTTTTTTTTTTGTTAAAAGAACTCTATTAATTAGTCTAATGTTTTGAACAAAATTTGTTATTTATTTGAATTATCTCATATATTATTAAAAATGAAATAAAAAAGAATACAAATTAAATATATCTTTGATAGAGTTAAATTATTTTTAAAATTATCACTATATAAAAAAATTTCAAGTGTATTATTTATTATTATGTTTTTACTTTTTCTCTATTATTAAAATATATTCATCAAATGGTATACTTTTGAAGTAACCTACAATTTTAAAACTCTACCTTTTCGCAGCACCAAAAATACTAATAAGTAATGAACACACACATATACATACACATATATGTATTTGTATCATGATAATAAAAATTAATATTTAGTATTATTATTGTTTGTCTATAATTAACTTTAACATTAATGTATAAGTAGTTCTATTATATATAATTTTATTAGGGTTAATTGTTCATTTTCCCACTAAAGTTTGGACCGAATTTAAGAATCCCCTCTTAATTTTTAAAATTTTAGTCCTAATGTTAGGACAAAATGAAATTTTGCCTCATTCCGTCATTTGTCTGTTTATTTCAAACGATTAAGCAAACGTGTGCAGGTCACGTGTGTTAAATGTCAAAATTGCCCCCATTGGTGTTCAACAATTGCAATTCAACATGTTCCTCATCGCTTTCCATTTCCAGCTGACCCTATTTTCTGGATGTCCGAGCAAAGATGTCCGACCCTAAATTGACATGGCCACAATCAGCTTCCATAAAGGCAACGCCTGCCTTCCGTCGGAGGTCAATCACGCCTTGTATGTCTGTAATCTTCCGTTCAACATCACAAGTGAGGAGATGTACGATATGTACGACGCCATCTATCAGATCCGCACCAGCACCAACACCTACAAGGACACTCGCGGGACGACGTTTGTCGTGTACGAGGACATCTACGACGCAAAGACTGTAGTGGATCAACTCTCCGGGCCGTCGCTAACAGGTACCTGATTGTGCTGTACATGAACAAGAAGTTTGATGCGAAGAAGAAAGAGGACGAAATCACGAAGATGCAGGAGAAGTATGGTGTCTCCGATTGGATGCAGGAGCGTGAGTGCCGATTGAACTTAATCCCCAATTGGACTTCCTCAAATTCTGAAGAAAACAACAACAGGGGACGATTCTTCTCTCTTACCGCCTTGTTCTTCCTCTGGTACATTTTCCTTCTCTGCAAGTGTCGATTTAGTAAATGGTATGTTTGATACCCTAGGAAATCCATGATTTGCAGATAAATAACTCGTAAAATCGTAATCTTTTTAGGCTTTGTGAAATGGATTTCTCAGGATAAAGGGGAATCGACATCTGAGTCCCGTCGATTCGAAGTATTGTATGAGTTGATTAAGCATTAGCTTGGAAATTATACGTACAGATTTCGAATTGGTTCCCCATAAAATGCATGATTTGCAAATGAATAGATCGTCAAGTTGCAGTCTTTTAGGATTCGTGAGGTGGGTTTCCAGGGTAAAGGGGTAAATTAAGTTTCAAATGACATTGATGAAAAGGAAAAGGGAATTTTGATCACTTATAAAAAGTAAAACAGCATGTGCCTGACACAAGATCTCCATTCCGTCAGTAATAAACAGTGAGCTGCGAAAAGGGGAGATTTTTGATATGGTCCAAACATTAGGACTAAAATTTAAATTTTAAACATTAAGGGGGAAACTTAAATTCGATCCAAACCTTAGGGAGAAATTGACAATTAACCCATTTTATTATGATATTTATGTATTAAATAAATTGTCAATCACTAGGGCTGGGCAAAAATAACCGGTTCGGCTGAACCGTACCGAACCTTACCGGTTCCGTACCGATTCCCAAAACAAGTGTTTTTTTTTTCAAAAAATCTAGAGCTGTTCAGAATAGGTACAGAAAACCGGTTCAAACCTGTTAACTGAACCTGTTTTTGTACCGGTTTTAATCTTAAAATACTACTAAATACTAAACCAGATCAGACCACTTCAGACCAGACAAAACCAGTTTTTCTTCACTTTAGACCAGATCTAATTGAGTCTTCAATAATTCAATCTTCTTCACCTCACTCAATTCAGTCTTCAAGTTCACGCCGCTCGTCTTCAATATGTTCTCACGCCGCTCGTCGCCTCGGCCGTCTTCGTCTTCGCCTGTCGTCGCCACGCCTCGGCCGTCGCTCGTTGCCTGTCGTGGCTCGTCTTCACTTTAGACCAGGTTCTTCTTCACTCTTCTTCGTTGGATGTTGATTAGTTGCTGCTATTTTGCTATCTTAGTTGCTGATTAGTGATCTGTTGGATGTTGTCTTAGTTGCTGATTAGTGATCTGTTGGACTCTTCTTCATTGGATGCTGACTTGTTGTCTGAAGTTAGCTGCGAAGGTCGACAATGTTACTTCTAGTGATATTGATGAGCTATCCGTTTCAAATATTCCGCTTGGATCACAAAGGTTTGAAGGCTTTAACTAATATTCTGAAATTGTACTATCTTTAAATGCACTTGTCGTGATCTGAGCTTTTGGTTGTGGCTCTTGCCATGTTGCGAATCGGCTTCTGCAACTGCAAGATTTTGATCATCTTAACTCTGAATCCTATGCGTTTGACAAACTGATAGTTTTTTTTATGTATATTATGTGCTAAAACTCGTTGGGCTTCAACCCAAATTTTGTAGTTGTCTTGTTCATGATGAACCTTTGGATACTCTAATTTTGTTTTTGGTTGGAGAGTACATAAACTGTTTGAAACTTTGAATGAGAAACTTGTTGAATTTGACCTTATGATGGTTTTATTTCCCTCTGAATGAATTAGAGACTATATTTCCAGTGTTGTGGTTTTGTAATTTGTCCACCTTCTCAATATGAATGGATGCACAATCTATCATTCATACGAGAATGTTGTGGGAAGACTTGGGTCAAACTACAGAAGAATTATGATCTGGCATTCATTGCCTTTTTTATTTGGAGAAAATGAAGAGGAATGAAGTCCGTTAAAGTCGAAATCTGTTTGGTCGCTTCAGATTGGTCTGGATGGAGCATTTGGACGACTTAACGTATTTAAAAGTCACTTGGGATCACTTGCTTCATTTGATGAAAGCACCATGAGTATATATGAATTTACCTCTCAGAAAGGCCTTGACCTCTTAGAAATACTTACTTCCAAACAGAACCATTGCTATTCTAACATGCAAGTATTTGTTACATTGTTTCTCAAAGCGTCAAAGTTATGTTTAGTGTCATCTGATAACCACAGCTATTTTTAAGAGCTATATAAGCATTTCAGGTTTTTCTATCAACTACCGCAGGTACATTTCAGGGTATAAAAATCGATTCCAGAACTTCATTAAGTACTTGCGTGAGATGGGAGATGAGGTAAGTCTTTCTTATACAATATAATTCTACTTCAAAATAAACACGGTTGGACTTTCAGTTTTAGCAAGCAAATCTCTTAACATTCAACTGATATTCCGATAAAAGAGGAAAACATGAAATAAATCGTACTATAATGATCGTTCTGATTATTGATGGATATCACAGGTAATGGTAGTGACAACACATGAAGGGCTGCCTGAGGAATTCTATGGAGCCAAGTTGATTGGATCTAAGAGTTATCCTCATTGGAGCGATGGTCTTTGTAATTAGTATTTTCATGCTACAACTTGTACACGATAAGGTGAAAGTAATTCACTAATTTTTATTGTATACAAAATTCAAACTATTTCCAGTGTTATTTTTTTTTTTGGGTATGAACAGGTTCGACCGAACTAGTTCTGAACCGGTTCATAACAGGTATGGTAAATCGGCCAAAATCTAGAGTGGACAAAAGCTGGAGCGGTAAACCGTACCGGTTTTAAAATGTGGTAAATGTTCGGTTCATGCCCAACCCTACCAATCACTACTTCATTATTGTTTTTAATCTAAATACCTAATTCATATTGATCAATGAACTTTATAATTACTAAATTATCACAATTTTATAAAATTTCAAGTATATTATTTATTATTGTTTTTTATTTTTTCTCTATTATTAAAATATATTCATCAAATGGTATACTTTTGAAGTACCTAAAACTTCAAAATTCTAACTTTTTTGCACCACAAAATATATATATTAAAAATACTAATAAGTAATCAACACACACATATATATATATATATATAAACATCTATTTATCTTAATTTATATATAGTTGTCTTCCAAAGAAAAATAATTTACATGTTCTTTTCTCACAAATTTAGTTCGCTAATTTTTAATTTTATATTTGTTCAAAAATAATCTATACTAATAAGTATGATATTTCAAACCCATTTTATTAAAGTAATTCATTTGTTTTTGTAAATCATCTCATATATCATTAAAAATATATATTTGATAGAGATATTCAGTTTCTTTTGAAAATTATCACAATTTATAGAATTTCAAGTATATATACATATCTTATCTTATATTATTTTTACTTTTTGTCTATTATTAAAATATTTTCATCAAATGGTATACTTTTGAAGTAACCTAAAATTTCAAAACTAACTTTTTCGCAATACCAAAAATACATATTAAAAGTACAAATAAGTAATCAACAAAACATATATATATATATATATATATTTGTATCACTATATGATAATAACTATTAATATTTCGTATTATTATTCCTTTTTCTATAATGAACTTTACCATTAATGTATAACTAGTTCTACTATATATAATTTTATTATGATATTTATATATTAAATTAATTGTCAATCACTATTTCATTATTGTTTTGAATATAAATACCTAATTTATATTTATCAATGAACTTTATAATTACTAAATTATCACAATTTTGTAGAATTTCAAGTTTTTATTTTTTATTTTTACTTTTTGTCTATTATTAAAATATTTTCATCAAATGGTATACTTTTGAAGTAACCTAAATTTCAAAATTCTAACTTTTTTGCAGAACCAAAACTCTATATTAAAAATACTAAAAAGTAATCAACAAACATATATATATATATTTGTATCACTATATGATAATAAAAATTAATATTTCGTATTATTATTGTTTTTCTATAGTTAACTTTAACATTAATGTATGAGTAGTTCTAATATATAATTTTATTATGATATTTATGTATTAAATTAATTTTCAATCACTACTTCATTATTGTTTTTAATCTAAATACCTAATTCATATTGATCAATGAACTTTATAATTACTAAATTATCAAAATTTTATAGAATTTCAAGTATATATATATATATATATATATTATATATTTTCTCTATTATGAAAAGATATTCATCAAATGGTATACTTTTGAAGTAACCTAATATTTCAAAATTCTAACTTTTTCACAACACAAAAAATATATATTAAAAATACTAATAAGTATTCAACACACACACATATACATACATACATATATATATATATATGTATCACTATATGATAATAAAAAATAATATTTTCTATTATTATTAATCTTCTATAATTAACTTTAACATTAATGTATAAGTAGTTCTATTATATATAATTTTATTATGATATTTGTGCGTTAAATTAATTGTCAATCACTACTTCAGTATTTATTTTTAATCGAAAGACCTAATTTAGATTGATCAATGAACTTTGTAATTACTAAATTATCACAACTTTATAGAATTTCAAGTATATTATTTATTTATAATTTTTCTCTATTATTAAAATATATTCATCAAATGGTACTTTTGAAGTAACCTATAATTTCAAAATTCTAACCTATCCGCTATAGAAAAAATATATATTAAAAATACTAATAAGTAATCAGCACATACACACACATATATATATATATATATTTGTATCACTATATAATAATAAAAATTAATATTTAATATTATTATTATTTTTCTATAACTAACTTTAAGATTAATGTATAAGTAGTGTTAAAGTTGTAGGCTGTAGTATTGTTGATGGTTTGGGCTAATGGGCTTGTTTCAGTATTTGGCCTTTATTTGTTTTCTTATTTCAGATTGTTATCTCTGGCCCGATTGTTTTGGTTTGTTTCTTTTGTGGTCTTTCATTAATTTCGGATAGTTGGAAGTGTAATTGAACAATAGTTGAATAGGGTTTGTTATTTAAAGGGTGAAAGTCTGCTAAATGAAGGAATTAGACTTAATGATCCCCAAGTTTTTCTTCTGAATTTGTTCTAGGGTTTTTTCATTTCCTCCGACCCGATTTCGTTTTCAACATGGTATCAGAGCGAAAGGCGATTTCGTCTTCCCTATAATCTTTCCTCTGCCTTTTTGTGGTGGTATAGTTTTTCAATTTTTCTGTCCTGATGGTTCGTTTTCTCTTCACGATTTTCTTAATCGCGTCCTGACCAGAATTCTTTTTGAGATTGCTGGATTCTTTTCGTGATTAGTCTTGCCATAACCGGATTATATCCTTGGTGGTGGATCTGTTGCGATTCGGTTTCTTCTTGGTTTGAGGCTTCGACCGACGGTTCGTTTTTGTTTCGATCTATTTCGATCGTAAAGGTAACCGCTTCTTCGTTGTTTCTTTTGGATTATTTATCATGGCTTAGGGCAAAGTTGTCAAGGAGGCAACCCATTGTGCCACAGATGATATCAACGATGATGCCATGGCCATAGTAGGGTCCCATCACCCTCTGTTTCTGCATGCTGGCGATAACCCGAGTGTAAGTATGATCTCTACTACTCTAAATGGACATGAGAATTATGCTATGTGAAGTCGTGCTATAAGATTTACCGTGTCAGGAAGGAACAAGTTAGGGTTTATAACATGAACATGCATGCGTGAGAAATACAATCCTGTTTTTCACCATTTATGGGATAGGTGTAATGATGTGGTATTAGGATGGATCACGAATTCAATAGCTAAATATCTTGCTAGTGGGTTGATGTATACAGAAAGTGCTTTCTTAGTTTGGAAAGATTTAAAAGAAAGATTTGGAAAGGTTAGTGGTCCAAGGACTTATCAATTGCATATGGAAATAGTCATGACTCGCCAAGGTCTTGATTCTGTTTCCAGTTTATTTTAATACAAAACTTAGACTTCTCTGGGCAGAATACGATGCACCTTGTGCTTTACCTCATATTGAGGGTGATGATTTTAAAAAGCACATAGAGCATAAGGAAAACCAACGGCTATTCCCAATTTTTAATGGGATTGAATGAAACGTATTCTGGTGTGAGAAGTCACTTGATTTTGTGGAACCCTTTTCCTTCAGTCAATCAAGCTTATAATCTAGTGATGCAAGAGGAAAGCCAAAGATGAATAACTTAGGCTATGAGTTCCAATTTTGATTATGGTGCTGCAAATATTTATGTGAGTTCGGACAAACTGAAAGGAAATCAAAATTTGGAATGCACCTTTTGCAATAAAATGAGACATACTATTGAAAGATGTTTTTCCCGAGGGTGTGACTTCTATAAAAAGAAAGGACATTAAAAGGACAACTGTTTTAAACATTGAGATTTTTTGAAAGCGAAAGGGCAAAATTCGAAAGCTAAGGTTGCCTCTTCTGAGACTGGCGACATTAACTATGTTTTTCATAAAGTTTTCTCTAATGATGCATCTTCTAGTTCTTCTGTGCAAGGTACTATCACCCTTACCCGAGATCAATTTGATAAGTGTTTGCATAATGTTAGACAGGTTGGCAGCATTGCTTCAACAGCAGGTGCTACCCCTACCGAGGATGATCATGTTAACACGATAGGTATATTCCTCAATTTCTTTGTGCCATATAATAGTGATTATTGGATTTTAGACACTGGGCAACAAATCACATGACCAACAGAAATGATTGGTTATGTGATCACAAGTTGGTTCCAGGAACTAAAGTTCAATTACCTAATGGGGGATATTCTTATGTGACTAGTATTGGAAATTTGATCTTTAGTAAGAATAAGAAACTGATGAATGTTCTTTACATACCCGAGTTTAAATATAATAATTTGTTAGTTTCTAGACTTACTAAATAGCTGAATTGTTCTGTGGTTTTTCACCCTAAGTTTGCTATCCTGCAAAACCTCTCAAATGGGAAGGTCTTGGGGACTAGTAATGTGTTTGCGGGCCTGTAATTATTTAGGAATTGTTGTGATAATGTTGCATTGGATATGTGTTCTTTTATTGTTAACAATGTAATTTTGTGGCATAAACGTCTTGAGCATATTTCTTTGAAAGCCTTGGAACATATTGATTCTCTTGATTTATCTAAGAATAAAGTTTTTGATATGAAAGAGTGTTCTATCTGTCCCAAGTCTAAGATCATTAGAAAATCTTTTCCTCTTTCCGATTTTAGAGCTGATGCTGCGTTTGATCTTATACATGCATATGTGTGGGGGCCTAATCATACTCCCACACATGATAATAAAATGTATTTTCTAATATTGGTGGATGATTTTTCGAGAGTAACCTGGATTTACCTAATTCACTTTAAATCCGATGTCATTATCATTCTGAAACATTTTGTTGCTATGACCGAAACTCAGTTTCATAAAAGAATTAAATGTTTCAGAACAGATAATGGCAGGGAGTTTTTCAATGAACAACTGAAAGAGTTTCTTTTTTAAAGAAAAGGGAATTGCTCATCAAAGCAGTTGCCCTTATACCCCACAACAGAATGAGATGGTAGAAAGGAAACATATGCATATTTTGGAAGTAGCTAGGGCACTTAAGTTGCAAGCTTTTCTTCCAAATGAATTTTGGGGTGATTGTGTGCTTACCGCGTGTTATTTGATTAATATGATGTCTTCTAAGTTGTTGGATGGAAAATCACCCATTGAGGTTTTAAGTAAAAGAAAACTTGTGATTAATCACCTTAGGGTGTCTGGGTGTCTTTGTTATGCAAAAAATATGTCGGTGACTGATAAATTTGCCTCCAGAGCAATTCCATATGTTTTATTGGAATTTTCTGAGACTCAAAAGGGTTATAGGCTCTATGATTTGATTGAAAAAATATATTTTGTTAGTCGAGACGTGCAATTTAATGTGAAGATATTTCCTCTTGAGAATGGCAAATCAGATCAGTTATCCATATTTTTTGAATATCGTGATGAGTTGGACTCCTATAATGTGAGTGTCCCACAAGACGCAGATCTTGAGGAAAATAGCACTGATATTAGTGCAAGGAATCCAAATTATGTTGCTAATGATAGCACTGATGGAACCTCACTGAATGATGAGTCGTAGAACGACTCTGATGGTGATGATGTCCTTGATACAAATGAAGCTACTGGACCAGTTATGAGCAGATCTGGAAGGCTTGTGAAGTCTCCCATTCCATTGATAAATTTGTATCGTATGATAAATTGTCTCATGACTATCAAGCTTATTTGAGTTCAGTTTCTAAGTTGACCGAACCTGACACCTTTTCTGAGGCTGTGAAAGATAAGGCTTGGATTCAGGCCATGGAGGGTGAAATACAAGCCTTACAGCAGAATGAGACTTGGGAGTTGGTACCACTCCCAGCAGGTAAAAAGTCGATTGGTTGCAAATGGGTTTACAAGTTAAAATATAAATCTGTTGGGACATTAAATAGATGCAAAGCCAGATTAGTGGCTAAGGGATATAGTTAGAAACATGGAATTGACTATTTTGATACATTTTCTCCTGTTGCTAAAATGAATACTGTTAGAATGATCTTAGCTTTGGTGTCTATATATCAATGGACCCTTAATTTATCAAATGGACGTCTATAATGCTTTCTTGCAAGGAGATTTGGATGAAGATTTTTATATGAATGTTCCAGAAGGTTTTGTTGATAAATACAATTGTCATCTTGTTTGCAAATTGCGAAAATCATTATATGGCCTAAAGCAAGCAAGTAGGCAATGGAATATTAAACTGACTGATTCTCTTGTTAAGGCTGGATACAAACAGTCAAAATATAACTATTCCTTATTCACAAAGCATGATGGAAATCAACTGGTTATTGTTCTTGTTTATGTGGATGATTTGCTTATATGTGGCAATAGTGATGCATTGATTTCAGATTTGAAGCATGTTTTAGAAACGATTTTTAAAATGAAGGACCTTGGTGATTTGAAGTACTTCCTTGGCATTGAGATAGCTCGATCTGAAAAAGGATTGGTACTCTGTCAAAGGAAGTATGCCTTGGAGCTCATTTCTGAAGTTGGATTGTCGGGTGCGAAAACTGCTAGAACACCTATGGAACAAAATGTGAAATATACTAGCATTGATTACGATAGGCACCTCAATATTAATGCTGAGGATGAACCCCTAGATGATGTTATTCTTTATAGGAGACTAATATGGTTACTTTTATACTTGACTATTACTCGACCAGATATTTCTTTTGCTGTGCAGAATCTTAGTCAGTATATGCATAATCCAAAGTGTTCCCATCTTGCAGTTGCCCTTAGAATTGTCAGGTATATAGAAAGGGAACCAGGTAAAGGTATTCTTCTTTCATTCAGTTATATACCTAGGCTTGTGGCTTATTGTGACTCTGACTGTGCTAGATGCATTGAATAAAGAAAGTTTGTTACTGGTTTTTGTATTATGTTGGGAAATTCCTTGGTTAGTTGGAAAGTAAAAAAAACAGACTACAGTTTCCAAATCATCTGCTGAATCTGAATATAGAAGTATTGGTGCTTGTCTGTCTGAGATAATTTGGCTTGTAGCATTGATGAAAGAATTAAATTTCAGTCAAGATACTCCTGTTGTTTTACATTGTGATAACAAAGTTGCCATCCAGATTGCTAATAATTCTGTTTTTCACGAACGAACCAAACATATAGAGATAGATTGTCAATATATTCGTGAAAAATTGCGTGAGAAAGCTGTGCAACTTGAATATGTGAAGACAAGTGATCAATTAGCTGATTTATTCACCAAGCCTCTTGGAACTCAACAACATTTCTTCTTATCTGGAAAGTTGGGGATGAAGAATATATTTGGTGGACAGGGGGAGTTATAATCGGTTCAGTTATGATAGATTCCAGCCTGAGGGGGAGTGTTAAAGTTGCAGGCTGCAGTATTATTGATGGTTTGGGCTAATGGGTTTGTTTCAGTATTTGGCCTTTATTTGTTTTCTTATTTCGGATTGTTATCTCTGGCCCGATTGTTTTGGTTTGTTTCTTTTGTGGTCTTTCATTAATTTCGGATAGTTGGAAGTGTAAATGAACAATAGTTGAAATGGGTTTGTTATTTAAAGGGTGAAAGTCTGTCATATGAAGGAATCAGACTTAATGATCCCCAAGTGCTTCTTTTGAAATTGTTCTAGGGTTTCTTCATTTCCTTCAATCAGATTTCGTTTTCAACAAGTAGCTCTATTATATATAATTTTATTATAGTATTTATGTATTAAATTAATTGTCAATCACTACTTGAGTATTTGTTTAATCTAAATACCTAATTTATCTTGACTAATGAACTTTATAATTACTAAATTCTCACAATTTTATAGAATTTCAAGTATATTATTTATTATTATTGTTTTACGTTTTCTCTATTATTAAAATATATTCATCAAATGGTGTACTTTTGAAGTAACCTAAAATTTCAAAATTCTAACTTTTTCCCACCACAAAAAATATATATGAAAAATACTAATCAACACACACACACACACACACACACACACGCACACACACATATATATATATATATATATATGTATCACTATTAGGACTGGGCAAAAATAACCGATTCGGCTGAACCAGTTCACAAAACAAACAGTTTTTAAAAAAATATGGAGTGGTTCAGAATAGGTACAGAAAACCGGTTCAAAACCGGTTAACCAAACCTTTTGTTGTACCCGTTTTAAACTTAAAATACTACTAAATACTAAACCAGACCACTTTCAAACCAGACCATACAAAACCGTTTTTTCTCAATCACAGAATCGTATTCAGACTCTCCACTACCACTAATTCAATCTTAGACTCTCACTCAGTCATATTCTCAATTTCTTCTCAGACCTAATTGGCAATTTGGCATCGAGGCTCGCCGCTCGGACGTTCACGCCTGGCCACGCCTCGCCTGGCCTGGCCTCGCATCGCAACCCCTCGCCTCCAACCTCGCCTACAGTCTCTCCGCGTCGGTGCCTCCAGTCTTCTTCGTCTGACTAATCGACTAGTCCTATACCAGATTCGTCTTCTTCGTTTGCTGTTGATTAGTTGCTGTCTTGCTATTGATAATTGATTGGAGATTGCTAATTAGCTATTGTTGTTGATTGGTATTGGTATTACTATTGCTAATTTGTTGTCCTCAACGGTTGAGTCAACCGTGATACCCTATACATTTAACATCCATGACAACACATTAGTAAATGGAGCAAACTTATGTGTAAGATTCGCCTAAGCAAAAAAAGAACAGAGAAATTCAAGTCACATAACACTTCAGCTGATTAATACATTGACCCTCTCTTATTAATTAGTGTCCATAATGTATGTACCTAATTCAAGTCAAATAACACTTAATTATCTGCTGCTAATCCATGATTTTTGTCATCTCATCAACATTGTAACTGATAACATGATGCCAATTTGGTTCGGCCAATTCCCTGCATGGTGGTTGGAGAGTTTAATTCTGATTATAAACTTCAACATAATGATATATTCAGTTAAATTTAATCTATTTGTATCTCCAAAGTGAAGTTCTCCAAACGGAAATGAAATACTTATCTAGGTTTGATTTCTTTCTTGATTCTGAGTCATTTCTGTCTGGTATTTTGTTGGTGGGATATAGAGGTGTAATCAAACCGAATTGAGTCAAGCACATCAGAGTGCTCAAGCTCTATTCTTCTGTAATTACGTGAGTTGAACTTGAGCTTGTCGGAGCGTGATTTTTTTTTTTCAGGTTTGAGCTCGGCTCGACTTAATATGGGTCCGCTCGATCTCAGCTAGCTAGAATTTTGAGTAATAGATTTTGTGTTTGAGAGGAAATTTACTTGAGCTCGGGATTGACTTGGCTCAGCTTCATTTACTCTTTCTTTTCAGTTGAATCAATACTTGAAGCGTGAATAATTGAATATAATGTAGAAGTCTCACACACATCTTGAGCATTAGTATGATCAGGTTTGGCTCGATCACTGAAGGAGAGTAGAGACTGGAGTCTTCACCATATTGAAATGAGATCTTGATCTTTGTTTCGTCCTTAGTGTTGTAATCATCAATTGTTGCAATTAAACTCTGACTGAGAAAGACAAGGAAGACATTCTTGAATGGGGTGTTCCTAACAAGATTGTTATGAAGGGTTCAGATCTTGTCAAGGTCCGAAGAGTTGCCGGTTTGCCCCCACTCACTCTCCATCCTAGCTTCGTCCCTGCTTGACGGTTATTGATTTATGATGTGATGTGTTCAGGCTGTGAAGAAGAGACTCATGACTGATGTTCCATTTGGCATACTTCTCTCTAGAGGTTTGGACTCATCACTTGTTGCAGCAGTAGCTCAATGCTACTTGGCAAGTTGATGGCTTAATTGGTGCAGATTCAGATTGGTTGGAATTACTAGTGTCAAGTCTTAAGTGTAGTATATATATATTTGTATCACTATATGATAATAAAAATTAATATTTAGTATTATTAGTGTTTTTCTATAATTAAGTTTAACATTAACGGATAAGTAGCTCTATTATATATAATTTTATTATAGTATTTATTAGGGCTGGGCATGAACCGGTTCAGGGCCGAACCGGTTCAGAACCGAACCTTTACCACATTTTAAAGTCGGTACGGTTTACCGCTCTAGATTTTGACCGATTTACCGTACCTGTTCTGAACCGGTTCAGAACCGGTTCGACCGAACCACTTCATTCATAACATGCGGTTTGAAGCAGCATGGGCTCTTACAAACATTGCTTCTGGAACATCTGATCACACTAGGGTTGTTATTGATCATGGGGCAGTTCCTATATTTGCGAAACTGCTAGGCTCACCCAGCGAGGCCAAGTGCTAGGACGGAGGTCCGCCGCAATCGGTACAAAGTCGTCGTAGACGCTGATGAAGGGCGGAGGAGGAGAGAGGACAACATGGTGTAGATACGCAAGAGCAAGCGCGAGGAGAGCTTGCAGAATAAGCGTCGTGAGGGTCTCCAGACTATGCAGTTCCCCACTGCTCTCTAGGTATCTAACGTGGAGAAAAAGGTATTTTTTTAATATTTAGTCAAGTGCAATTTTGATTCATGATGTGTTATTATTGACTGTTACTTCTCGATTTCCTTTACCCTGATGAAGGAATCCTGTGGATCTCTGATGACGATTATGATACTTTTATGATCCAACAGTATGTTTCTAAGTTAAACTGGAACATGATATGGATTGAATTAGCGATGTGGTCAGGAATAGTTGGTTAATTTGAAAAAAGACTGCTTTAATACTGGATTGGAATTGCTTGGATTACTCACTGAATCGAGCTTATTAAAGTACTCGCATGGTACTGCTCATCAATATGCGCTGGCGTTCTCGAATTTTAGAATTGAATGCTGCTGTATTTTCCATTTGGTTTAATTGAACATTAGGGGTTCGAAATTAGATTAGGGAATTCAGTTGAATGAGAAGGAGTCTGATTTGCAACTTTTTGTTTATGTTTTGCAGTTGGAGCCCTTGGTCCTCTGCTTTCTCAGTTAAATGAGCATGCTAAGTTCTCAATGCTAAGAAATGCCACATGGACCCCGTCAAACTTCTGTAGAGGCAAACCACAGCCTCCATTTGAGCAGGTTATTTGAACTCAGTTGAAGTCATCTACTCTCTGGTTACACAATATAGTTCCTAAATGTTTAAAATTCGATGGCAGGTAAGAGCAGCGCTTCCAGCTCTGGAGCGTCTTGTTCACTCAAATGATGAGGAGGTTCTGACAGATGCCTGTTGGGCACTTTCATATATGTCTGATGGTACAAATGACAAAATCCAAGCTGTCATTGAAGCAGGTGTCTGCAACCGTTTGATTGAGCTTCTAGTGTGAGTGTGCACCTCCGTTGCTTGTCATGATATGTTGCTTTCATTTATGTATGCTCCTCCGTATAGAGTCGCTGTCATCTACTATTTGTTTTGGCTTCATTGCAGAAGCATCAGTTTCATGAGTCATTATTATTGTTGTTGTGTTATGTTATGTCATGTAATGTTTGTATTTGTTGGATCTTTATTTCTGATACAAAATGAAATATTCATCTTTTTCCGGTCTGTTAACTCTGCCAAGTCTGTTACAGAATGCTCAAACCGTTCGGTCTGTTAACTCCGGTCTGGTTTAGTAGTTTAAGAGTATTAAAACCGGTACAAAAAGAGGTACGGTTTACCGTTTGCGAACCGGTTTTTTGTACCTCTTCTGAACAGCTCCATAATTTTACAAAAAAAACGTTTGGTTTGTGAACCGGTTCAAAACCAGTACGGTTCGGTACGTTCAGTTATGGTTCGGCCGAACCGGTTTTTTATGCCCAACCCTAGTATTTTTGTATTAAATTAATTGTCAATCACTACTTGAGTATTTGTTTAATCTAAATACCTAATTTATATTGATCAATGAACTTTATAATTACTAAATTATCACAATTTTATAGAATTTCAAGTATAATATTTATTGACTTTTTCTCTATTATTAAAATATATTCATCAAATGGTATACGTTTGAAGTAACCTAAAATTTCAAAATTCTAACTTATTCACAGCACAAAAATTATATATTAGAAATACTAATAATAAGTAATCAACACACACACACATACAAACATTTATATATATTTAGTATTAGGATTGTTTTTCTATAGTTAACTTTAACATTAATGTATAAGTAGTTCTATTATATATAGTTTTATAATGATATTTATTTATTAAATTAATTGTCAATCACTACACCAGTATTTGGAATTTTTTCAAAAAGTATATACTTTAGTTTTTTTATTTAGGAAAGTATGTATAGAAAAAAAATATTTGAAAAAATAGATATACGCGCACTCCCAGAATGCGCCTTTTGGCAATACGCGTACCCACAGGACGCGCCAATTGCATAGGCGCATGTTGGGGGTGCGCCTATTAATAGGCGCACCCCCAACATGCGCCTATGCAATTGGCAGCGTTGGGGGTGTCTTTTTCTTTTTTTTTTTTAAAAAAAAATTTGTTCTATAATGACGACTCGATGTTTAATTAAAAATAAAATTATGTATCTATTAAAATTTTTTTAAAAAATTATAGTAAGTAGATATTTTAATTGTGATTCAAATGATGCAAAAAATATTAAATTTGGATTTAGGGATTGCCTGTACGGCATGACGTAAGTTGAGATATGAAAATTTGACTTAAAAAATTATAACTCGGACCATGTAAGTCCAAACTCAACACGGTGAACGTCATTTAGGTCGTAAATCAATTATCTACGTAGGATAATATTTTTGATTAAAAATACAGTGATTTTGTAACCCCACATCGTTTAGACCCAAATTTGACCGAAATAAGTAAATGCATTAGGTGAGAAATTTAATTATATACTTACTCAAAAAAAATACAAAAAAAATACGGTGCGTAGATAATTTAATTACGAATTAAATGACGCTAACTATGTGTTAATTTTTGACTTTTAGACTGACTGTATAATACGGTACGTAAATAACTCTACATACGATACAAAATCTTCCAAATAGTGTTTTGAACAGTAAAACATTTACTGTATAAACAGTAACTTTACTGTTCAAAACACTATTTGGAAGTTTTTGTATCGTATGTAGAGTTTTTTACGTACCGTATTATATAGTAAATGCTTTACTGTTCAAAACACTATTTGGAAGTTTTTGTATCGTATGTAGAGTTATTTACGTACCGTATTATACAGTCAGTCTAAAAGTCAAAAATTAACACATAGTTAGCGTCATTTAATTCGTAATTAAATTATCTACGCACCGTATTTTTTTTTTATTTTTTTTGAGTAAGTATATAATTAAATTTCTCACCTAATACATTTACTTATTTCAGTCAAATTTGAGTGTATACGATGTGGGGTTACAAAATCACTGTAATTTTAATCAAAAACATTATCCTACGTAGATAATTGATTTACGACCCAAATGACGTTCACCGTGTTGAGTTTGGACTTACATGGTCCGAGTTATAATTTTTTAACTCAAATTTTATATCTCAACTTACGTCATGCCGTACAGGCAATCCGTAAATCCAAATTTAATATTTTTTACATCATTTGAATCGCAATTAAAATATCTACTTACTATAATATTTTAAATGTTTTTTAATAGATACATAATTTTATTTTTAATTAAACATCGAGTCGTCATTATAGAACAAATTTTAAAAAAAAAGAGACACCCCCAACGCTGCCAATTGCATAGGCGCATGTTGGGGGTGCGCGTATTTCCAAAAGGCGCGTTCTGGGGGTGCGCGTATATCTATTTTTTCAAATATTTTTTTTCTATACATACTTTCCTAAATAAAAAAACTAAAGTATATACTTTTTGAAAAAATTCCAGTATTTGTTTTAAATATAAATACCTAATTTAGATTGATCATTGAACTTTATAATTACTAAATTATCACAATTTTATATAATTTCAAGTATATTATTTATTATTATTTGTTTTTTACTTTGACTATATTATTAAAAGGGTTAAATACCAAATAGCTACCTGAACTTTGGACTTTGACAACGAGCTATCCGAACTTTGACAATTCAAAACGGGCTACCTCAACTTTGAAGAATGTGCAAATAGCTACCTCCGTCCAATTTCTGACGACTTTCCAACGACTTTCCGACGACAGTTGACGGAAAATTTGACGGAGGTAGCTATTTGCACATTTTTCAAAGTTGAGGTAGCCCATTTTGAATTTTCAAAGTTCGGGTAGCTCGTTGCAAAAAGTCCAAAGTTCATGTAGCTACTTGGTATTTGACCCTTATTAAAATATATTCATCAAATGGTATACGTTTGAAGTAACCTAAAATTTCAAAATTCTAACTTATTCGCAGCACAAAAAATATATATTAAAAATAATAATAAGGGTTAAAAATACATTTGATTTTAGTTTACTTCAAACGTATACCATTTGATGAATATATTTTAATAAGGGATAAATACTAATTAGCTACCTGAACTTTGGACATTTTGCAACGAGCTACCTGAACTTTGAAAATTCAAAACGAGCTACCTCAACTTTGAAGAAAGTGCAAATAGCTACCTCTGTCAAATTTTCCGTCGGAAAGTCGTCAGAATGTCGTTGGAAATTCGTCAGAAATTGGACGGAGGTAGCTATTTGCACCTTTTTCAAAGTTGAGGTAGCTCGTTTTGAATTTTTAAAGTTCGGGTAGCTCGTTGCAAAGAGTCCAAAGTTCAAGTAGCTACTTGCTATTTAACCCTAATATATATATAGATATGTAAATTAAATATTAACAAAAAAATATAAAATATTTATTATATGTTACTTTTTTAATTTAAAAATATTTTAATAAAGGTTACCTTTAACTTAAGATTGATTATAAAAAAATAAGTTTATTTATATATATAAAAATATTAAAACTATTAGTATATTTCCATAATATTAACTATTCCATGTACTTTAATATTACAAAATATGTTATAGAATAAAAAGATTACGTATGATTATTTATCAAATAAATTAATAATACATGAGTCAATAGTAAACATTAAGATGAATAATTATTAGGGTTAATGGTTCTAATGGTTCCATATGTTTGGTCCATATTATCAGATAGTACCATAAGGTTTTTCGTGTGGTCGAATGATTCGTTATTTTTTAAGACGTTGTCGTATGATCCATTTGTTAGTCTGACATTTCATATTATCGTTAAATTTGCATGTGATATGCACGTGCCACTCCTGTCTCGAGAAAAGGCTAACAATTAGACAAAGATACCCTTGAACCCGTTTCCTCTACATGAAACGTCTCTTCCTCTCCACCCTTTCACACTTTCGTTTGTAAAAACTACTCTATCCGTCTTCGGAAAGTTCTGTCGTCTTCGTCCTGCTTCTGCCGTCTTCCCACCGTTCTTCAATCCTTCAGCTGATCTTGGCCCCAAAATTATTGGTTGGCAAAGTCAATTTCCTTTGCGAGACTCCTACCACCGATCTTGGCATTATCTACAACCACGCGTCTTCAAAGTTCTGATATTCCAAAAAGGTGACTTTTTTTTATCCGTGTAGACAAGTAATATTGTTAATGCATTTAGGTTTTCGTTGCCAAGATTGTATTTTTGGTTGAAATCAGTTAGGGTTCAAAAATTGATAATTTTACTTGTGGTTGTTCTTGGTTAAGTAGAAACTCAATCCGACATTGAAACACAGTACGCTTAAAAGAGATTTGAAAGAGATTTTGGTTCGTTTATTAATAGAGACTGAAACAGAAACAGAAACTGAATTTGACTTGTTAATAAGTTGAAACTGAAAAGTGATATTGCTCTGTACTAGGGATGGTGAAAAGTGTGAATATGGTTTATATTCTTCAAATTAGGCATAGTGGTAAGTGGGTGGATCGTTATAAGGTTACAGTGTTTGAAGGAAAAGTCGAAACCATAGAGATGAATGTGGATGACCTAGATTATGATTCTTTGTAGTGCTTGCTGATGTGTTATTGTGTTCTTAGTGCTGAAGAAACCACGTGGTATTTCCCACCAAATGCAAATCCAAAGAATGACCTTGTCACTACTAGAAATATTATTTTTACTGGCGAAAAAAACAAATCGCCGGTGACAAAACTATTTTACCGGCGATATTATTTTCCAGTCCATATGGTCCAGTCAATTCATTTTATGCTGATTGTATGGATATTGGTTGAGCCTGACATTATTTTTCCAAGTAGAGATGTCCGAGATGAGATCTATTGTGACTAAAGCTACTTCAAGAAGCCTTGTACTACATGGATAGGAATATTATTGTATCTCCAGAAGAACAAGTCTATGTTTGTATTGGTGTTAGGGAGCAGCCACCTCCATCCACAATCGGTGCTTCAGTCGTGTATATCATTTTCAGATAAATGTTATGATGGTTTCTGTATATGTTCTTTATTAATAAAAATAATCTATTAGTAAGTTTTATTTTAAGTGTAGTTTTATTTGTAATTTGAGACTTGGTAATAAATATTTTATTACAAAAAAAATTTGATCGGTAAAAACAAACATTTACCGGTGAGATATCTCGCCGGTAAAAATGAACATTTATCGGCGAGATATCTTGCCGGTAAAAAAAGGCATTTAGTGGCGAAATATATCGCTGGTAAATGACTGTTTTTTTGTCCTTCACCATAAATCTATATAAACTTTTACCGGTGAGTTACTTCGCCGGTAAAAGTGTTATTTTTTTTGCTGGCGATCTCTCTCTCACTAGTAAAAGTTTTACCGAACGCATTTCAGCGACGACTTTTACCGGCGAATAACATCGCCAACAAAACATTTTACCGACGAAAAAAGCTTTTTACCGGCGACTAAGCTTCGCCGGTAAAAGCATTACTTCTAGTAGTGTGTAGTAATATGAAATGATGCATATGTAGTTGGGATGTTACAAAATCATGTAACGATACGTAGTATTAAACTCTTTGTGATGCCTCCCTTTGATGCTCTCATTTGGTATAAGTTGACATTTATGGAAAAGTTGTGTTTGATGGTTGTTGGTCCACAATTCAGTACAGAAGATAAGGAGATTGTAATTGACAAGAGGAAAATTGATGTTAAAAAGAAATATGATACCATTGGTATTAAGAGTAAGAGAAAGTAGAAGATGTATGCAACTAAATCTGATTCAGATGAAGCGTGGGAACCTTCAAACTGTCCAACCACCGAGGTCTGTGATGATGATGACTTAGTGGATCTAAATCAAGCATCCCACTCTCGGGGAAGAAACACTAGGTCGTCTGGTAAGAGAAAGATGGGAGGGTCAGGTGCCATAGGTGCATATGCTGATGAAGTGTTTGATGAAGCTGGGGCCCAAGGTCAGACTGCAGGCTATGATAGCGTGTCTGCCAGTGGAAGGGAAAATACAGGAGAGGGAGTTAGACCAATTTAGAGAAAAACCGGGATTTGGTAAAGACAACCAGAATGCAACTGGTGACACTCTTACAACCCCTCCCAATCCTTACCAGAACAGTGACGATGGAGAAGATATTCGAAACGAAGCCACTAGCAGAAGACGCTGGAAGCTGTAAACAGCTGATTTCAGTGTTGATTTTGAATTGGAGCTTGGAATGATTTTTGAGAGTGCTATAGCTTTTAGGAAGGTCGTTAAGTAACATGATATCCATAATGGCTATGCAGTTTCCATGGGTAAGAACAACAACCAATCGATCCATGTTGTCTGCAAAAATGACTGTGGATTTAACGTTGTTGCCTCCAAGGTAAATAAGGAGAACACCTTCTAGGTTGGAAAAATTAGGAAGGAACATAATTTCCCAAGAGCTCATTATTCTCAAAGCATTGGAAGACACTGGATATGCGAGAACTTCCTGGAGATGATTCAGCAACAACCTAACTTGCGGAATGAGTTTATTCAGGATGAGATTAAGAGGAGGTTTGGATTCAATGTTTCTCGATGTGTTTTATTTAATGGTATGAAATTGGCGAAGGAGATCATCAATGGAGATCAGGGAGATGAATTTGCGATGGCAAGGGACTACGCAAAGACTTTAATGGTGAATAATCCTAGCAGCACATTCACTGTGCATGCTTATTCAGTTCCAAACCCTCTATGACCAAGATTTGATCGAATGTATGTTTGCTTGGATGCATGTGTCAACGGGATTAGAAATGGATGTAGGTCATTCATATGTTTGGATGGTTGCTTTCTAAAGGGTCTTGATGGTGGGCATTTAATTTGCACCGTTATGAGGGATGCAAATAATGTTGGGCTTCCAATTGCATATGCATGGGTAGAGGTAGAAAATGTCACTTCATGCATGATTGAAAATCTGGTATTTACCGACGATTTTTTTTATCGTCGGTAAATCTGACATTACCGACGAAATTTTTGTTTTATCGGTAATAAAATATAATTAGCGACAAATTGTTTTTTATCGTTGGTAACCCATTATATTTGTCGACATTTGTGAATTTTTTATCGCCAAAAAAATTATTTTACCGACGAAAGTAACCATATCGTCGGAAAAAAACCTCGCAATAAATACCGACAAAATAGTTTTGTCGGTGAAAATATGTATTTTACCGACACAAAAATTCCATCGGTAAAAACATTTTTTATGCGAAAACAAATTGTTTAAATCATCTTCTATGTGATTAGAACTCTGCCCACTATCATCTTAATTTGTTAATACAGTTTATTAAACTGAAAAATCAAACGAAATATGAAGCCACAGAACTGGAATCAGCGCAGTGGAACATAACAACAGAGAAATAGAAGAGCAGTGGAACTACGCGACAAGAACAGAACTGGCGGTAATCAAACTACACCTACGATAGAGGTTGAGAACAATCCCAAAGGAAAAGTATCCAATTAACAGTTAGATTGAGATAATTCTCACCTTGAAAAGTATCCAATTTTGCATGTTTTGTTGTTTGAAGGTACTACATTGAATCCAAAGTTTGAGGACAGTTTCATCTAGTTATCATGTGGTTAACGACTTTGGATGCATTTTCTTTGATTTTAGTTTGTAATGGACAAAAGTTGGATGACAAAAGACGGAAGAACTAACAAATATATAAATGGAGTTAGCCATTTATTGAGTTTGCTTTTTCTAATGGTACTTTGGTTGAAAGTGACGGAGTTGTGAAGATCCGTTGTCCATGTAGACAATGCAATAATATGAAATTCGAGATAAAGGATGTGGTAACATCACAATTGTTGAAAAAGGGTATTGGTTTAAGATATCAACACTGGATCTTCCATGGAGAAATAAGGGTTGAAGGTTCTTCTATTATACATGTTGAGAATACCTATGAAGAGATACATGAGATGGTACTAGATATAACTAGTGCATGATGGTGGATTGGTGAGAGTGACAATTTAGAAGAATATACTGCAAAATTTAAAAGGTTGTTGGAAGATTGTCCAAAAATTCTTTATCGAGGATGTAAGGGTTACTAAAAAATGTCTTATATTGTAGAGTTATTACATATCAAATGCCTTTACAAGATTCGTAATTCTGGTATGTGTAAGATACTTGAATATTTCCACAAATGTCTTCCAGCAGAATATACAACACCAAGTTCCTATCGTGAAGCGAAGAAGTTTGTTGAAGATTTAGGGTTAGGATACAAAAAGATTGACGTGTGCAAGAATGATTGTATTCTTTACTAGAAACAACATGCATATGTTGATACATGTCCAATTTGTATGTAGCCTAGGTGGAAGCTCCAAGGTCAAAACCGATTGGGGCTCCAAGGTTCGGTTCAAACGATCGGGGGTCCTATGGTCTTGGTCTGAACCTAGAACAAGGCCCCCAAGGTTAGACAATCTGGTTTAGGGGAAATCAGACCATCAACATGAGGAGGAGATAAACAACGAATAATCATCATGATATGTAAGAAATTAGTCGAAATGAAGCTGTAATAACCGCACCAAACAACTCAGTTCAGCAACAATTCACCATCTCAGCATGAGCAAAACATAGTCTAATCCAGGTCTGATCACATGTCTGATCATAGTCGAATACAAGTTCGATCTCAGGTGAGCACAGGTCTGATCACATGATTCGAAAAGAGGCAGAAGAATCGCAACATGTAGTAGAATCACAGCAAATAGTAATCACAGCAAGTAGTCATCGCAGAAAACAGAGGCCAAGATGCTGAAAGCAGAGGTCGAGATGCAGAGAACTTACAGTAGAGCTTCTATTGCATGATCACAGGTCTGATCATGTTGATAGATCCACCAGGAGCTGGAGAAGAATCGCATGGAGCTGGAGAAGAGTTGCATGGATACCAGAAGCTCAGAATCACATAATCAGTGCAGAGAATTGATTCGATCTGAAGAATCAGCGGATGCAATGATGTGGTGCGCTCTGGAGAATTAGCTGATGCAATGATCTGTGGAGATTGAAGAATTAAATGCTGCAGAATCAACGTATTTGGAGTGAATTGATGCTGAAATGAATCAAATCGATGCGATGCTGAAATGACACGATGCTGAAACACTTTGGAGGTGCGATAAGATGCTGGAGATTGAAGCAGGAGGTGGCAAGCTGGTCATCACAAGCTGAAGCAGAAGGTGGCACCGATTGTCGACCTGATGATTGATGTCTTGGATGCTGAACACAAGCTGAAGCACGCAAACTGAAAATGAAGAACAAATTATCGCGATGAAGCAAAATAGGTTCTACCCTAGGAAATCAGATGAACTCTGATACCATCTTAGGAATTTAGGCACATATGAGGAGAGAATGAGGAGGTTAATGCTACAATTAGAAAGAACTTCATCTTGTATTCATTAAGCTTGAATATACAATAGGGGTAGTGGTATATTTATAGCTCAACCATAATCCCTAAAAATAAGTTAGCTATTTGGTGAAGTCTGATCTTAATAGATAGTCAAACAGAAAGAGAGATTGCGAGCCAATTCGTAAAAGGATAGCAAGGAACATGATAGGGACTTAAAATCTATTTATTCATGATCATGTTCATAATAGCTTTTCTCATTGACAGTGCTACCAGATCCACCACACATAAATGGATTTGTAAAAGTATATTACCCCTACATCCCTGTTATATATATATATATAAATTGCTAGTGATGTATGCCTAGATTAAATTTCTTTTCATTATCGCCATGCTTGATGTAGCGGTATTAATAATTCAATATTTGACCCCTTTCAATCTCATGCAGGAGTTTGCACACAAAGAGAGCTTATTGACTAGAAACTCCAAATTACTGTGTCACTTTTATATGTCAATACATGTGCTCTTGCAAGGTGAATAATCCTACACTTATTATATTATGCAACATAAATACGTTACCTTGCAATTTACCTAGTAGAAACGCTCATAATCTGCTCTTGTATTTGACAAAAATGCTCCAGAAACATAAATGTATAACAAATTTGCAGAAATGGGTTTCCTCTGCTGCTTCCTACAGAAATGCTCAGTATTTTTTCCCTTGTGAACACTGAACCGCATATCGAACTGGGTCCGACTGGGTTGGACCGGCCGAACCAAGAACCTTACGTAGCAGTGGTTCAAGCGATTGTGGCTCCAATTGGAGCCCTAATCGGTTTGGACCGAACCTAGCCAGGTTCGTTTCAGACGATTGTGGCTCCAATTAAGGTCCAATCAGAGGTCCTATGATTTGGGCCCAAGCCCAAACCAGTTCCCCAGAGGTTGGGTGACATGGTTTGTTTTCGGACCCCGGCTAGGGGACCCCCTCCGTGGATCGAATGGAGTCGGGACTTATTTGTGACATTAGTGTAGTTGTAACATTTAGAAAAAAATCGGTTAATTTTGCAAATATGAAAAATATTTAACAGAATTTTTAAGAGAGAATTAGAGGAAGTACTAATTACCATCATTTTCAAATATGTTGGACCATTCAAAATATTTTGGGTTGAAAAATCATTTGATGCAAACATGTTGGATAATTTTCAGAGTTTTCCCACGGATGTACGCATCAACTGCACCTCTTTTATCCAAATTAATATAACTTGTAGTTATTACGAACCTCTTAAAGTAGTCACACCGAAGAGGAGGAGGTCATATAGGGCACACCTAAAGAGAACAGTCGCAAAGCCATCAACGGAAAGATGTTTCAGTCATTGAGTTGTTTTCATGCTATTTTGTGTTGTTTGTAGCAGTTGAAACTCATTAAACTGTTTGTTCATGTTGTTGATTTATGTTGTTTTGTGTTGTTTTGTAACAGTTGAAACTTATAAAACTTATTGGTGATGTTGTTGCTTTCTGTCGGTTTCTACAGCTTTGTGTTGTTTGATTGAGGGAGTTGTTGTTTACGTAAGGTTCATTTACAGTCAGTCTTATGTTTTGACATATGTTGTAATATGGTAAACTAACTTAATGGGAGGTTATCGAATAGTACTGTAACTTCTCAAGACAACAACATATTCATAGCAACGTCTGTGAACAACATAAAAAACACATAACATGACATGATACATTCTAACACAACAACATTCTTTAGCAACACCTTATGGCATATAGAACCAAACACATGCTAAGCAAATCTAAAACAAAGAACTACACAAACAACGAGTAGTGCAACAACAAGCTTCTTTATCCTTTTTTGTTCGCAATAGTCTCGGTGACCAATTTAACACACAATTCACTGTGCATTACTTCAAATATGTGCACTGCTCTTCTACCATAAGGGCACATTGGAGGATCTTCCCAGTAGAAGAAACCACATCCATGATTTCTACCACTCTATGGATAAAAATGTATAAAATGTGATAAATGTACCATATCCATGCATGTGGTAAAATGTACATGTGATAGATGTGATAGAAATCATGGATGTGGTAAAATGTGATAAACCACATCCATGCAAATATAAAAATGTATTTAAAAAGAAAAAAGTGAACAAAGAACAACCTAATTGGATAAAAAATTAGGGTTTCACGAGAATGTTTAAGTTTCATCAAAATTAGGGTTTCACCAATTAGAGTTTCTTAAACATAAATTAGGGTTACTAACCTTATTTTGAGTAATCGAGACTATAAAAATGGACATAAAAAGCATGATTAAGAACTCAAATATCAAATTGTGGACACCCATGAAATCTTCTTGAATTGATTTCCCAGGTAGCGGCTGGTTTGACAATACAAATCGAACCACAGTGGCATCGTAGAGACATCAACTTAGAAATGTGTTTGGAAGAAGATGAAGAATGAACATACATAACAAACCTTACGAAAGAAATCTTTTTTGAAAAGAGAATGAAGAAGCTGCACAATCGAAAAGAGAAAGTTGATTGTCGTTTATGAAATAACGTACTAAGGCAAAATAGACATTTCATGTTCAATATTTACACACGTGATAATCACATGTGAAGTTCACGGTGAAAATTGACGAAATCTAAGAGAATGAACCAAATAACAACATTTTGAAACATATGGTATCATTAAATAACACAAGGGTACCATCCGATAACATGGGTCAAACATGTGGGACCCTTGGAACCATTAACACTAGTTATTAAAACAAAACTATTTAATACTTTAAAGTTATAGCTGTCAATTCGGGTTGACCCATCGAGTTCGGGTTAACCCGACTCAACCTGTCTCCCCCAAGGGTCAACTCAAACTCAACCCGCCAAGCATCGCGAGTCAGACTTTTCAATCCGAATCTGACCTGGCATTTTGGCAGGTTGATCCGATTGACCGGCTGTATAATGTTTTTTTAAAAACTAAATTATTCTAAGACTAGGCTTGTCCATTTAAACCGATTCGTCTCAACTGGTCTGATTCTGGTTTGGTTTGAACCAGTTCGACCGAACTAGTATCAAAACTAGACAAGTTTTTTAGGCTTCAAGTAGACAAGTTCAAAATAGTAGTTTCAATTCGGTTTGAATCGACTCGTGATTTTATACTGGTTTATACTTAAATATAATCAAACCACTTTCAATAAACCAAACCGGTCTGATGACTTCAACCATCCAACACTTGAAAGACTTTCTTTCTCGCTCTTAGCTCATTCCTCAAACCTAGAGACGCTCTCACTTGCTCCTTCCTCGCTGAACTTCTCGATGGGACAATGCCAAACTCCTCCACTCTACCATGAGAGGAAAGCTCAGCCGGGTAGATGTACGCTGATCGTGAGGCTGTGGCGACTAGGTCCGTGAAGGAACGCCTCAACGTAAACACCACCGCCTACTCCTCCCGTTGCAACAAAGTTACCAGAAACAGGTCCATTTTCCTTACCCTTCCTTCTATTTCTTGTTTTCTATCCATTATTAAGGGGGTTAATTACTTAATTGGTTACACATGTTTGACCAATGTTTAGAATGGTTACACATGTTTCAAAATGTGATTAATTGGTTTTGCTATGAGACTAATTGGTTACACATGTTTTTCCCAATGTGATTAATTGGTTATTCCGTTAGTAAACCGTTAATTTTAAGGTTAATTAATTTTTTTAACATATTATTGAATTGTGAAATAACTATTATGCCCTTAGTTGTATTGAAGAGCACATAATCGTTTTGAAGAACCAGAATCGAATCAAATTCGATTCGATGTTCTTGAGAACCCAGAATTGCAATTCTGGGTTCTCAAGAACCGAGAAATGATGTTTCTAGGTTCTCAAGAACCCAGATATGCTGTTTCTGGATTCTCAAGAACCTAGAAATTGCAACTCTGGGTTCTCAAGAACCCAGAAACAGCATTTTTGGGTTCTTCGATTCTTGTTCTTGAAGATGTGTTCTTGAAGATAATTCTAGGGGTAATTACGTCATTTTACGTATCTAAATAGTGACTTAACTGTGATTTCTAACGGTGAACAGTAAAAAAACCAAATAGTCACATTTCAAAACCAATTAATCACATTTTGAAACATTTGTAACCATTCTGAACATTGGTCAAACATGTGTAACCAATTAAGTAATTAACCCTTATTAAGGGAACCTATCAAATTGTGGTTGAAATATTCGAAGCTCGAATTTGATTAAGCTCGGTCGAATTTTAATATGTTCGGCAATTTTAGGGTTACAAGGGATAAGTTTCTGCATGCTTTTGCTGAATAGTTTTCTGGTTTTCTGCTTACAAACCAAATAAGTTCAGAACCGGTTCAGGGTTGAACCGATTCATGAACAATCCTATCTAAGTTTGTACGCCACAGTCGCCCTGCACCTACAGTCCACACACTACACAATTATATTTATGGATAGATGATATATTGATATGTATCTGTTTGTTACTTTGTAACAGAGGGACCCATCGATATCAACCATGGTTCAGTTGTAAGAGTAATGGAGAAAAATGACAATGCATGTAATCCACCTTAAGCATGAAGCCTGCACAGACAAAGACAAATGTTATATATTTTAATGTAATTGGATTGACTAGTTGATCATTATAATCATAATATTTCATCAAACAAGTTAGGAGGGTGTGTAGTGCACACTTATTTGAGTTTATTACGATTCATGGTATCGGAACCTCATCGGTTGTTGTTTGGATTTAGGGATTTGAAGAAGAGAAGAAGAACAAGGAAACGAAGGAGAAGAACAACACACGGATTTCAGAGAGAAATATCTTGATAATGAAATGTTCACCAGTGACAAAACATATAAAGGAAACAACCGAGAATCAGACAAAACAGTAAGGACACGGTAATTGCAACTAAGTCCCTGAAGCTAAACTATTTGATGCTTGGACCGCAAGCAACAGCATTTATATATTAAATCCTAAACATAAGTGTTAGACACACTTATATCCTAACATTCCCTATGCTTGATTCTTGACTTTGAAATTCGATCTTCCTTGAATTTTGACAGTCTGCAGTAAAATCCAATCTCGGGAACAGAGTACTTGCCTATTCCCATTAGCACATTCTAAGCAACATGTGTAGCTTGGATAAGTTCTCCTAGCTGAGATGCACTTCGCAATTTTTGGACATTTGTACTGACTTAAGCATAGGTCTGATCAGAACTTTGATCATAGGTCGATTATTACCTGTAATCTGAGATCATTATCTAGGCTGAAAAACACGAATAGCAGTACCAAGTATTCACAAGTCATATGCATGATTCCCCCTATTCCAGATCAGTAAACTGTTGCCTAAGTGCATCAGACAGACTCATAATTTTAGTTTAACTGCTGCTTTTATTCATTGATATAATATGACTTGGAATCTGAGATTTTCAATACATTACAGAGGAGTTTGAGCTCCTATCTTACCAGTATGACTGCAAGGTTTGAGCCTTGATTTTTTCATCCTCAAGAGTGAAAACCCAATAGGATCTTGACATTTTCTTATGGTTTTCACTCTGTTTTTGGACTCAAGCCATACCCTATGCCATGGTTAATGCAACTTCTTTTTTTTCCAGAAGAGGTACCAGTGATGCACAGAGGCAATGTATATGATCAGAAATGGGAAAATAGCCAGATGACATGTGATACTTAGGCAGATGCTAAACATGAAAACCAAACATGAGCAGACTACGATTACTAGCAATAATAAACCAAAGATAGAGTTTGTTGGATCGTGAAATCCTGGATGCTGATCTGGCAGTGAATTAAATGCCAGACAAGGTTGGGAAGACGCTTCTGCTCCAACTCCGGTGAACTTGCAGGTAGGGGAGCGCAACAGAGGGGGTGTCTCTGGGTCCCTCTCCGATGCTTAAATGAGTATATGTGTGTAAAAAACTCAAAACGTAAAGAACGTAGGTAAAGCAAGGGTATTTATAGGGTAAGAGAGATAGAACCGTATAAGGCAGCTGAATATCTTAGTGTATATTGTGTTGCTGAAGATTCGGATCGTGGGATATGGCAGTTACTGCGAGATATTGCAGTTACCAAATCTAATCTTTAGTGAATATGTGACCGAGATACGCGGGATATCATGGCCACTTCCTTATTAACGGTTTTGTGGGACCAGAGGAGAGAGGCAAGGCTCTCTTCGGGGCGAGCACTCTCATGGCGAGCAGTGAGAGGTCGCGGCCTTAGTGAAGAATGGCGAGCACTCAGGGCGTTCTCAGAGTCCTTGGGCTCGGTTCTGGGTCACTCTATGGAGGGCCGAGTTTAACATGTATTTGGGCTGATCCGGTTCAAACTTCATGGGTTTACCCCCTCTATAGTTATTGGGCCTTCGAGGCCTTTTCCTTATTGGGCTGTCACTATCGATACCCAACATTAGCCCCCGAAGCTTGATTGAAGTTTCTTCAGTCGAGCTTGATTTCCTAGTAGGGTTTTAGATAGTGACGTCTCTTGCAATGGTTCATGACCTTTGAGACATTTCGACCTCGTTTGGCGAGCAGTTTTTTCTTCGTTCAAAGCTGAAAAGATATCCTTCCTTTTATTCCCCTTTGGCGATCACTCGAGGTAATCTAGGTTTATGAAAGTCTATCTTTCTTAGTTAGGCGATCACTACTTGCCCGAGGTATTTCTGGTAAAGCCTCTTAGTGCGCTGGTGACCACCTTGTCTCCTTAGTGGACCTTTAGCATTTAATAACTGCACAGTTGTCCAGAAATCGAACGGTCACTTGAGGCACGCCTGACATTTACTTTTCCGTAAACCCAGGGTAGTTTGACAGCTGTCTGTACCAGCCAACCGTTTGTCTCTCCAAGGTGTCTATTGGAATTCTGACATTGCTTCGGTTTTTTCCAAAAGGGTGCAATTATTCCTCTGTGTCGCTTCGATTTGCTCGTGGCGGTTACTCCCTTTTTGGTATATATAAGAAACGTCAGTTTCTATATTTTGTTTTTTACGCTTATCCACTCCCTCAGATTTCCAGAGCTTCGTTGCGAACCTTTCTTCTTTCTATTTCTACCTTCTTCAGCCTTCTTCATCCATTTCCATGGCCCCCCGAAGCCAGAGAGTCAAGCATATGACCCCCAAAGGTGCTAACAAAGCCAACGCTCCTAGGAACGCCAATGCCCCCTTGACCATCAGGGATGACGCCGTGCCCCCCTCAGTGGGGGAACAGACTGATTTGGGAAGGTCTGCAACCACTCCTGTAGTGGTGGACGGGCCTAAGCTGCACACGCCTATTTTTTCCCGAAAAGGTAAACTTTCCCCCTTTTACTGCTCTGTTTTGGTAATATCCTCTGTTTTCCTTTGTTTTTTATACTTGCTGTGCTGTACTTGAACCGTTTTGAGTAGATGTCAAGCCTAACGAATTGAAGCCGGCTTACTTTAAGACCATGGTGGCGCTTGGCGGCCTCAGTGTGAAGGATGCTCCTAGGTATCCTGGCTTAGGTCTGCACTTTCCTTACGACGGAGAGGTTTACATTTATGCGGCCCAGATTGATGCTGGGTTGCGTTTTCCTCTCTGTGAGGATTTACAGACCTTGTGCAAGTTTTACGGGATTCACCCCACGCAGCTCGTTCCTAATGCCCTCAGGATGTGGGTCAGTTTCAAATTTTGTGCATACGCCAGGAATGGGCGTATTCACTGGTTTTGTTTCGGTGTTTTTTCCGACTGGCAGCTGGGGCGAACCACCTCCATCACTTCCAACCACGTTGGCCGAAGTTTGCAGAGTGGGGAGGCCCTCAAGCATGGAGTTGGAATGCTCATGTCCTTCGAAGAGCTGTCAGGGAGTGATCGGAACGCCATCGACGACCTCTATCGGTTGCATCGATCGTCCCAATTCAAGTCCATTCGCTCGGTGGCGGAAACTACTGAGAACATGCTCGAGATGGCAGGCATTCATCAAGCCACGCCAATCTTTGATGATTGGGTAACTTTCTAACCTTTTTCTTGTTTTATCGCTTGTAGGCAAGGTCGTAAGCAAGAGCCAAAAACTGATAGGTCTCTTTGTTGACCAGGGATCGGTGGGGTTGTCCTCCGACCAGGCATTGTTGAACTCTCCTCCTCCCCCCTCTAGGCGTTAGTCCAAGAGGAAGTCTGAGGAGGTGCTTCCCTCGGCCACTGCTGGCCCTCTCCAACCAGGTATGTTGCCTCGCCATTTATAGATTTAACGTTTTCATACTTTGCAGTTTTTTGGTTTTTGACATTTCGTCTTGTTGTTTTGCAGAGGAGTCCTCGGCTAACGTGGCCCGGGATCCTCCTTCTCCTCCCTCCAAGAAGGTCAGGAGTGAGGAGTGCCCAGAAGTCGACCAGCATCCTCCTCCTCCCCCTCCTAAGGGCCCTTCTGCCAATAAGGGGAAGGGTCTGGACGTGGTGCCTCCTGCTCCTTCTCCCCAGGGTCCTTCCGCCACTAAGGGGAAGGTCTTGTCTTTGGCGTCTCCCGCTGCTTCGGTGCCCCCGGTTCCTTCTAAGGAGTCTGGGGCCCAGAAGAAGGGGCATGCTGCTTCTAGTTCTTCGAGGGCTCTCGCCGAGGAGTACTGCTCCATGGCGAGCTTATTCCAGCCTTTTAAGGCTGTGGACTCTCGGGGGCCTTGGGTCCCTTGCGGGGACCTTGCCAAGAAGGGGTACCCTGCCCAAAAGAGCCTCCGGGGTAGCCCAGATATGTGCATGCGGCTCCATGATGGGATAATTCCCCCCAAGGACCGTTCAATTGTCCCCACAGAGCTTCCTCAGATCGAGGGGTTCTTGCCGACCCACTTCGAACGAGTTGCCCTGGTATGATCTCGCCTTCCTTCCATTATTTCTTCATTGTCATTCCTTTTTATTTTGATGACTTGACATTTTTCCTTGTGCTTTTGTTGTCAGCTCGTTCAGGAAGAGGTGATCCTTGGCCGCGTCTTCGGCGAGCTCGTCGACAAGGACTCTGATCTGCTTGTCGAGTTGGAGCAATATCGAAGCACAGGGGTCACCCCCGGGCAGTTGGAGGCCATCAAGAAGACCGCTGACGTGGCGATCACCTTGGTGGATGGCGCCCGGGAGGAGTACTTCAGGAAGGAGCAGCGCCTCCTTGCTGATGTCAAGAAGAGGGAGGCTGATGCTGCATCCTTCCTTCAAAAAGCTGAGGCCCTTCATCGGTGCCTTGATGAAGGGGAGGCGGTCCGTGCTCGCCTGGAGGCCGAGTTGAAGGAAGCTCGTGCTCAGGTGGTCGAGTCAGACGCTCTTAGGGTCGCCGCGGAGGCCCAGAGGGAAGCTGCGGAAGCTAGGGGGATCGCCCTGGAGGAGGAGAAGAACCGGCTGGCTGATCAGCTGAAGTCGGTTCCTTCACCCCAAGCTGTGGTCGAGGAGTTCAAGGCCTCCGAGGACTTTGAAGACCAGGCCTTGAAGGTGATGAAGTCGGCAATTGCCGATTTTCTCCAAGACCTGGTGTAGGAGGTCCAGGCGGTCGACCCCAACTTTCCCCTTGGGGAAGTTGCATCCTTGAAGAGCTTCTTGCGGAGTCGCCCTTCGCAGCCCTCTATTGTTGAAGAGGCTGCTCCTGAAGGCGAGCCCAATACTCCTGCCCCCGAAGGCGAGCAGAGCACCCTTGCCCCCGAGGATCCTAAAGCTTGAAGCCTCCAACTCCTTGGCGACCGTATTTTTTATCTTTTTTTAGATAACTATTTTTGTAATTTTTTGTTTTTGGTTTGTAATTATTTATTTAAGACTTGGGTTTTTCTACATGCCTTTATATTCTTGAGCCTTTAATCGACTTCGAACATATTTGGCTATCCAATATCTTAATCATAATTACTATTGACTTTTCTTGTTGTAATGTCCTCGACTCTTAAGGCCTTAGACTAAGCATAAGTCTATATGAACTTTCTAAGGATAATACTTCTGACACTTAAAAGCATAAAGTTCTAAATTCGAAGAGATATTACCTTTTCTGAAGTTTAAACCTTTGAGGTGTTGGCATAATAACAGGGAATTTGTTGATTTCAGGCTTTATCATCCATAGTGATCGCCTAAACTTTCTTTGGCCTGACTTTGGCGTCAGGGCTTTTATTTAGCCTAACCTTTTTTCTAGGTCTTTTGGCCTGACTTTGGCGTCAGGGCTTTTGTGTTTTGCATAACATTATTGCTAGGTCTTTTGGCCTGACTTCGGCATCAGGGCTTTTGACCTAACTTTTTGTTAGGGCTTTTGGCCTATCTTTGGCGATAGGGCTTTTGGCCTAGCCTTGTTACTAGGGCTTTTGGCCTGACTTTGGTGTCAGGACTTTTGGCCTAACTTTTTGTTAGGGCTTTTGGCCTATCTTTGGTGATAGGGCTTTTGGCCTGACTTTGGCGTCAGGGATTTTGGCCTAACTTTTTGTTAGGGCTTTTGGCCTATCTTTGGCGATAGGGCTTTTGGCCCGACTTTGGCGTCAGGGCTTTTGGCCTAACTTTTTGTTAGGGCTTTTGGCCTATCTTTGGCGATAGGGCTTTTGGCCTGACTTTGGCGTCAAGGCTTTTGGCCTAACTTTGTTGTTAGGGATTTTTGGCCTGACTTTGGCGTGAGGGCTTTTGGCCTAGCCTTGTTACTAGGGCTTTTGGCCTAACTTTGTTGTTAGGGCTTTTGGCCTGACTTTGGCGTCAGGGCTTTTGCCTTTGGCTTGCTTCGAGTGGACACGCTTTATGAAGGAATGGCTTTCTTTTATTGACATAACAGTTTGATTACAAGCTATGTATAAAATCTTCTTAAATGCTCAGAATTAAATGGACGTGGTAACCTCTCGCCTTCGATGGTTTCCAAATAGTAGGATCCTGGTGCGGCGATCTCTACTACTTTGTATGGTCCTTCCCATTTGGCTGAAAGTTTATTTTTACTGTCCAGCCTTATGAATTCATTCCTTATCATAACCATCTCCCCCACGAAAAATTGGCGAGCTCTGACTTTTCTGTTGAAATACCGAGCGGTCGCCAAGCGCATCCTTGCTTGTGTCCTTTCCGAGAGCCATCTCTTTTCCTCTGCTAAGTCGAGGTCAGTTCTGCGCTCGATCTCATTTGCCTCCGCGTTAAAGTGTAAGACTCTGTGGGTAGGCACTGCTAATTCGACTGGTGCTACTGCTTCTGATCCGTACACTAAACTGAAAGGCGTTTCTCCTGTGGCCGCCTTAGGCATTGTTCTGATTGCCCATAATACGTTTTCCAGTTCATCAACCCAGTTTCCTTTGAATGCTCAAACACTTTTCTTGAGTCCTGCTAAGACAACCTTGTTGGCTGCTTCAGCTTGCCCATTCGTTTGAGGATGATGTACTGAGCTGAAACGATGATCCACATGATATTCTTCACAGAGCCATTTCAGCTCCTTTCCAACAAATTGTGGACCATTATCACTGATGAGTATCTTAGGAATGCCAAACCTGGAGAATATGTTGACCTGTAGGAACTTGATGACCTAGAATTCTGTTGTTGAAGCTAGAGCTTTTGCCTCTACCCACTTAGTGAAGTAGTCGATTGCCACTATAATGTGAGTACGCTGACCAGTGCTAATGGGAAAAGGACTCAATATATCGATTCCCCATTGAGCAAAAGGCCAGGCACCCGCCATTGGGGATAATAGTGTCGATGGTCGACCCGATCGTGGTGCAAACTGCTGGCAAATCTCACACTTCTGTGTTAACTCGGCTGCATCCTTTCCCAAGGTCGGCCAGTAATATCCCAATCTGAATATTTTTCTGGTTAGTGACCGAGCACCTTCATGACATGCTGCTGCCCCTTCGTGAGCTTCTCGGAGAACCTTTTCTGTTTCAGGATGAGCAACACACCTCAGGTAAGGTGTCGAGTAGCCTCTTCTGTAGAGTTCCCCATCGATGATTAGATAACTGGCTGCGAGTCTTCTAATCCTCGCGGATTCGCCTTCGTCCTCTGGGAGGATTCCTTCTTTTAAATCATTCTGGAACGGGGTCATCCATGTGACCTGTCCTTGGATGTTGAAGACCTCTGCTCTGCTTTCCAGGACTGAACATGGAGCTTTCTCCAGGAATTGTACATCCTGGACTGTCGCCCCTCCGAAGGCCAGTTTACTCAAAGAACCTGCCATCTGGTTTTCTTGGCGAGGAATAGACTCAATCACGAAGTTTGGTATTTCCACGACCAGCTTTTTGGCAATGCTGAGATATTTCTTCATCTTTTCTCCCCTTGCCTCGTAGGCGCCATTAACTTGATTGACAATAAGCTCTGAGTCGCTTTTTACCTTAAGCGCAGTTATACCCATTCCTTTTGCTAGTCTGAGTCCAGTGATAAGAGCCTCATATTCTGCTTCATTATTGGTCGCCGGAAATGTCAAGGCGATCGCGTATTTCAAAGGCTCGCCCTCAGGAGGAATAAGAATTAAACATGCCCCCGAGCCTTCTTTTGATGAAGATCCATCCGTATAGAGTTCCCAGATTTGATTGTCGTCTGCTGACTGTTCTCTGCTTCTGTTTGACCGTTACTCGTGCTTTCCACTATAAAATCAGCTAGTGCTTGACCTTTGATGGCCGTTTTTGGCGCAAATTTGATCTTGAACTCGCTGAGCTCGATCGCCCACTTGACCATTCTTCCTAAAGAATCTGGTTTCATCAGGAAGTTTTTGAGAGGTTGATTGGTGAGGACCGTGATGTCGTGCGCATGAAAGTAAGAGATACTTCTCAATCTAGACTCTGAACATTATTTTCCTCCCTTATTAAGACAGCACTGGCTGCCACATCGCTAATGCCTAGATAAAGGAAAAGCTGCTCGCCTGGAACGGGTTTTGCCAGAGCTGGGAGTGTTTGGATATGTCTCTTCAAGGATTGGAACGCTTCCTCGCAGTCTGGCGTCCACTCAAACTTACGGTTGGCCGTCAGAGTTTTGAAGAATGGAAGGGACCTATCGCTCGCTTTGGAGAGGAAGCGGTTGAGGGAACCTAGGCGTCCATGAAGCTCAGCATCTCATGACCCGAGGTAGCATCGACCAGCTGATCAATCCTCGGAAGGGGATATGAATCCTTGGGGCAAGCCTTGTTCAAGTCGCGGAAGTTGACGCACATCCTCCACTTGCCGTTTGATTTCTTAACCAAAACTGGGTTGGCGACCCAGCTCTGGAATCTCACCTCTCTGACGAAGTCAGCTTCAATCAACCTGCCGACTTCCTTTCTGATCGCCAAACGCTTATCCGTCCCGAATGATCTTCTCTTTTGAGCGATCGGCTTGATGGAGGGGTCTATCCTGAGCTCGTGGGAGATGATATCTGTGCTGATTCCTGGCATGTCGCTCGGCTGACAGGCGAAGAGCTCTTTAAATTCCTTGAGGAGGGCGGTCATGGCCTCCTTTGATCCTCTTTCAAGGTGGTCCCAATGCGCACCTTTTTGTCTGGACCATCGATCTCAACCTCTTCCAATTCCTCCATGGGTGCTGGCCGAGCCAAGTCCTCGCGGGGGTCGGCCTCTATTTCGATTGCGAGCGCCTCCCTTTGGTTCTTCCTGCGTAAACAGTTCACATAGCATTGCCGCGAGGAAGGCTGATCTCCGAGCACCTCTCCAATCCCGTTAGGAGTAGGGAACTTCATCTTCTGGTGGACAGTGGAGACCACAATCTTGTTTGGGTTGATCGTGGTCCTCCCTATGATGGCGTTGTAGGATGTAGGTGAATCGACCACCAGGAAAGTGACCGACACCTTGATGCTCTTCCATCCCTCGCCAAAAATCACTGGCATGGTTATAGCCCCTAGTGGATAAGTTGTTCTTCCCGCAAACCCGATCAGCAGAAAGTCGACCCTCTTCAGGTCACGCTTGGACTTGCCCATCTTCTCAAAAGCGTCCAGAAATAGGATGTCTGTCGAGCTACCTCCGTCGACCAGAATCCTTGCAACATCACAGCTGTCAATATCTGCCGTGATGACCAGAGCATCGTTGTGGGGGGTGGTGACATGTGCCAAATCATCTTCAGAGAATGAGATGACAATATTTTCTTCAGGTCGGGGCCGCTTCCCCAACTGAACTGCTGTAGAGATCTGAGTGGCGTAGACCTCCCTGGCGCTTGACCTCTCACCGCCTGCACCGAATTCTCTTGCAATCAGTTTCACTCTCCTCTTGCTTCCAGATGGCTCAACTTGTTCTGCAGGGGCTGGCGAACGATGCCTCCTGGGGGCGTTCGACTTCAGTCTCGCCCTGCCACAAATTCTTTTAACATTCCCCCTGAATCAGCATCTCTATGTCCCGCTTCAAAATTTTGCAGTCATCTGTCTTGTGGCCCTTGCACTTGTGGTATCTGCAGTAGCTCTCGAAATCCTATCCCATGGGCAGCCCGCCTCGACGAGGCATCGGTGGCCTCGCCAAGGATCTCCTCTCCATCTCGACTAGTACCGCTGAGATCTGCCTATTTAAAGGCGTGAAGTACTCAGGGACCTCTGGATGGCGAGGCGCTGGAAGAGACTCGACTCGGGGCTTTCTTTCCTTTCCCTTATTCTCCTTCTTTACCTCCTTCTTACCATTGCGTCGGGGTTCATGGACCACCCTTAGCGAGGTCGTCAGGAGGTTAGACTCGGTGTTCGCCCGTTCAAAGTCTATGAAACCTTTTGCTCTGGATGCCAGCTCCTCCAACGTCTCAATCTCCTTCAGGTGATAGCTGTTTCGCAGCTTTCTCGAGGCCTTGTTGGCCACATCCAGACCTCTGTAGAAGGCTCGAATGATCTCCCCATCCGAGATTCGGCGATCTAATTCCGTGACGTTCTGATGAAAACGCCCGTAGAAGTTGGACAACGACTCTCCAGGCTGTTGTTTGACCGAGTCAAGGGCGACCACGCTCTTTAGCAACTGGCGTTCGCCCATATATCTCTCCAGGAACTTACTTCTTAACTCTGCCCAAGTTCCGATTGATCCTGCAGGGAGGCCGAAGAACCAGGACGAAGCCGAACCCGAAAGAGTAGATGGAAATAATAAAGCCAAGTGATTGGGATCATTTGACTTACCCAGAAGGGAAGCCTCATGTTTGTTGACATGTACGGTGGGATCTCCTCCACCGCTATACTCAGGTATGGCCCGAGCGACTACATCCTTTGTGATTTTGATGGCGACGAGCCCGTCGGTAAAAGGATGAGCAGACTTCTCCTTGAAGGGAGCTACGACTGTCAGCTGTATTTCCTGGAGCCTTTTGTTGAGGAGGTCATCCATCTTATCCACAGTGCAGTACATAGGCGAGGTTCCGGGTGGAGGAGGACCGGAAGGATTGGCAGTGTACGCGGCTGCTGGCTCCTTGGTGTATGCCGGAGGTAAGGACTGCTGACCTGACGTCATCTCCTGATCCTCCTGAGGCGCGGTGGGACCAGGATTTACCGCTTCCGAAGGTGAGGGCCCTGTGGCAGCAGGGCGGTGGTTTTCCATAGGAGCAGAGGGATTGTTTTCTTGAGGAGCAGGGGCTTGGCGGCGCGCCTGTCCTAGGATGCTTCTAGCAGGGAGACCATCTCTTGGGATTAATTAATATCTTGCCCAGCAATGTGGACTGTCTGCGGTGCCGGGGCTCCGTTTTGATCAGCAGCGGGGGTCGGTCTTGAATCACCGACATGCTCTCAAGCTATTCGCAGAGGAACGGCATTAACTCCTGCTTGGCTGGCAGGTTCCTGTTGAAGCGGTGAAGCGGCGGCGGAATCAGAGCTATCTGAGGATCGCTCCCTAGTCTGGTTCCGACGGTTGCTTTGGGATCGAGTTCTCATGGCTGAATTGCTCGTTTCCCATAGACGGCGCCAAATGTTGGATCGTGAAATCCTGGATGCTAATCTGGCAGTGAATTAAATGCCAGACAAGGTTGGGAAGACGCTTCTGCTCCAACTTCGGTGAACCTGCAGGTAGGGGAGCGCAACAGAGGGGGTGTCTCTGGGTCTCTCTCCGATGCTTAAATGAGTATATGTGTGTAAAAAACTCAAAACGTAAAGAATGTATGTAAAGCAAGGGTATATATAGGGTAAGAGAGATAGAACCGTATAAGGCAGCTGAATATCTTAGTGTATATTGTGTTGCTGAAGATTCGGATCGTGGGATATGGCAGTTACTGCGAGATATTGCAGTTACCAAATCTAATCTTTAGTGAATATGTGACCGAGATACGCGGGATATCATGGCCACTTCCTTATTAACGGTTTTGTGGGACCAGAGGAGAGAGGCAAGGCTCTCTTCGGGGCGAGCACTCTCATGGCGAGCAGTGAGAGGTCGCGGCCTTAGTGAAGAATGGCGAGCACTCAGGGCGTTCTTAGAGTCCTTGGGCTCGGTTCTGGGTCACTCTATGGAGGGCCGAGTTTAACTTGTATTTGGGCCGATCCGGTTCAAACGTCATGGGTTTACCCCCTCTATAGTTATTGGGTCTTCGAGGCCTTTTCCTTACTGGGCTGTCACTATCGATACCCAACAGAGTTGATCAGACATGTATAAGAACAGACAAAGGCAAAAAATCACCGAGGTGTGGTCAACAGTAAAACTCAGTAAACAAACATATGGCTGTTCTGAAATGCAGAGTTCAAGGCAAGATACTAAGTTAAAAGAGATTGAATGTACTTACAGACTATGTTGGAAATTCATTGAGTGTTGGATCCGAGCTGAAGGAATGGGGAGACGCCATGATCCTCCAGTTCCTCCAGTGAGAAGACCCCAATCTTTTTCCTACAGGGAATGAAATATTTTTCAGTCAGTGGTTTAGTCAAAATATCAGGAGTCTGTTCCGAAGCTGGAATGAAGTTAACTAAGACATCCCTATTGTGAACTTTCTCCCTGATGAAGAAGAGATCAATCTCGACATGTTTCATCTTGGAGTGATGAATTGGATTTTCTGACAGAGTAACATCACTTGTGTTATCTGTTCAGATAACAGGTGCAGTTAGAGTGTGAAGTCCAATTTCCTTGAGAAGGGATTGGACCCACATAATCTCACACATAGCATTGGCAATGACCCTGAATTCAGCCTCAGCACTTGACCTAGACACTACTGTCTGCTTTTTGGAGCTCCATACTATGGGATTACCATATAGGAGAAGGTAATGCCCTGAAATGGAGCGGGGACATACCTGATTTTGACAGACAAGTACCTGTCATTGGAGTGGGGAAATCAGATTGATCATTCAAACCTACCTTATCCAGGAGTTTCTGAATGTACCTCTTCTGATTCAGAAGGATAAAGTCATCACCTGAAACTACTTCCATGCCAAGGAAGTAGTTCAGGTTTCTTAGATCTTTCAGCTGAAATTGAGCATTTATTGAATCAACAATGTTAGAGACAAGATGAGAAGATGTACCAGTTATAACAATATCATCCACGTAGACAAGTAACAATACGAAAGAATCAGATGTTGACTTGAGAAACAAGCAACTATCAGAGGTTGAGACATGAAAACCAAGAGAATTCAGGAGAAAAAACTTCAATTTTTCAAACCAGGCTCTGGGAGCCTGCTTAAGACCATATAAAGCTTTTTGAAGTTTGCAAACCAGATTAGGAGTATTAGAGTGAACCTCAAATCCTGGAGGCTGTGTCATGTAGACCTCCTCATGGAGGTCACCATGAAGGAAGGCATTATTAATGTCAACCTGTCTGATGCACCATTTATGAGTCAGTGCTAAGGAAAGAACAATACGGACAGTAGCAGACTTAATGACAGGACTGAAGGTTTCCTGAAAATCGAAACCTGGTTTTTAGGAAAAACCTTTGGCAACAAGACGAGCTTTGTACCTGACAACAGCCCCATCTGCATTTCTTTTGATTTTGAAAATCCATTTGCAACCAATAGGGATTTGACTTGTGGGTAAGTGAACAAGGGTCCAAGTACTGTTTGTAGAAAGAGCTGAAAGCTCTTCCTTCACAGCCTTAAGCCAATGAGGTGACTGAAGAGCCTCGTGAATGCTACGAGGCTCAGAGTTGCTCAGATCTGTGGACAGGGCAACGGAAGTGGACAACCCTTGAAGAGAAGTTTTCAACCTGGTTTGCATAGGATGCACATTAGTAGAGGATTTAGGACGAGAAGGTTGAGAGGATGGGGGGGGGTTGGGCTTGTGGTGAGGTGGGGAAGGACTGATCTGAGTGAGCTGGTGGTGGTGGCATAGAGGAAATAGGATCAGAGGAGGTAATAGGAACAAGGGTTGAGCCAGAAGGGACATATCTACATAGTTCAGTAGGTGAGCTAAGGTCAGGAGAAGGTACTGAGGGAGGCTGAGTTGAAGTGGTGTTTTGGGTGGGTGTGGTGGATGGTAAGCTGGACTCACCCGAAGTGTGAGCATGCACAGGAGGTCCTGATGAATGAGTGACAGTGGAGGGAACATAAGTAGGTTGTTGGAAAAAAGGGTCACAAGGTATGAAGAATGGGTTGGAGGGAGTGGCTACTTTTAGTGTGTTTGATGCATAGAACGACCTTGTGGTGTCACTGAAAGGAAATGTTGTCTCATGAAAGACAACATTTTGTGACACATAAACTCTTCCAGACAAAGAGAGACACTTGTAGCCACGGTGATCAGAACATAACCCAATGAAGAAATAGGGTTCTGAGCTGAAGGACAGCTTGTGAGACCTGTAAGGTCTCAGGTGTGGGAAGCATAAACAGCCAAAGACTCCCAGAAAGGAGTAGTCAGGCTTGGTATTGAAGATGAGCTCATGAGGAGAACAGTTCTCCAGAGACTTGGAGGGCAAGCGGTTAATTAGAAATACAGCAGTGGAGAAGGCATCCGTCCAGTAGTGAAGAGGGACGGATGAATGTGCTAGAAGTGTAAGACCTAATTCAACAATGTGGCGGTGCTTACGCTCCACCATGCCATTTTGTTGGCTTGAATATGGATAGGTGATCCTATGGACTATAGCAAACTGAGCTAAGTAAGGAGTGAGAAAATGAAACTCACCTCCTCCATCAGATTGCACAGCTTTGAACTTTGTGCCAAGCTGCTTCTCTGCTAACAAATGAAACTCACAAAAGGCTTTAGCAGCATCAGACTTTCGATTTAAAAAATAAATCCAAGTAAATCTAGAGAAAGCATCAACAATGCTGAGGTAATAATTACTATTGCTAGAGGAGACTGGGCAGGACCCCAGAGATCTACCTGAAACATTTCGAGGGGATGAGAGTAGACTGTCTCTGAAATATGGTAGAGAAGGGATTTGCTTTTACCTACTGTACAAGCAGCACACTCAGAAAATATGTGTTTAGTGAGCAGATTTTGTAGTCTCAAGAAATTAACAAGTATATTCTTAGAAGGGTGGCCTAACCTCATGTGCCATAGGTGAGAAGGATCATTAGTTTTCAGAGAAACAGCTAATCTCAAAATCAGGTAATGCATTCGAGGATGCATTATTAAAACATGTGACAGTAGAGCATTCACGAGAAATATCAGCAGTATAAGCATGAGGCAAACCAGAGGAATCATGATTAAGCATAAAAATAGAATTATCATTATCAGTAACCGAAAAGGTTGAGTTTTGAGCAGACAAAACTGCATTATTACAAAATGACTGAAAATCAGATGAAAGACTCAAACACTGATCTGGACTAACAGTAGCAGACTCAACTAGATTATTCGAACTAGACTTAAAAATAGAGAAATCTAGTCGATAAAGACCCCCTGATTCATAACCCTTGAGCAACACCTTGTTGGAGAGTGAATCCTTGATCAGGCAGTGCGATGGGTGAAATTCAAAATAAACATGATTATCCTTTGAAAACTGAGATACGGAAAGCAGGTTTTTAGTAACAGCAGAAGTGTAAAGCAAGTTATTTAAAAGCAGAGGTTTGCCAGTGGAAGGTAAGTGAGAAGAACCAATGGCAGAAATTTCAAGTGAAGAACCATTTCCAACTAACACCTTACCTGGACCAGAGTATGGAGAAGACATGTTCGGGGAAGGCTGAGCATTCGTCAGATGGTTTGTGGCTCCTGAGTCTGGGAACCAGCTGCCATCAGAGGTGGCTGGGTTGTAGATGATGGTCATCAGATGATTTGCTTGGGTGGGTAGATGTGATGTAGGCTGAGATAGGGCAGGGATGGGTTGAGGCTGAGGATTGGAGAACACTTGATATGGTTGAGCCGGATAACATGAAGGGGCCATCATGTAAGGGTAGATAGGAGGTATGGGTGAAGGATAGGGTGAGTACTGCATAACGGAGTGTGTTTGAGGATTGGGAGGAGTGATGGTGGTGGTATGAGGTGGTTGAGGTTGAGTTTGGGATTTATGCAGCTGAGGTGGTGGGTAATGTTGGTTTTGTGGTTGTTGCTGGTATGGGTCAGGCTTAGTGTCGTAGGCAGCAAGATTGGCTGAAGGTGCTGAAGAGGTGGACTGAGGATCAGTCACTCCAGTGAAGTGAACATTAAATCTGTGGAAACATCTGTGCACCAAGTGCCCAAATCTTCCACACAACTGACATTACAGTCTGTTGTTACCAAAACCCTTACCACGACCCCTACCCCTACCAGACTGTTGACTACCAAATGGTGGGGGACCATAGGAGAATGACTGAGTGTTCTGATTTGTGGGTTGGGATGTGGGCAGGAGACCAGACATGGGTGAATGGGTGGGATTAACAGACAAACTACCCTTGATACCAGAACTGTTTTCATCATATGACGCAAACGACTTGTTGGGATTGGGAACCTTAGCAGAAGCTATGTTGACACTAGCACTAGCATCGAATAAAATGTCAGACTGCCTAGACTCAACATCCAGTAACACAGAGCTCACAGAGGTAATAGTATATGGATTTTGGCTAGCATGAATAACATCAATGACATTATCATATTGACCCTTGACCCCATTCAGAATAATCGAGATTTGTTGCATCTCTTCTATGGGATGACCACAACTAGCTAAACTGTCACAGTTGGTCTGGATTTCAGTGAGGTAATCTCTCATAGGCTGATGAACATGCTTTCTAACCTTAAGTCTATCATAAAGATGCATGATTCTAGTAGTGGAGGATGATGAGAAATCACGATGAAGCTTTTGCCAAATGGCAGCAGCTGACATACACCCTATTAAACCCCTACTAACCTGAGAAGATACTGAGGCAAGAAGCCATGAAGCGAGGGAGCTGTCCTGTTGAAGGAACTTTGTGTAGGCAGGATTTGGGACAGCAGCCCCAGTTTCATCTTCCAGAAACTGAGGTACGTTGGCTCCATGGAGATGATTCTCAAGGTTATACCCTCTTACAGAGAGTAGAACCTGCTGTTTCTACTGCTGGAAATTCTCTTCGCCAAGTAGCTGAGCTACTTTCTTGTTGGCTAAGGCAGGACTTGATTCTTCCATGAATCAAAGAAGAGAGTTTGAGAAAGAAGATTTCAGGCTCGATCGAGCTCTAATACCATGTTTGGATTTAGGGATTTGAAGAAGAGAAGAAGAACAAGGAAACGAAGGAGAAGAACAACACACAGATTTCAGAGAGAAATATCTTGATAATGAAATGTTCAACAGTGACAAAACATACAAAGGAAACAACCGAGAATCAGACAAAACAGTAAGGACACGGTAATTGCAACTAAGTCCCTGAAGCTAAACTCTTTGATGCTTGGACCGCAAGCAACAGTATTTACATATTAATCCCTAAACATAAGTGTTAGATACACTTATATCCTAACAGTTGTTAGGAGCGAAACGTCTAAGCTATGGGGGCTCAAGGGGAAACGCCCCTGGATGGGGGGCGAGCTTATAATTTACTATTCCGAAAATTCATTATAAATTTGAAATTTTAGAATTTTAATCACTTATTTCTTACCCCAAAAATCCTGATTTAGGACACTTGCTTTTTTTGGCGCCAAGTTTGATCCGAGAAGGTGCAAGGTAACATTGGCGCCAAGTTTTGATCCGAAAGTGGGCAATCTCTTTGGCGCCAATTTTCGTGCAAAAGTGTCAAGATAGACAATAAATTGGTCATGTTTCTAGTTCAAAGGACACAACAAACAATCTACTCATACTCAGGTCTTGGTTAGATTTTGAGTTTGTCCGATTAAAAGTTTAGGTGAACCACCAAGTAGTTTCAATCTGAAAGTGTCATCACGATTTCTGATCAATCCAGCAATACTTTCGACAGAATTCAACAATGGAGACAGACACGAACGGATGGAGAGTCGATACGGGCTGACACAGATGAAGGACCCAGACGATGAGACGTCTCAAACACAGACACAGATGAAGAAGAAGGACTGCTGCAGTGCTGCTGGACGCCTGTCAAATATATGTGGTATGTGGAGCTAGAGCGTGGGATGTGGGGCGTAGTACGCATGGAGTGGAGCCGGCGTGGAGGTTCTATTGTCTTCACTCTTCACTTTGTTTCTGTTTGACAATCAGGAGTTGGGGTGAACTCCCTAGGACCCAGTCCGGGCGATGAAGAAACCTCTTCCGCCGTGACCGCGTCTCCTTTTCGCCATTGTCGCTCATCCACTCCTTGAGTCATATATGAGTTTCTTAAAACTGTAGAGCGGATTATTTCTATCTCATTCTTTTGGGCTGCGGTTGCATCTAGTATAAAGCCGTCACTCGCCGTCCATACCCGGAGCTTTTTGAGTTTTTCCATTAGGTAGACTTCTATAGAATCAAGCATTTAGTTTCACACTTTTGGTTGAACTTCTGAATTTGTTTATGTCTGAGATTGATTGGAGTTTGTATCTATTTTGTCAACTGTACTCCCTCTTCTTGTTGTTCAGGCCTCTCAGTGCTCTGCTCTGCTCCGTGAGTGACTGAATCATCCATAATATCGATTCATATGTTCAACACTTCACTTGTGTGTGTTTTTCCCACAATTTGGGTCAGATGACCCAATCCGGACCCGAATCGTAGTTTGTGGTGGGTCAGCCGGGTCAACCCGAAAAGACCCGCCACTCAATTTGTTTACTCGAACCCGGGTCAATTCCAGGTCTTTGTTCGATCGAGTTAGAAATTGTCACCTATATTTAAAGTCTCTCTATGGTTTTGTGACTTTTATTAGTGTCATATGTTTATAACATTGTGAAAATAATCAGTAGTTATTTATTTTTGTAATTTTAATCATAAAAACAATATTTTATTTTCTTAACTCACAAAATATATTAATTCTATAAATATATAAGACTTATTTATCATAAAATTGCAAAACAATATCTTAATATTCATATAGTACGTTTAACTTAAATTTCATGACTTTTAGGTGTCATATACTTATATAAAAATGTATAATTAGCACTTGTTTATTTATTTTTCCGCTTATGTTTTAATTATGTATACAATAGTTTATCCTTTTTGTTAGTTGGAACAATATATTTGAGTCTATGAATATATAACATATATTTTTGTAAGATTGTTAAAGTTTACTTCAATATTATTATTATTAGTTTAAGTGTTCAATTTTATATTTAAAACAAATTAAGGTATGTGATGTTTATTATTTAGTTTAATTAATTTGTAATAGAAAATTTTATTATGTTCATAATTTATATTTATATATATATATATATATATATATGTGTGTGTGTGTGTATTTTATTATTGTATAAATACTACACAAAATATATTTTAGACAAAATTATAAATATACATGTAAAATAATTACATTTGTGTAACTTATTTTGAGAATGAATGAGAAAGCTTGAAAGTTTTTAAAGTGATTTACATGTAATGTCAATTAGGAATGAGAATTATATATTTGACATGAACTAATTAAAATTGATTAAATTGATATTAGGAGTAAGAAAATGTAACAAAAAAATTTATTTATCACAATTGCATATATTCTATTCAAATTAATATAGATATAGATAAATTAATATAGATATAGTCATATAGATAGATAAAAAAGAATTCCATATCTATATACATGATCAAAATCTTTCTAAACTAACAATGTTGTCTATGTAGTTATGTATTGGAAGTTATTATCTTACCTCCTACAATTAATATACATTTGTGTGAGACTAACTGACATAACAATTTATAATAGATTGAATTCAATTTTTATTTTTTGATCAAATACTCGTTTCATTTGATGAAATAAAACGGCGTGACACTTAACCATGTCACGAATGTTCAACATTACAATCATTAGCTAATAAACGGATAAAAGGAAGTAGGGGTCTAGTGGCTCAATCGTTTAACCGCACTCCCATTCGCTTGCCTTGCTATCCAGTTTGCGCACTCGTTCGCCAACCTCGGAATAGCTCGCCATTTCACTTGCTCGTTATGTGTCGCTAGTGCTCGGGTGTTGGAGATCCATGTTGCTAGTCCCCACTCTTCGGGCCCATCACGAATTTGACGAATAACTAGTTGGGAGTCCGACTCCATAATGATGTTTGTCCATCCTTTTTCCCGTGCTAATCGTATCCCCTCGTAGATCACCCGTGCCTCTATTTTCGTTGCATTGTCGCCGCTAAGCCTTCTATTAACGCCTCCAACGACCTCACCGAACTCATCTCTAGCCACGACTCCTATTCCTGCCGCCCCGGTTCTTGGACACCACGATGCGTCACAGTTGATTTTGATTATGCCTCGAGTCGGTTTCTCCCACTTTTGAGGGATCGGTTCTCTAGGGTTCGCATGGTTTGTCGTCATTTTGGTCATCTCCGTGATCTCCCGTTGTATGTCTTCAAGAATTTGTATGAGGTTTGGTTGGGTACCTTCAAACTCGGCTTTGCATCTCGCTTTCCATATGTGTCATGTGGTTATCATGCAGCTCTCCCACCGCGACCTTTGATCAACTCCTCCTTCGTTCGTTGCGTTCGAGCAAACCTCTAGCCACCCCGTGGTATCCAAGGTGATTGGTTCGGTTCGGCTTCTTCTTAGTGTCGCCGACCATATTGGTTCAGTCCAAGCATTCCCCGACGTATGAGGTTTTCTTTTACCGCCACCGCCTTCGTTGCCAATCGCCACACGTAGTTCTTCACTTTTAGAAGCACGTTCGCTCCCCAAATCGCCTTCAATAAATCAGTGTTGGTTCGGCTTGCTGGTCTTTGCACCCCACGGTTTGTATGGGTCTCTCGAATTCTATGGTAAACCGAGCTTGCCTTTGGTTTGCCATATTTCGTGTGGGGCCAAATATATTTATCTTCCATGTGTTCATATGGGATAGGTATCTCCATTATCATATCTGCATCCCGCCTAGAAACCAAAGACCGTACCTTGGCTTCATCCCATTTGCCATCCAGCCCGAAGAGTTCACACACACGCGGTTCTACCTCCGGTTCGGTGGTCTGATCACGGTCGGCTCAGAACCCCGGTTTGAGAGGAATCCATGGGTCCGAGTATAAGCGGATTGTTGTACCCGTGCCTAGTGTCCATAAGCCCTCTTGTTTGAGTATGTCCCTCCCAACGATAAGGATACTCCAACCCCATGATGCCCTTCCCCCTCTCCGTGCATCGAAGAAGTCACAGTTTGGGAAATATAGCCCTTTTAGTACACAGACCCAAAGAGCCGTCGGTTCCTCCCTAATCCGGGCTGCCATCTTAGTTAGGAGGGTCTGATTGAAAGTTTGAAGCTCTCGGAATCCCAAGCCTCCCGTTCGTTTAGATGTTGTAAGTACCTCCCATCGCCTCCAATGTGTTCGTCGTCTATCCGCGTTTGTTCCCCACCAAAAGTCTGCAATAAGTGCATTGATCTCTGAACACCATGTCTTAGGGAGGTTTAATATGCTCATTACGTATGTGAGAATCGCTGCTATGACTGCTTTGATCAGGACCTCTCTACCCGCTTGGTTTAGGGTCTTTGGGCACCAACCAGCTAGTTTGTCCCGAACTTTACTCATCAAGTACCCCAAAGCTTCTTTCCGTGATCTGCCCCATGTTGTTGGTAGGCCCAGATATTTGCCCGGGTCTGTTGTGCTCCTGATCATTAGGGTTTTTTCGACCGCGCGAATGTGGTTCGGACCGGCCCCTTTACTGAAAAATAACGTCGATTTGACTTCATTTATCTTTTGGCCCGACGCTTTGCAATAGGCCCCTATCGTCTCCCTTAAGCACATCGCATTGGTGGTTGTCCCTTCCTAGAAGAATAGGGAGTCGTCTGCAAAGAACATATGATGAATCTCGGGACAAGTCCTCCCTAGCCGAATTCCGCTTAGCCGACCGAGTGCTACCTCCTGTTCAATATTTCTTGACAACACATCAGCTAGGAGGATGAAAAGGTATGGTGATAGCGGGTCACCTTGTCGTATCCCTCGTGTCGGCCTAATGGTGGATGACCGATCGCCGTTAATGACCACCATGTATGTTGTTGTCGCTATGCACTCCCGAACCCATTTGAGCCAAGTGTCACTGAACCCGTGCTTCTTTAGTGACGCTAATAGGAAGTCCCATTCCACCCTGTCATAAGCTTTCTGCATGTCAACCTTAAGAGCACATTCTGTACGGTGTGGCTGCCCTTTCGTATTCAGGTAGTGGAATGCTTCGTGAGCCACCAAAATATTGTCCTGAATTGCCCGACCTGCTACAAAGGCACTCTGATATGGGGTGATAAGTTCTGGCAAATAGGTTTTTAGCCTATTTACCATCACTTTTGAGATAACCTTATATAGAAAGTTGCAACAACTGATCGGTCTAAAATCCGTGGGAGCGGTCGGATTTTGAACCTTAGGAATCAGAACTACATCTGTTTGATTTATAGGTGGTGAAGAGCACCTGATATGAAGAAAGCTTTGACTGCGGTGATGACGGCTGGGCCCATGGTTTGCCAATTCCTTTGATAAAATAAACCCGGGAAACCGTCTGGGCCTGGAGCTCTAGTGCCCCCCATCTGATATACTGCTGCCTTTACTTCTTTATCATCAATCGGTTCAATGAGTTTCTGGTTCATGTCGTCGGTTATTTTGTGCGGAATGCTGTCAAGAACTGTTCGGTCCGGCTCGGGCCGGTCCGACGTGAAAATGCCTTCAAAATACCCTGTCAATTCAGTGGCTATGTCATCCTCATTAGTTATCCACCTCCCATCTCTACCCCTGAGCCGGTTTATATGGTTCCTCCTTCGCTGGGAATTTTTCGTTAGGTGAAAGAACGTGGTGTTCCGGTCGCCTTCCTTGAGCCACTAGACTCGGGATCGTTGTTTCCAATATATTTCCTCATGATGCCACGTTTCTTTGATTTGGGCTTTTATGTTTCTCTCCTCCTCTACCTCCCGTTGGTTCTTGCTCGGTCCGGTTTGTGCACGCAACCAGTTCTTTAATTCGGCAATTTTCCGTGCATTGTTACCAAATTTTGTTTTGCTCTAGTTGGTTAATCTTTTTCGGCATAAACCCAGCTTATGATTCATGCCCTTACCATCGGCACCCATTGGTCTCGCATGCCATGCATTCTTAATTATCTCAGTGCACCCCGGGTCCTCCAACCACATCTCCTCGAATTTGAATCTTCTAGCCCTCTGTCTCCTTTGTTCTTCCATTATGACTATCAATGGGGAGTGGTCCAAGCCTAGTGCAAGCTCGTTGATGCATTGGTTCCTTGGATAAGTAGTCGCCCATCTCATGTTAATGAGGCCCCGATCTAATCTTTGGCTAATTCGGTCCATCCCGATCCGGTTGTTGCACCATGTGAATTGATACCCCTTGGAGCCCATATCCTCAACCCCGATGTCCTCCATCAACTTGTTAAAAGAGTCCATTTGGCTTTGGTGGTTTGGGTCGGCCCCCTCCTTCTCATTCGGTCTACTAATGGTGTTGAAATCCCCGATCACTAGCCATTTATCTGTTCTACCAGCTCCAATCCATCTCAAGGTGGCCCAATTATCCTCTCTTCTCCGCTCATCCGTGTCGGCATAAATCCATGTTATGTAGTTCGGCTCATGTTGTTGTCCAATGGTCACCTCACAATCGATAATGTTGTTGTTCTCGTAGATGACCATGATTTTTGTGTCCGCATCCCACCATAGTGCTAGTCCTCCCGATACTCCCCTTAGGATAACGTATTTGTTGTTTGTCATTCCCACTCTTGTCCTGATCGTCTCACAATAGGTATCCCCGTTCTTTGTTTCCATGACAAAGATAATGTTCGGGTGATACCTCCAGGTGAGGTCTTTTAGGTGTTGGATTGTCAAGGTAAACCTCAAACCTTGACAATTCCATGCGAGTAGACTCATTGATCCCGTGTGGCTGTTTCGGGACAGCCACCACAACCCGTTTCCATGCTTGCTACGGTACTTTCACTTGCCTCTTCACTTCGGTTCAGTTCGCGCCTGGTGCGAGCCGGTTTGGTTCTTACATTTTTCTTCTTCGGGCTCACTCTCTTCCTTCCCTTCGGCCGAACTGTCTCTTCTCCTCGGCTTGCCGATTCTGGTTCGATTCGCATGCGTTTTGGTTTGTGCTGCAGGTCCGTCTCCTCGTCCGTGTGCATGCGTTTGAGTGTCATTCGATTCATATACGGGCTAAGGCCGGATCCAGGTGGTTGTATCTCCAGCATGAGGGCTTTAGGAGGGGTGTCTGGAGTATTTTCAACAATGTATGTATGGCTTATTGGGGGGTGATCATTAGGTGATGGTGGTTCGGCTGTGTCTGGGAGCTGTGTGATCCTTGGGTGGTGTATGGGTGGGTGGGTCTGAGGGGTCTGTATGTGGAAGGTCTTGGCCATCGGCTTGGGTTCTGGGGTTTGGTATGGATAGATCGGTTTGGGTTCTGGGGTTCGGTAAGGATGGTTCGGTTGTATAAGGCTATGGGTCCATTCTGCTTGGAGGGTGCTTGTCAGGTTTGATCTTGTATCAGTTTGATGCGGATTGAGGGTTGTCTCACGGTGAGGTTGGTGGATGACCATGGTTGTTTCATTTGGTGGGGAGTTGAGATCAATACCAGCACTATGTGTCTTGCTGCCCTTCTCATAATCCTTGGCGTTGTTGACAACCAGAAGTTCAATTTCCATAGCAGCATACTCTTCGGCCCCCTATCCTTCTTGAGTGCTTTCGTTATGCTTCTGTGGGTTGTTGGGGCGGTTCGCTTTTCTGTCCTTCTCCGCATTCTCCGCCTCCTTCATCATATCGAACCATCTTTTTTTGTCTCTTTTCGTGCTCCCCGGGGTGCAGTGGCTGCTTTCCCCCGTCAGACTGCCTTTTGTAGTGATTTGCTTTGGGCGGATGCCCACAAGCCATGGACCGTACGCGGGGGCAATTGGGTTTGTCTCGGATTGCTTTACATCTTCCTTACATGCTAGAGTAGTATGACCCATAATTCCACACCCATAACAAAAGTCGGAGAGGCGTTCATATTTGATGGTAGACCACTTCTCCAACCCTTGTGAGTTTCTCCACCAAAATCCTAGCAAGAGGGGTTTCTCTACATCCACTTCCACTCTTAAACGAATGAAACTCCTGTTTTCTAGTGCCTCCTCCTCTTCCATTCCAATGCACCGACCAATTCTATCACAAATTCTTCTAGCATTAGCCGAGTTGAACTTTTCGTATCCTAACTCATGCACTTGGACCCAAAACGGCACCTTATTGAATTCTACTTCATTAACCCCAATGCTCGGTGCCCATCTCTTAATGCTTAGGATATGGCCATTTATTGCCCAAGGTGACATATCAAGAACATTGTCTCTAACCTCCTCTCTAGTAAAATCGATCAACAATATTCCCGGCGCAGTTTCAGATCTCTTAATTTCATTAAATCTAGCCCAAGCTTGATCCAACACACTATTGACCACACTCATCTTTATCAGGTTTTGAGATATTATCTTACTGACATATCTATCGGGCTCCCCCTGATCTGATTCCTCGCTCAGTTCCCAGATTTCCTGGGTTGTATTTTGATCATCGGAATTGGCTTGGGGACTCGACATCCTCACCGTGGTCCACTCGCCTTCACCGTAGTCGCCAATCCCCGCAATCAGACAGAAAAGGAATAAATTTATGGTGAGGAAAAACAGATGTAGTTTCCTAGGGTTTTTTCCACTTCAATTCCCCTGCTCTGTTCATTGCATGGATTTTGTGGAATTCTCGGTTTTGATTGGTTCTTGGGAATTGTTGGTCTGACTCAATAGTGCAGCTCGTGATTTCCGTGCGGGATTTGACGAGTGATTCTCTGTGATGGAATCTGAGCTTTCTGTCACTTCGTTCCCTGTGTTGGGATTTCTGCTGAGATTGCCACGGTTTTGAGGAAGTATCGTGACAAATCAGCTGCCAGGTGCCCCTACTCCGCTTGTCGCTGTCCGATTTGACCGCTGCAGTTGTCGCCTGCTCTTTAATCCATTTGTCGTTTGGCTCTTTGTCATCCAAGCAGGTAGACTTCGGGAAGGGTGGGTAGCAATTAGCGCTGAGGAAACAACTAGAGAAGCATCTCAGTTTGATAATCTGTCACGATTGGAGAAACCCTAATAATTGGGGATTTCTCTTCGGGCAGAGAAGAAAGTGGACATCATGCGCCACTGAGGTAGAATACTTATATCAGATTGAATTCAATGGTTGATGTTTGACTTCTTGTAAATCCACCATACATTATATTTTCATATATCATCATTTATAATAAGCCAAGCCTTGACAAAGAATACATATATATATATATATATATATATATATATATACAACCTTAAAAATTGGCAGACAAATAAAGTAAATAATATCGCCTTCAAAACCCTTTTAAGTTTTAAAAGTTCTATATATCATCAAAAGAAAACAGAAGCTCTTTTCCTTTTTGTACTGCTTTTGTCATTTGTTTCCTTTTCATTTTCACAAAGGGGTGGGTCCGTGGGATCCACTGCCCTAACTCCATTACTATATAATATTATAAACCCCGGATGGACTTTTTCTTAAAGAATTGTGCACTTATTTAACATTAAATATAAAAATAACTTTTTATTAATCAAAGTAAGATTACTTGCGTACTGTTAGGGATTATAGTTTAGATAAGTGTTCATATTGTCCAAATGTTTAGGACAATTGCATAAAAGTCCATATGTTTAGGACATTTGCTCTCATATCCCTAGCTTCACCTATATATAGATGTCTACCCTAGTGTATTTCTTAAGTTTAAAGCAATACAATATGAAATTCTCTCTAAAGGTTGCTTTAAGCTCTTCATTTACACCTCACTCACTCTAAACTCCTAAGATGGTATCAGAGCCACTATTCCTGGATTCCATTCTACTGTTTTTTTTTCGTTTGTTTTAAGCTATGTTTTCTTCAAATCAGCTTCTGTGTGTTTGGACATCAGCTCTTCTATGCT